>JZKD02S2286311.1:198197-240778 GCA_000966675.3 Picea glauca | reverse complement strand
ATTGAGCATATATAGTGCGCAGCTATCTTTGAAACAAAAGACTTCCCTGGGTTGATAATTTATGTTTCACTTGGTTGTTTGAATTTAATTAAGCAATTATAGTGACCAACAGGCACAAACCAACCCCTATGTTGACGATGTCAGGTTGAGGGTTATTAATCATCAGGACCGTGGATGCCCCCAATGAAGGGTCAAGACAGGAGAAGGACAACTGATCAATGGACACGATCTGACCCTCGTGTGGAAACAACAAGAACTGGAAAACTATACCGACCACTACATTCATAGCATAGGTCCAAATCCTCCCTAACAAGAGATTGTAGTTGAGAGATGCATCGACCACTTCAACCTCAATGCACACGGTCTTCCCCCCTAACTGCATGGGGAAAGAGGGGATTATTCCATGTGGTCAGAATGAATGACCATCAAAAGTGGTAAGAAGAGTAGGTGACGAAGACAAAATGGTTTGGCCAATGTCCTTCCAACACGCCAATGACTTCATGCATGTCGAGGCGCCCTCATCAACCACTATGCGAAAAATGTTCTAAGTAAAAGTTTTCATGGTGTAAGCCACTACTATCTAAAACGCCACGTGGTAAGGGAGATGAGGTTTTAAGTCGGTCATATCAAGCATGATCGTTGTTGGATTACAAGTCTCAGCAGATCCTAAGGCAGCTAACAGAGCCTTTCTCTGGGAAGGGCAGCTCTGGAGGACCTCCAAAGAGGACATTGCACAAGGGGTTTGAGACAAATCCTCCACCATAGAGTAGTTATGGGTGGCCCTTGCGTTTGGATTGTGGGAATCTTTCTTGAACGCACCTTTTTGGATGCATGTCATTGTTTCGCCCAACGTATTCTCAATATGGAGAGGAAGAGGTGGGTTTTCGGCTTCTTTACCCTTCTCATAGGTGTTTGGAATTATGTAGTCACGTGTCCTAGTTGCTATATCAGCGTTACCTTTCAACATATACACATTCGCGGATGAAGGATTACTCGAAGATGGAGGGGGTCCCTGACTGCCCCCTTCCGCACTCGAAGAGGCTTGAGTTAAATTTTTCCCATGTGGAAATGGGTTTTTTAACACGACAGACTGCTGCTGTGCCAATAACTTATGGGCCTTCACAAGCTGAGGGCACATGTGAGTCGGATGGTCTTTCATGCAAAGGTTACACGGATACTTCGACTTCTTCTTTTCTATGTTGCCCCCACCAGCATTATTGGTAGGTTTCTTATCCCCCTTACCCTTATTTTGTTGTTTCTTCTTTCCATCAGGCTGTTGTGTGGCCTTCAGGTTTGTCGATTGCACATTGTATACATCCGACGTTTGAGTAGGGGGAGCAGGAAAACTAGTGGTCTAGCTGGCTATTGTCTGTTGTATTGACAATTGTTGTAATCGATTCGATAGTTGATCAGCGAGCTTCGTTTGCACTAAACCAACAATACCATTGGCATGTGGTCCATATCTCTATTTGGTCTTGTCAAGTATCAACTGTGGTGCATCTGGCAAAACTTCGTAAAGTAAACCAGACTGAGAGTAAATCAACTCTAGTTGTTGAGCTCTCATTATCGCTTCTTCTTCTTAAAACACTCCCGACGTTGCAATGTCTTTATATAACTGAGGTACCAAAGACTTAAGGAACCACTCAAGAAGGAATGTTGGTGGGACTGGTACTTTTATCAAACTCTTCCAGCGTCTCCATTCTTGGATGTGATCTAAGATATGGTCCACCTTTGTCTGCTCAAAGTTGGCCAGCAATTTGGTGCCGACGTCGTATCTTGCAGGTAATTGAAAATGGTTTAAGAAAACCATTGCTAATTCGCCAAAGGTAGAGTATCTTGAGAGGTCGAGCTCGATATACCATTTCGCAGCACTCCCAATGAGAGTGAGTTGAAACAAACGCAACTGGATAGAGTCGTCTCTCAATGAGTTGGACAAGCACCATAAATGGAAGGTAGTCACATGATCGCCTGGATCTTCATTAGGCTTAGCTTCAAACTTTAGAATGTTCGAAGGCAACTTGGTTGGCATAGGAGGCCAACGCGGATCATGACAGATGGGTTCGTTTAATAACCTTGTCAAGTCTAGCAAGTGCAAAGTTTCTAGAAACGGTAATTTGGGTTGTTGATTATAACCAGGGAAAAAGGAGCCTAGAGTTTGGCTGGCACCAGGTTGCCAAGAAAATTTAAGTTTTGGGCCATGGTTCTGGTAATAACCATGGTCGTGACCAGCGTACGAGTTCTGTGCTTTTTCAGACATCATCGGTTGGCTCCCATAATAGGACGTAGAAGGTTGGACTTGCGTTGTATTCCAAGGATTTTGGGAAGGGTTGTCCCGTGTCGATCTAATGGGCATAGGTCCTGAGCCTTGCCCGAGGTTCCATTGGCTATGGAAGGGGTTGCCCCCAGTCGGCATCCCTAATGAGGTAAATGATCCCTGCCATGGATTCCAAGGTCCTTGTGAGGAAGGAATTCTTGAGTTTTCCCCCTGTGCAAGAATAGTACCCTGCATAGTATTTTGTTGTCCATAACCGAGGTTGCCCCTGGCCGAGACAGCAGATGACGAGAATGTGTTGTTACCAAACACGTCAAACAAAAAGAATGGTATCGAACCTACCGGCATGCTATAAGAAGGAAGTCCTTGACTACCTGCTCCAAGTGAACTATATTTTACGTTCGACCCGACCCCCTCTGTAAGGGAAACCATTATAGGGAGCTGAAATTCCCCCCATGGATCCTTGCAAAGGAGCGTCGAGCTCCTTGCCCCCAGACCTAAAGTCTGTAAAGTGGAGTAGGAGAGGACATAGTCTGTATTGAAGCCAGGCATCCCGTATGAGAACAGAGGGCATGTCGCACTCTGGGTGAAAGGAGCAGTGATCGTCGCCATAGACGGAATTGGACCATTACCTGAGGTAGAGGCGGTCGAGACCATAGTGATTTGGACCGGTGAATGTTTGTTAGGAGGCGGAAAAACCCATGTAGTGACATTCGTAGAGGGAGTATGAGGATTCCCTGAAGAAGTAATAGCATTTGTCTCCATCGCTGCATATGACACTACCTAATGCTCGTAAGGGTGAACCTGTACGACGATGAGCATCGATATATCGATGATCGGAGGGTTATATGCACCAAGAGCTTCCTCTCTAAGGTTAGAAATGGTTGGTTCCTCTGAAATCAAATGTTCTCCTCTCGAAGGTGGGTCAGACACAGTTTCCTGTGGCTCGGTCACCTCAAAAGACCCTTGTTGGTCTAGTATTCATCTTAGTGGTGGAAGGAGTGGCTCTAGATTAACCGACGGAAGGCCAAGAATCCTTCATGACCGATGGAGCTTCTGATCCTCCGTGGTGTGAGAATATCAATGAAACACCAAGGCTTTATTTTAATGTTAAAGACCAGCACACACCAGGAAAATCTCCTATGAGATAAGAAAAGTAGATCACTAGCTAGTTGGAAGAACAGTTACACCAGTAAACACTAGAGAAAATTACTGGTGCAAGTGAAACTCGAATATGGAAGCACCCTCTGGGTATACTCTGCAAAGTGTGGCCTGATATCTGCCCTAGGTACCATGGTACACCCCCGGAGTCACCTATGTAAGTCACTAAGATAAAGGCAACTATGTTGCCAGTGCATGAATAGTCACCAGGAGGGACAGTCGACAGTCGGGTGGACCACAATGAATAGGGTATCAAGCCCAAAACCTATAAAGGGTATAAAAATCAAGTGTTTTGGAAGACAACTGAGGACCTCGAATGGATTCAATACCCACGAATCTTTGTGGCAAATGAAATCAATGGAATCCCAAGATAATCCCTCTATATACGTTCCCCACTACGCTTGGTCTAGCTTTGGAGGTGTTATCTCCGCTACCTTTCCGCACGCAACCTCATGTTTATCCCCTGTGTTAGAGGGGGGTCCCAGATAACTTTCACGGTTACTAGACTTTTAAGCACTCCCTAGCACAGACTCTTATGTTTGTTTTTGTAGCCTTGAAGAGTTTCCTCTCCAATCCTAAATCAAGTCTCTAGCCTAGACTAAATTGATGGACCCTACAAACACAAATTCTAATAACTTTTAATTAAGTGTTAATTTTAGTGGTTGTCTTAAGTCAAAGGGAACGGAAGTGAAACCAATTATGTTCTTTAAGAGATGAAAAAGAAGAGAATAAGATGAAACTGAAAACAAACTACTTCTTCTTCACAAATAAAGATTTGCCAAATTAAACTCTTTCACCAAACTTTTTCGTAACTATTTTTCTCAGATATTTGAAAATAAAAACCTAAAACAATATTTCGCTCGACTACGAGCTACTTAATTTTCTAAGTATTCAAATAAATAACTGAAGAAAAAATTATTTGTCCTTGATAAATAAAGCAGCTAACCTAAACTACTTTTACCAAACAAAGAAATGAAAAACTTTTTTTTTTTGCTATTTTATGCTTCAAAACAAGAAACTTGAAAATAAATTCTTTTCTTTTCTTCTAAAGCAAAAAAGGGAAAAAACAAGACAAGACAAGACCAAGAAATGACTTCTGGCCCACTGCGGATCGCAGGGAGTCACTGACAATACCAAAAAGGCACAAACTCGTCCAAAAACCCTAATAGAGAAAACACAAGAAACCTTTGATAAGAAAAATCTATGCTGAGGTTATACCTAGGCTACAGACTACTATAACAAAGACCAGGACTAGATTAAGAAAAAACCTAAGAAGTATGACTTCTAACAGGGAAGAGGATGATTGCCTCTTATTTTAAAAAAGATTTTCTCAACACAGGCATGCTACTGACACTTCAGCAACTTGTGTATGTACGCAGGTTGTCTAAAGGTAGGGCGTGTATGTACACGTGCAGACCCACTACAGGCCATGTACACCTCTGTAACTTTCTAAAAAAAGGGAAACCAACAGTCAAGCTGTCAAGGCAGGGAATACTGGTATGGAAGACCAGAATCCCTTAAATATACAGAAAATTACAAAAACTCAAAAAGGCAGTTAAACCAATTAAAGCACCCAAAAATATCCCCTAAAAACCCTAGAGGCTTCCCTAGTATGGTCGCCAATTCTGATGTAGCGGGAAAACCCCCTACAGACTACACTAGGGTTCTAAAGTGCAGGCAGAGCTAGCTGTCTAAAGTATCCTACTTTTAACAACTATCCCGACATTACCCCACAATCATACATAAAAAGAAAAGTATAGGATCCAGTAGTCCTACCTTAAACTCTGCGTCCAATGTTGATCCCTTTGCACTCGGTTGTTTCTCGACTGCAATTCTCCTCCCAAGGCTAACCTGCATTCACCAAAAGACAAACAAGGAACTACAAACATGCATTCTATATATGGATTAGTGGGTTAGATATCATAACAAAAACACAAATAAATCATGAAGATTAAAGACATCATTTGGTGGGATGGAAAAAGTATTTCTTTATATTAATCTCATGAAGTCGCTTACAATATGAGACCGACAACTTCTCCTCGAACTCGATACTGGGCTCCTCTTCACCATGCACTAATTGCTTCCACGTGTTCTTCTCCTCTTCAGTTCTCTCTAGGGAAATGGAAAGGATTTGCAATGGAGGAGAAAGGGGTGAAAAGGGGAATTCTGGCTCAAACTCACAATGTGGTTGCAAAATATTGGGGCACGGGGGGGATATTTAAATGGGCAGAGTTTCTATGCTATTGTGCTTATTTTTTGAATGGGACCCCAACGCCTTCTTTTATATGCCAAAAAGGTAGCTATTTAGTTGGGTGACCTACTATGGGCGGTCAAAAGGTTAGGTAATGGCCCAAAAACCCGTATCCCTTTGCAATTTTTAATTTTTCGCGCTTTTTGTGAGTATACGCGGGTTGTAATGGGGCAGCAAGTGTGTGTACATGGACAGTAGTGGTGCAGGGGGTGTACATCTTCAAAAATATGGTTTTAGAAGAGTTTTTCAAATGATGGCTTGGAAAAGATATCAAGTAATATGGCCTGATGCCAGGTATGCATGTCTGGTGTAATTTAGGGTTATAACAACAGATAATCAAAATTCCCCATTAAATATCGAAAAAATTTGGTACCTAGGTTGAAAGTACACAGTTGCGGGTATTCAATCATCGGGACCATGGATGTCCCCAATGAAGGGTCGGCATAGGAGAAGGATAACTGATCAATGGTTATGATTCGGCCTTCGTGAGGAAAACATAAGGCCCAAAAAACGGTGGATACAAACGTTTTCATATCATAGGTCCAACTTTTCCCTAAAAAAAGGTTGTAGTCGAGAGGCGCATCGACTACTTCTACTCCGACGCACACAATTTTTCCCTCCAACTACACAGGGAAAGAGGGAATTATGTCACGTGGTCTGAAATATCAACCGTCAAATGCAGTTAGCAACATGGGAGACGAATACACTCAAGTTGGTCGATGGACTTCCAACATGCCAATGACATCATGCACGTCGAGGCACCCTCGTCAACCACTGTACAGAAAATGTTATGTGTCAACAATTTTGTGGTATAGACCACTACTATCTGAAAAGTGACATGGTGAGGAAGATGAGGTTTATGGTGTGTAGGGTAAAAAATGATCATTCCTGAGTTAGTGGTATCAGTCGCTCCCAAGGAAGACAACAACGCTTTCCTCTGTGAGGGGAAACTCGATAATTTCCAACGCGGACATTGCACAAGGAGTTTGTGCCAAATCCTCCACAATGAAGTAATTATGAGTAGCCCTTGCATTTGCATTTGGGTTGTGAGAATCCTTTTTGAATGCACCTTTAGGGATGAGAGTCATCATTTCTCCCACTATCTTCTCAATTTTAAGAGGATTCAATTGGTTGGAGGCTTCTTTTCCCTTCTCAAAAGATTATGGCGTTCCATAGTTATGACCCCTACTCTGTAGATGAGCTTCAACTTTCATAATATAAATGTTTGTGGCCCCATTGTTAGTATTAGGCGCAGGGGTTCCCTGAATACCCCCAAGCGCACTTGTGGATGAGGAAGCTTGAGCTAGATTTTTCCCTTATGGAAAAGGGTTTGTCAACACGATAGGTTGTTGTTGTGCCAATAGATTTTGGGCTTCCTCAAGTAGAGGGAATTGGTGAGTTAAGTAGTCATCTGTGCAAATATTACATGGAAACTTCACCTTTCTCTTTTCATTTTTTCCCTCACCAACATTATTTGCAGCATTCTTATCCCCCTTACCCTTCTTGTTTTTAGGTTTCCTCTTTCCCTCAGTTTGTTGGTTACTCTTGGGATTTTTCAATTGCACATTGTGTACATCCGACGTTTGGGTTACGGGGGAAGCCTAACTAGGAGTTTGGTTGGCCACATTCTGTTGAATAGATAATTGTTGTAATTGATTAGACTATTGATTTGTGGACTTGCTTTGTGCTAAGCCTACTATGCCATCGACGTGAGGCCCATACTTCTGTTTGGCCTTATCAAGAGTCGAACGTGGTGCGTCAGGTAGGATCTCATATAACATACCGGATTAAGAGTAAATCAACTCCAGTTGTTGGGATCTCATGATAGCCTCTTCTTTGGAAAAAACCTTGGACGTCCTGAACTCTTTGGACACACAAGGAACCAAATACTTTAGGAACCACTCGAGAAAAAATGCAGGAGGGACCTTGACTTTCATCAAACTTTTTCATCACTGCCATTCTCATATGTGATCTGAGATATGGCCATCTTTCATCTGCTCGAAGTTGGCCAACAAATCAGTGTTGACATCGTATATTACCGGTAACTGGAAATGGTTTAAGAAAACCATAGCCAGGTCGTTAAAGTAAGCATACTTCGAGATATCGAGCTCGATATACCATTTTGGGACACCCCCTATAAGAGTGCGTTGAAACAAGCGCAACTAAACGAAGTCATCCTTTAACGAGTTGGATGATCACAATAAATGAAATTTGGTCACATGATTACCTGGATATTTTCCAGGTTTGCCTTTGAATTTAGGGGTGTCCGAGGGAAACTTAGTCGGCATGGGGGGCCAGCGCGGATCATGACAAATTCGGTCATTCAAAAGTCTCGACAAGTCTGGAAAATGCAGAGTTGTCAGAAAAGGAAGTCTCGGTTGTGGTGGATTCACATGAAAAGAGGGGCATGGATTTTGGTTGGCACCAGGTTTCCAGGAAAAGTTTAACTGTTGGCTATGGTTTTGGTAGAAACCATGGTGGCCCTGTCGAGAAAAATGGGGTTGCGTTTTATGTTGCATCGTCAGTTGATTCCTGAAGTTAGATGACATGGCTTTTGCAGGGGTTTCTCCATCTACAATATTCCAAGGACCTTGGTTGGGGATGCCCCCAGCTGACCCTCCTAGCATAGGTATTGAACCCTACCCAGGGTTCCACTTAGTGTGGGAGGGGTTTCCACCGATTGGCATCCCTTGCGAGGGAAATGAGCCCTGCCAAGGATTCCCAAGACCTTGTGAGGATTAAACTCCTATCATCACTCCCTAGGAAGGAATGGAACCTTATGTAGGGTTTTGTTGACCAAAGATGAGGTTTCCCCCAGACGAGAAAGAATATGAAGAGAAAGCGTTATTTCCAAATGAAAATAACAAAGAAAAAGGCATGGATCCCATCGGAGTCATGTAGGATTAAGTTCCATGGATCCCTCCACTGAACAAACTATAGTTGGAATTAAGCTTTATCGGCTACTAAAATGTGCCTCTGAGTGAAGGGGACAGAGGAGGGATATGTCCTCCACCATAAGGAATGGCATTGAATGGGGTAGTGGTTCCCGCGGCAGCTCCTTGCAAGGGAGAATTAGAGATCCCTACCCCCATACCAACAATCTGTAGAGAAAAGTAGGTTAGAGCCAAAATGGAGTCAAAACCCGACATCCCATATGAAAAGGGAGCATCAGACACATTCTGGATGGATGAAACAATGGTCAAAGTCGTGGAAGGTATTCTGCCACTACCAATAGTAGTGGGCTTATGGACAACAGTAGTCCTGACAGGCAGAGGTGAGGGAGGAGGTACAACACCCCCTCCTACAGCAGCCGGGATGGGAGTATGTAACACCCTAGGTTTTGAACCCCCATTTTAAATAATGTATTGTTACAATGCTGAGAGACCTGAGTGCCCAAACAATTATTAAAGGGCCAGTATGCCCAAGAAATGTAATGTTTTGATCATTTTTAATAATAAACACATTGTTGGTTGCTCGACAGACAAGGACTAAAGTTATAGGGGGTTATGATTCCACAAGATAGGGGGCTTGAGGGGATAAATGTTTATTCCTATGGTAATTACTCTTTTTGCCTAAGGGAGGGGATCGATTATGTGAGCTTCTTGGGGAATTCTAGGAGGTTCTTGATTCCCCACGAAAATACTTAAACCCATCCCTGGTATGAATGTGGGGTTGGTCGTTGGCTCATCCACTACTTCATTTTTACCATTCTTTCCCTCACGCCCTTTCATGCACTCACTCACCCATTCATTGATCCATCCCCACCTGCATCTCATTTGGGTAAAGGGAAAGGAACTACTAAATATTAGCCATGGGATAGTTGGTTGTAATGGTCGTTGGTGCAATCCAGCCATGACTTGGGGCCTACATGTCTGAGATGCATTGGCATGTTCCCTATTTTTCTCACAACTACAAGTCCTAAGAGTTCAAACATTGAGATTCTAGACCAGTTGTGTTGGAGGCCCTGGAAAAAGGAGAAGGATTTCCTGAGGGACTACGTGGCAGAGAAGGTTGGAGGTTCATTCTCTTGGGTGGTATAGGCTGGGTGAAAGAGAGTTGGGTACTTGGATTGTTGTGGGTGTCGGGAAACCTATGAGAGCTTGAGATCTAATTGGGTTGGGAACCCAAGTACACTCTGAAACCGTCCTTGTGGATTCATAGCCTTGACTCAGGGGTGACACTGTTGTTGATATTTGGAGCAGTGGTGTCTACAGTTGGGTGGAACTTCCTTGGTCTGCAGCCAGTTGGTGTCGCCTTTTTATAAAGATAAGTGCTCTTTGTTGTGATATTATTATCTGTGTATGAATGTATTTCATTGTGTATTTTAATTATCATTTAACTAAATCTTAGATTATGCATGCTTGTTGGATATTGTTGTGTATGTCATTAATTTTTTTATCTTATGTGTCCTTATTAAATAAAGAAGGTACCGGTAAGAGTACAAAGTAAAAGGGTGGGCTTGAAGGTAGCATACCCTAGCCTGTGGGTGGCTAGGGATGTTACAGTTTGGTATTAGAGCTTCTGGTTGAAACACCGAGCCAGTATGGGCTGGGTCTATTGGTCAGAGTTTCATGGTTACAAATCGAATTCTAACCGTGAAGTTGAAAATCTTAGGAGGCATGGCATTGCAGAATCTATGCAGGAGTTAGATCACCAGAGACCCGTTGTAAGGGGTTCAAAAGATCGTGATCGTCCCCTTCGAATTTGGGAGCGATCACCACTGTAGGATCAGGAGATATCCGAGATCATTGGATTGGAGGATAGGTGAACAGGGGTCGCCCGATGAAAAGGAAGTAAGGGTTAAGGTCACCATCGTCAGATCCCATTGGAGAGAGAGATCAACGAACAACCGAAATTGCAGGGAACCACATTTCATGGGAGATAATTCCTCAAGGTGGTCCCACAATCCAAACCATGGTTTCACTGAGGGGTTACGTGTGATCATCATTAGAATTGTGGGGAAAAAAGTGGGTTACTCCAAACCGTCGATGCGTGCCCCTGCAAATTGAAAGGCAGTAAGTGATGTGATAGGTTAGGGCTCGAACATCGAAACTCTGTATAGCCGAAGTAGTTTGGTGTCGTCCATCGTCAAGGAGAGACAGGTGGCGCGAGATCCACAACTCCAAAAGTTTGTGGATGAGGAGAAGGTGAAATAGCCAAAGTAGATCCTGACCGTCGATCACCAAGAGGTATGGGTCAGCAGATCAGTAATTCTAGAGAAATCTGTTCGAGAGGTTTTCAGTTGAGATTTGAAACTTCTGAAGCCCGAAGAGCCAGAGAGATGAAGTAAATCTTGATCACCCGATCATCCGAAATACATCTCAGTCACCAGATCATCCGGAGTAAATCTCAAGCGTCGAATCGTCCGAGGTGAATCTGGGTCCTCTGATCTAGAAGAGACGGGCGTAAATATGTGGATTTCGAGTGAAGGCCCAAAGTAAGCCTCAATCGTCTGATTCAAGAGGACACGTGGCATAATTCTGTGTACTTCGAGGAGGTTGAATTTTGAGATTTATGAAACCCGAAGACCTGAAAGGATCTCAACCATTGATCTGCCAAGAGCCACGCGTCACCAGATTTAGGGCTTCAGATAAAATCCAATGGGGCTAGATAAGTTTTGAAATTTGAGATTTCCAAAGCTCGAAGACCCGAGGTAAGCCTCAACCGTCAGATTAAGGAGGAAATTTGGTGCAAATCTATGGACTCCGAATGAAAACCCGAAGTGAATCTTAGCCGTCCGATATAGGAGGACACATGGCGATAGATTGGCTAGTTCAGGAGAATTGGAAGTGTGCTAGTATGGAAACTCTCGAAGTATCAAAGCCCGAAGAGATGAAGTGATGGGGCACGATGAAAACACCTAGAGGTGATGTGGATCCTGGAATTCCTGAAGTGACATGGCTTGCAGATGTCACCTAGGATGATGTGGACACATGGGATGCGTTCCACGTGTTAGTAATTTTTGGGCATTTGGAGTATTGAAAATTCAGTTAGAATGTGACACGTGGCACATGCCTAATTGGGCCACGTGTCCGCTTCTAGTATTTTACCACATGGTGACAGATCGTGCAGTTCATAGATTGAGCACTCCAGTGGGGAAAGATGTGATAGGTTGCATTGGGTCAAAAACTATCGAAGGCCAGAGTACATATCGACCATTGATTCCAGAAGATACACGTCGAAGGATATTCAACTTCAGGTGAAAGCACTCCGGGAGAAAATGCAAGAGGAAATATTTGAAACTTCCAAAGTCTGAAGAGCCGAAGCGATTCATAGTCATTGATCTGTGGGAGGACACACGTTGGCAGATCATGAACTCTGGGTAAAAGCATTCTGGGAGGAGGCAAGAGAAGAAAGTTGAGACTCACGAAGCATGGAGTCCCAAAGTGGATCTCGATTATTGACCATGAAAGAGGACGAGGACTGTTGATCCGGTCCTGGCTGAAAGTTATAAAGTCCCAAAGCTCTAGACAAGTGCTTTTTCAGCTAAGTGCAGGGTCATGGTCGTGGTCATATGCAGATTGAGAGCTGAGGGAAGGAGTGATAAGGGTCGAATTGGTGGTCTTCAATAGAGAAAAGTGATAAGGAAGGATTTAGTCGCAGTTTCTAGTTGTGGTCACCTGGGAAGGTGGTTTGAAGGAATCTCCTGCACAGGATAAAACTTTGTGTCAGCCAAGGATAATAGGACACTGTTATTTTCGAAGAATGGGGATATGATCTCCATGAACAAAAAATAAATAAAGAGACATGTAGCATGGTTTGGAATTTTTTTTTTATCATATGCATAAGTCTAACAAAATGGTCGCTTGCACATTTTGCAAAATTAAGGTGTTTAAACACATCAACTCAGGATGTGTATTGAGGAAATGGAAGAAGACGAGGGAGCCTCCAGTCATGATAAGGAGGCTGAAGGCCAGAATACCAGAGTTGGTAATTCAGAGATAGAGTCCAATGGATGCAAGGAAAAAGGAGAGCAGGAAATGCTAATAGAAATGGTAAGAAGCCTGAATATGGAAGTGAAGAGCTACAAAGAAGACAACGAGATACTGATGCGAGAGAAAAGTTAGATAAATTCTCAATTGTTACAGAGCTTAAATCAGTTGCAAAGGAAAACAAAGAAGGGATCAAACTCAAGACAAGAGGAAGAAGGCAGGTGCCATGAAAGAAGGTATGATCATGGAAGAGCTGGTTATTCCAGAAGTGCTAACAGAGATCATGGACACCACTCACCTCCTTACTCAGAAATAAAGTTTTATGCATCGGATGATCCCATAAGCAGTCCAGAGGTGTCTCCTGTCAGACACCAAAGAAGGAAACAAGAGGTAGATAGTTTTCAAGGAGAGTTGAGGAAGCTCAAGCCACCTTCCTTTGAGGGTGAAAGAGAAAGGGAAGATGTTGTTGAAGCATGGTTGCTTGGGCTCAGGAGATATTTTTAGTTGCATAACTATTCATCCAACCTGGAAGCCAGGATTTCCACCTACCATTTACATGGGAAAGATGCAATGTGGTGGGACCAAATGAAGAAAGTGGAGCACATTAATGAGAGTAGGATCACTTGGAAGTAGTTCAAGAAGTACTTCCAGAAGGAGTACCTCTCAGATAATTTCTATGACAATAAAATGCAGTAGTTCTTTCAACTCAGGTTGGAAAGCATGACTATGGTAGAGTATGAGAAGAAGTTCTTGGGATTGTTAAAGTATGCCAAGTTCATTCGTGATGAGAAAGTGAAAATACAGAGATTTCTAAGTGGACTTCCAGCCTTTTATAAGGAAAATATCAAGTATGATGAACCCAAGACCTTAATTGAGGCCATCAGGAAGGCTAAATACATGTATGAGAAAGGCCAGGGAAGAGAATCTCTGCAGAAATCTTGGAAGGACAAGAATAATGTGAAGTTCGATCAGAGGAGGAAAGGATTCAAACCTCCCTTCAATAGGAATGAACGTAATAGAAATCATCAAGATCAGTATGCTAAGGGTGATTTCAAGAAGGAAGATTCCTTGGGAAAAAGGGGAAGACCACCAATCCAATGGATGTTATAGTTGGATCGATATGGGCTAGGTCTGTTGGTCAGAGTCTCATGGTTACAGATTGAATTTTGACCATGAATTTGAAAATCTCAGGGGGAATGGCATTGCAGAATCTACGTAGGAGTTAGATCACCAGAGACCCGTTGTAAGTCATTCAAAGGATCATGACCATCCCCTTCGAATTCAAGAGCAATCACCACTGTAGGATCGGGAGAGATCTAGGATCATTGGATCGGAGGGAAAGTGAATAGGGGTCGTCCGATGAAAAGGAAGCAAGGGTTAAAGTCACCACCATCAGATCCCATTGGAGAGAGAGATCAATGGACAATCAACATTGTGGGGAACCAAGTTGCACGGGAAAGATACAATGTGGTGGGACCAACTGAAGCAAGTGGAGGACATTAATGAGAGTAGGATCACTTGGAATCAGTTCAAGAAGTACTTCCAGAAGGAGTACCTCTCAGAGCATTTCTATGACAAGAAAATGCAGGATTTCTTTGAACTCAAGTTGGGAAGCATGACTATGGCAGAGTACGAGAAGAAGTTCTTGGGATTGTTAAAGTATGCCAGGTTCATTGGTGATGAGAAAGTGAAAATGCAGTGAAAATATCAAGTATGATGAACCCAAGACCTTGACTGAGGCCATCAGGAATGCTAAATACCTGTATGAGCAAGGCCAGGGAAGAGAATCTCTACAGAAATCTTGGAAGGACAAGAAGAATGTGAATTCCAATTAGAGGAGGAAAGGATTCAAACCTCCCTTCAATAGGAATGAAACTAATAGAAATCATCAAGATCAATATGCTAACGGATATTTCAAGAAGGAAGATTCCTTGGGAAAAAGGGTAAGACCACCAATCCAATGTTGGGTATGCAAGGAAGATCACATGTACAATGATTGCCCACACAGAAAGGATAGAGTGAAGACTGTGCACAACATCCAAGAGGCTACAACAATCGAAGGTATGGGAAGAATATATGTGGCTTTAAATGATCGACAAGCAGAGTACCAGTCCAATATGATTGAGGTGGAAGGTAATATCATAAATCATCCCATTGCTATTTTGATTGATTTAGGAGCAAGTCATTGCTACATTGATCCTAAGATAGTGGATAGATTTCATTTGGAGAAAAGTAAACTTGGAAAAGCAAGTTTGGTCCAGTTATCCACTGGAACCAAAAGAAGAATCCATGATATGGTTAGAATTTGTTCCATAAGTCTTAATGGCATGAATACTAGTGTGGATCTAAATATCATACCATTGGGGTCTTATGATATTCTGATTGGAATGGATTGGTTGGACAAGCATCATGTTGTCCTATATTGTCATAACAAGACATTTACATGTCTTGATGGAAATGGAAAATAGAGCACTGTGAAAGGAGTTCCAAGACCCATCTCTATAAGGGAGATTTCAGCCTTACATCTGAAAAGATGTTTTAGGAAAGGATGTCAATTAGATGCAGCTCATGTGGAAGAGCTAGATAATACAAAGGGGAAAAACCATGAATATTTCTCGGTACTACGAGAATTTGAAGATGTATTCCAAGAAATACTAGGATTTCCACCAAGAAGGGAGATAGATTTCTCAATTGATTTAGTGCCAAGAGTTGCCTCAATGTCAAAAATACCTTACAGAAGGAGCACACCAGAGTTAAAAGAATTACAAATGCAGTTGGAGGAATTTTTGAAGAAAGGGTACATACGTCCAAGTGTTTCACCTTGGGGAGCACCAGCACTTTTTTTCAAAAAGAAGGATGGAACCTTGAGGCTTTGTATTGACTTTCGACAGCTGAACAAGTACACTATAAAGAATAAGTATCCTCTACCCCGAATTGATGACCTCTTTGATCAGCTAAGAGGAGAAAAGATATTTTCAAAGATTGACCTGAGGGTAGGATACCATCAGATAAGAATCAAGGAAGAATACATTCATAACACAGCCTTCAGGACCAGGTATGGGCATTATGAATTTGTAGTGGTGCCATATGGATTAACCAATACACTAATTGTCTTCATGTGCTTAATGAATGGCATATTCATAAATTATTTGGATAAGTTTGTCATAGTATTCCTGGATGACATACTTAGCTATTTTAAGTCTGAAGAGGAGCATGAACATCATTTAAGACTGGTGTTGCAAGTACTGAGAGAACATTAGTTGTATGCCAAGTTGATTAAGTGTTCTTTTTATCAAAAGCGGATCCATTATTTGGGACACATTATTTCAGAGCAGGGCATAGCAGTAGATCCAAAGAATATCGAAGCCATTAGAGGATGGACAACACCCAGAAATGTGTCAAACGTCAAATATTTTATGGGATTAGCTGGCTACCACAAAAGGTTCATAGTAGGGTTCTCTAAGATTTCTCATGCCATAAATTCTTTGAAAAATAAGGGAACTAAATTTGAATGGACACTCAAGTGTGAAAATAATTTCAATATGTTGAAGGAATTACTTACTAGTGTACCTGTGTTAAAGATTGTTGACCCAAATGAAAGTTTTGTGGTATGTACAGATGCATGTAAGGAAGGAATTGGGGGAGTCCTCATGCAAAATGGACATGTCATTGGATATGAGTCCATAAATATTAAGGAACATGAGAGGAACTATGTCATGCATGACTTGGAACTTGCTTCCATTGTTCACACATTGAGGATGTGGAGGCATTATCTCATGGGTAAGAAATTTGAATTAAGGATAGATCACATTGGCCTGAAGTATCTTTTGGAACATCCAACATTGAATGCCAGGAAAACAAGATGGATGGATTTTTTAAGTAAATATGACTTCGATATCAAGCATATCAAGGGAAAGGAGAATAAAGTTTCCAATGCACTTAGTTGAAGAGTGCATATCATGCATGCTACTGCTATCAGTATGCATCAGTCAGACTTGAAGAGTAGAATTTTAGATGGTCTTATTATATACCAGCATTGCCTACAGGTAAAGGAAAAATTATAGCAAGGATATGTACAGAAGAAAATAAAGGAGTATGATATAAAGGAAGACGGATTACTCATGCATAAAAATAGAATCTATGTTCCTAGTTCCGAAGAACTGGGGAATTTGGTACTGAAGGAAATGCATGATGTTCCTTATGTTGGACATCCCGGTTAGCAAACAATTATTATAGTAGTAAGAAGCCATTTATTTTGGTTGGGAATGAAGAAGGATGTTGTTGATTACATCGCTCGATGTATGGAATGTTAGAAGGTGAAGGTTGAGCATAGGCACCTAGCGGGGTTGTTGCAGCCATTGCTAATCCCAGAGAAGAAATTGGCAGTGATCACCATGGATTTCATCATAGGATTACCCAGAACGAATAAGAAACATGATTCAATCATGGTGGTGGTTGACAAATTAACAAAGGCTTCTCATTTTGTTCCTATGAAGACAATGCATACAACAGCTAATATTGCAGAAATTTTCATGAAGGAAATTGTTAGGTTGCATGGGATACCTAGGACAATTGTTTCAGATAGAGATACGAAGTTTACCTCCAATTTTTGGAGGGGATTGTTTAAAGGATTTGGCACAAATATAAACTTTATCACAACATGCCATCCCCAGACAGATGGGAAAACAAAGAGAGTCAATCGAATAATTGAAGATATGCTGAGAATGTATGTGATGGATAAGCCATCTAAGTGGGAAGATTACTTACACTTCATTGAGTTTGCATATAATAATGGGTATCGAAATTCATTAAGAATGAGCCCATTTGAAGCCTTGTATGGTAGGAAATGTGATACTCCAGTAAGTTGGTACAACCCAACAGATAGAGTGGTACTTGGCCGAAGTTGCTCAAGGACATGGAAGACCAGGTGGTTAATATCGAGCATAATTTAAAGGCAGCTCGGGATAGATAGAAAGTTTATGAAAACAAGAATCGGACAACTAGAGAATTTAAAGTAGGGGAGCATGTACTTTTGAAAGTGAAGCCCAAGAAAATCTCTTTGAAATAAGGTAGTTTTACAAAGCTAGCAGCTAGATTCTGTGGTCCATTTGAAATATTCGACAGAATAGGACTAGCTGCATACATGCTTGCATTTCCTGCTTCCATGAATGTGCATAATGTATTTCATGTATCTTTACTAAATAAATATGTACCTGACCCTAACCATGTTATTGATTGGCATCTGATTCAAGTAGAGACGGAGGGATACTTTCAGGTTCAGCCAGTGCAGGTATTGGACAGAAAGGTAAAAATGCTCTAGAATCGAGTTATAGAGATGGTAAAAGTTCATTGGACCTGCTACAGTCCTGAAGATGCTACATGGGAGCATGAAGATTCCATGTGGGAAGAGTACCCACAACTTTTTGAATAAATTTGAGATTTTGATATCTATTTTGTATATGCACTAAGGACAATGCCAAGATAAGGGGGAGGGGATGTAACACCTCGGGTTTCGAACCCCCATTTTAAATAATGTATTGTTACAATGTTGAGAGGCCTGAGTTCCCAAACAATTATTAAAGGGAGAGTATGCCCAAGAAATGTAATGTTTTGATCATTATTAATAATAAGCACATCGTTGACTGCTAGACGGACAAGGACTAGAGTTATAGGGGGCTATGATTCCACAAGAAAGGGGGATTGAGGGGATAAATGTTTATTCCTATGTTAATTACCCTTTTTTCCTAGGGGAGGGGATCGGTTACGTGAGCTTCTTGGGGAAGGCCGGGAGGTTCTTGATTCCCCACGAAAATACTTAAACCCATCCCTAGTCTGATTGTGGGGTTGGTCATTGGCTTGTCTTCTCCTTCACTCCTACATTTGTACCATTCTTTCCCTCATGCCCTTTCATGCACTCACTCACCCATTCATTGATCCATCCCCACCTACGTCTCGGTTGGGTAAAGGGAAAGGAACTGCTGAAGATTAGCCACAGGATAGTTGGTTGTAACGGTTGCTGGTGTAATCCAGCCATGACTTGGGGCCTGCATGTCTAAGATGTGTTGGAATGTGCCCTGTTTTTCTCACAACTACCAGTACTGAGAGTTCCATCATTGAGATTCTGGACCATCTATGTTGGAGGCCTTGGAAAAAGGAGAAGGACTTCCTGAGGGACTGCGTGGAAGAGAAGGGTGGAGGTCCATTCTCTTGGGTGGTACAGGCTGGGTGGAAGAGAGTTGGGTACTTGGATTGTTGTGGGTGCTTGGAAACCTATGAGATCTTGAGATATGACTGGTTTGGGAACCTAAGTACACTCTGGAACTTTCCTTATGGATTCATAGCCCTGGCTCAGGGGTGACACTGTTGTTGAGATTTGGAGCAGTGGTGTCTACGGTTGGGTGGAACGTCCTTGGTCTATAGCCAGTTAGTGTCGCCTTTTTATAAAGATAAGTGCTCTCTATTGTGATATTATTATTTTTGTATGAATGTATTCCGCTGTGTATTTTAATTAGTGTTTAACTAAATCTTAGATTATGCATGATAGTTGGATATTGTTGTGCATGTCGTTAAATCTTTTATCTTATGTGTCCTTATTAAATAAAGAAGGTACCAGTAAGAGTACAAAGTCCAAGGGTGGGCTTGAAGGTAGCATACCCCGTCCTGTGGGTGGTTGGGGATGTTACATAGTATGATAACTTCCTGACAAAGAAGCACTAGTTGCTTCCATCGCCTCTCTCTAAACAAATTGTCGTTCAGGTGAAGTCACCTCATAAGGGACTATCTGAATTAGAAGTGATGTTGATAAGTCAGTAATTAGATGGTTTCTGGGCCTGAAGCCTTCAGTTTCTAGGTCTAAGACAATAGATTCCTCTGATGCAGGAAAGTCTTCTATGGGAGCTAGCTCGAGCACAACTTCCTATGGCTTAGTAGATTCAAACGATCCTTCTCGATCTATCCTGCGCCTCAATGGTGGAGGAGGTGGCTCCAAAGTAACCGATGATATTCCCTGAAGCCTACGTGAATGGAGGAGTTGTTGATATTCCACCTTGTGAAATGATCAATTGACATTGTAAAGTCGAGCTAGAATGAAACAAATAGCACACACTAAAATTTCCTAACAACAAATTAAGAAAACTTACTAGAAGGAAGAACAATTACGCCAATCGACACTAGAGCAACTTATTGGTGAAAGTGTATCTCAAACATGGAAACACCCTCAGGGTATACTCTACAAAGAATGATCTGAAAACTACCCTGGGTAATGCAGTATACCCCCACAGCCACCCATGTAAGTCCCTAAAAATAACAAACTATGTTTCCAGTTCATAGTCAGTCACCAGGTGGGTACAATTGAAAGTTGAGATGATCATTATGAGAAGGATAACAAAGTTTGAAGCCTTTCAAGGGTACCGAAGGCAAATTTTCTGGAATACAACTAAGGATATCGAACGGATCCAAGGTCCATGAGGCTCCATAGTCAAATGTGATCAGTGTAATTCCCAAGAACGACCCTCAATATACAATCCCCACTATGCTTGCTATGGTGTTGGAGGGGTTATCTCCTCTACCTTTCCTTACGGGACCTCGTGCTTAGCCCCTGTGTTAAAGGGGGGTCCCAACTGACTCTTACGACACTGAACTTCTGACACTCCCTATCACAGAATTCTATGTTTGTTCAAGTGACCTTGAAGAGTTTCCTCTCCACGCCTATTTCAAGGCCCTAGAGCCTAGACTACTTGATGAATCCTACAAACAAAAGTCTAATTGATTTTAGTGTTAAACGTTGATTTTAATTGGCTTGATTTACTCAAAAGGATATGGATGTGCAACTTTTGGTGTTTACAAGAGACGAAAGAGAAGAAAAAATTTAAATCATTTGTGAAAAAACAAACTAGGTTCGTCAATTGAAAGAAATGAATTTTAAATCTTTGTAAAATGCAAACTTTTCAAAATAGTATTCCAAGATCCTATGATGCCAAAAGTTTCCTAAAGTATCTTTTCTTTTTACAATGCAAACTACTAAACTTTCAGGGAAATAACACAGAAGGAACTTTGAAAAAGAACTCTTTTCTTTTGTGAAAAAAACCTATGCTACAACTACGAAACAACATGCATAACTAAATGCAACAACAAAAAAAAATATTTTTTGAAATGCTTGGAAAAGAAAAAACACAAGTAAATGATCTTTTTCATTTTTCAAAGCATAAAACAAGATAAAGAGAAAACATAACACAAGACTAACACAGACCCTAGACCACCACGTAAACGCAGGGATTCACTGGAATCCAGAGGAGGATCTAATGCTTATAGGCTCACTCTAAACCTTTAAAGTGAACAAAAGAAAATAAAGAAACAATAGAGGTTCTTTAGAAAAAACAAGTTAAACCAAATCTTTGACCCAACCAAAGACCATTAACAGAGGCCCTGTAGAGTTCAAGAAAGCCTGAGAAGCACAAATCTTCTTGTCGGGAAAGAGGAAATATCTCTTCTTTTTTTAAACCTTCTAAAACACAGAGATGTGGGATGTGCACAAGTAGCCTATGTATGTACGGAAGTTGTATATAGTGCAGACTGTGTATGTATGCGGGCTAAACAGAAGATAGGGTGCATACACCTCTGGAAATTTTCAAAAATAAAAAAGGCTTGTATAACAAATTGGGTAGGGAAGGTTGGTAGGTACCTGGAAGGTGACCAGAAACCCTAAACTGACTGGGTAAACCTAGAAAACTAAAAAAGAAACTGAAAAAAAAAAATGAATTAAACCAAAATCTCCCACTAAGACCCTAGAGAGACTCCCCAATGGAGTCACCAATTCTACTAGCGGGGAAAATACCCCTATATTGGGTCTAGGTACAGGCAGATCACTGACTTCCCTTAGAAGATTGTTCTACTCCTAAGCTACCCCAAAACTATCTAAACTGAATGAAAAGAGAAAGGAAATAAGGTCAATAGGTGCACCTTTGGTCCTTGCGGTTGGTGTAGACCTCTTTTGCCTTTGCAGCTTCCTAGATTATTGGTCTCCTCCCAAAGATGACCTGCAAAAAACTTAGGAAAACAATGCTACTACACATATGATCTATATGTATCATTTACAATGTTCAGATATAGACATAAGTGCACAAATCAATAAAATAATATAGACATAATGTTTTGGGACGGGAATTAACTCTTTTATTCAATATTAGGATCACAAATATTGCAAACTTCATTGGCAATCGCTCCGCAAACTAGGTTCGGGCTCCTCTATCATGGCTCCAAGTGCATCAATCCCATGCAAGCTTCTCACAACCAACTAATCACTTGGGAAATGAGAAAGGGTTGTATAAGGAGAAAGGACTGGAGGGGAATGTTGAGGCCAAAACTCAGAATAGGATGCAAAACTTGTGCTAAGAAGGGGAAGGGATGTTGGCATAGTTTTCTTATTCTCTTTCTTTTCCTTTCAAATAGGACCCCAACACCTCTTTTAAAATGAGAAAAATATGGTTATTTGGTTTGAGGTACAGTGGATAAAATGGTTGGGAAACCCTCTATAGCCTGTGAACTCCACCAAATTCCTTGAAATTTTATATTTTTTACAACTTTTGGAGGTAAACGTGGGATAACTAGTATGCAACTCACGTATGTACATGGGCTAACTAGTATGCAGCACACGTGTGTACGTGGGTTATCAGTTCAGCAAGGTGCATACATTTTCCAAAAAATAGTTTTTTAAGAAGAAGCCTCAGCAGTATTTTGGAAAAATATGTAAGTGGAAAGGCCAATGCCACGTATGCATAATTAAGGCATTTTTGGACTATAACATTCCCACATTCTCATTTGCACCCATCCACCTTGCATGGTTGGGAAATACTTCCTCCATAGACCCATTCACACCTAGCCACCTCCCATGGATTAGGAAAGGATATGCTATGGTCTAAGACCATGCTCCAAGTCTTATTCACACCTAGCCACCTCACATGGCTTAGGAAAGACTTTCCACAAGTATTATTCACACCTAGCCACCTCACATGGCATAGAAAATACTTGTACCAGGCTATGATGTTTATTTTCTCCTAGTAGCCTTATTCACACCTAGACACCTCACATGGCATATGAAACACTATAATCATAACCTTATTCACACCTATCCACCTCACATGGCGAAGGAAAGACTTGCACCCGGTGGACATTACTCCCTCAATCACATCACATGTAATACCCATGTTTCTCCCAGCTAGTAATTAATCATTAATTATGATTACCATGTTGTTTCATGTGAACAATGTAATTATATTATTGTTTATATTTCCAATGAGTGACTGTGGGGGTGAAGCCTTGAAGTATTGGCCATGATATCACTAGAGGAAAATTGTAGAAAGGGTTCATTATGTCAAAATGACCCAATTTCTCCTTGTTGAAATAATAAGCCTCATCCAGATTCCAAGGAAAAATCAATTAATGAAAGAAGGACTGGTGGTTGAACAATCAACTAACCCCATGAATGGAAGCATGGAGGGTCTGGTTGAGGAGACAAAATACAGTCATCCCAAAGTACCACAGATTCCTGCAGGCCCATACTGACCCGATTTTCTTCTGACAGAAGGAACATGACAGGTCTAGAATCTTCCTGGAGAGGAAAAATGTGTGCATGAATACACACAAAGGGGATAAGGAGACACACCAAGGAGGAAATGTGTGACTTAGATATGCAGACAGAAAGAGGAAGATCACGTGAGGTTCTCGAGCTGAGAAGAAAAACAAAAGGATTTAAGTTGTTATGGTTAAAATGAAAAGAAAAAGTGAAAGGATCTTAGAGAATTTGCAGAAAACATGACATGAGTAGAAGGTCGTGAGCTTGATGCTGAGAGATCATTTGATAAACATCGCAAGGGATATGACAGAGAAAGAACCTATGAGAAAATGAAAAATTTCCCTAGTGATATCATGGCTTGGCATGGGGGTGGCCAGAGTGCTAAGAATGAATGCCTCTAAGCCTAGGGTTGGGTGGAAAGGTGAACACCCATAGTCAGATGATCGATAATCGACTGTAATAGATAAGTATTTTTTTTACCCTGTGCACTTAGATTGAAATGTATGATTTGAATGTCTAAGTTTTCTTATCTCTGAGTTAATTGGGTATTGTTATGTTATCTATTTTCAGATTTATATGCATGTGTGTGTATTTCATGGTTGAATGAATGAACCTTTGATATTTTATAAGTTTCAATTGTTTATCTTCTGAAATCCTGGTGCAAGGAATGAACTTATACTCGTATGAGTATAAAATATTGAAGGAGAGACCTATGCAAAGCGTGCATAGGGCCAACACTTAGTGAAGTGTTGAGAGGATCTCAAGGTGAATGAGTGCAAGGAGTGCGTGGGAGATTTTTCTAAGTCTCAAGCTCAAGAAAGATAACAAGATTTAGGTCTCGAAAGGGAGGATTCCCTTGTTTGTAGGATGAGTGGATGAGATTCGTTTGAGAGGAGACAAAGTCTTTCATGACCGTTGGATTTGGAGAAGAAGCGCGGGTATTAACCCCTCAAGTCCTTCGGACTTCACCAGTTCTACGAATTTTGTGTGTTGGTCGTAAAGGAGGCGAATTCTCCGAAGTTTGGGAGACTGAAGTTAATCTAGGTCGTTGGTAGTAGAGGGATGCGTGTCTGCAGATCGATGGCTATCTGAAAGTCCGGTTATCTGGTGAAATCGAAGTGCAATCACAAGAACGTGCAAGTTTCCCGAAGCTCTGAAGGCTGGAGAAAATCCTGGTACATGGCGACAGATCGAGCATGGTTCAGAGTTAGGCACTTCAGAAAATATGAGGTGTGTTGTGTTTTGGGTTGAGAACTCTTGAAGGTTGGAGTATATATTGACCGCTCATTATTGAGGACACGTGGACCATTGATCAAGGTCATTCATGTGTTCGGAGTTTGAAACTCTGGAAGGAAGTGTGGTACAAGGTGTGGAAATCTATGAATCCTGGAGCCCGAACAAGACATAGGTCGTAGATCTGAGGTAAGTGCCAATCGTCCAATTTGCTAGTTCAGAGTTTGTGCATTTGGAAGTATTGTGTGTTGGAGTGAGAAAAACCCTAGAATTTCAGATTCATAAAGTATTGTGGGTCATTGATCTAAGGATCCTTTGGGACCTTTCCTGGCCATTGGATCTAAGTTGCGGTCTGTCCAGTGTTGACCACTCCAGGAGAAAGGGAGTGTTAAATGGGTAGAATCTCGGAACGCCAAAGTTGAAAAATAACATGAACCATTGATTTGAAGATGATTTGGGATCCCTCCTGGCCATCGGATCTAGACTATGGTCAGCCTGACGCTAACCACTTCAGGAGAAAAGAGGAAGTTACACACCGGATCCCCGGAATGCTGAAGTTGCAAAGAAACGAAGGCTATATATCTCTGGGTATATGTGGACACATCTCAACCGTGGGATGTAAGGTGTGTTGGAAGGCTATTAGTCCGAAGTGATGTGGCATGTTGACGTCACCTAGGGTGATGTGGAGCCACGTTCGACATGCCATGTGTCACTTTGATTTGTTCTTTTCATAGACTCTATGTTCCCATTAGAACATGAAACGTGTCACCCATTGACAGGGTCATGTGTCATCTCTACCTTGTCATGTGTCATTTCCCCCCTGACACATACTCACTTGGCCTAATGACGGGTGGAGTACTCGGGAGTCACATTTCCTTGCCTCTGTGTTTAATGCATTGCCATGTATAAGTGTGGACCCTTCAAGAGTCCAGGAATTCACAACTCTGAAGGTTTGGGATGTAGTATCTTAGGTAATCCAAAAGGGCCAAAGGCCGGAGCCATGTGGAAATATTTTGGGTTCCTTCGGGATTTCAGGATTTCAAGACTCTGGAGGACATGCGTGTAGAAATAAAAAAGGGGTGTCCAACACCTAACGTCGAATTCCTGTAACTCTATGTGTTAAACAAGGACACAGTTCAGTCATTGGATTTAATGGTGGGTGGATTTTCACCATGGATGTAGGAGCTCTAGGGAACTTCGAGACTTCGGGGAACCTGGGGATGGTGTGAATGAGATGGACCCACATGGGCACCACGTGGCCCTTGACCAATAATTCCTACAGATATTTTGAAGGGCGTAGCTCCCAATCCAGAACTCGGATTTGAGCAGGGTAGCAGTTGTTAGATAGTTCTTGATGAGCATAAGAGGATGGAGATTTCGGAAATAGGATTTGAGATAATTAAGGAAAGAGAAATTTTATGCCCCATCCCTAAAAAGGGTACTTAGGGGTCGGGTGTGTTACAAATTGGTATTAGAGTGGGAAACAACACTTGGCCTGCTTGGGATCACGATAGAGTCAAGAGATTATGTTTTCTTTCTTAGAAAACTTTAAGGGAGAGGGCACCCTACCCTACCCTATCTAGCAGAGCATGATTAAAAAACAGGCCTCGATGGGCCTGAGAATAGTCATAAGACTAGTTTACCAAGGCTAATATGAGCTTGTTTAGAGTATTACGGTCGTACGAAAATTATCTGCATAAGTTCCTTGAGGAGAAGGATGTAGACTAAATTTTAGTTGGGATTTTACCCAACGAGATTGAATCATGCTAGACTGGGGTAGGAGAAGCCTATCATTTCTTTTGGGAAATGATAGCCAATCCTACAAAAGTGGGACTATGCTGAGGGGTATTAATAATAAAACTTGGATGTAAATGGAATAAACCTATTTTAAGGAATACTTGAGTCCATAGGGAAAATGAACAGAATAGGTGGCAGGAATTGCCTAAAAAGTGGGCTTAAATAAGTCTATGTTAATTAAAAGTGTTGATTAAATGAAGGATTTGGCATTGGGAGTACAATCCTCCATGCCTAGAGAACTTATCAGAATAGGTGAGATCAATCTACTTGACCTGTTATAACTGAAAATAACTTCCTATTCGGGTAAACCCCCCTTGTAGTGGTTGTGCTAAATCAGTGTAAATATGTATTAGCTAAGGGCATGACTATGCACAAGAATGCAAAGAGGTGAGTAAGTGGAACTCGTCTACACTGCAGATAGGGGTATAATGCTTGGTGCATGAAAATATGTTGAAATGCATATCACAAAGATAGTGCATGCATATGACATGCATATATACTTATTATAGTCTATCATTGAATGTAAAATATGGTGATCATATGGTTAGTGATGATCTGACTATGGCAGCATAAGTAAAAGATTTATGATGTTGAGTGCATGGTACCCTATGAGGATAAGGTAAAAGAATTAATGAAATGTTGATCTTGAATGAGGTAAAGGAAGTGTTGGGGCACTTCTAAATGACCAATGGGTTAGGTTGACATCCAGAAGTGGATGGTATCCATATAAGGTATGGCTTAGTATGCTCAAGTAGTAATGAGAGGGAATCTAGAAAAGTATTCCCTTGATCAAAAAGTGTGTTGATCAAGACCAGTTAGAAGCTTGATAAGTTATCTTGTTGCCTTGGGCATTGTTGGAATTTCCCAGATGGTAGTTTTGGGTTGTTGAATAACTTTATACTAGTTGAAGAAAAAATGCCTTCTTATTGGTTGTTATCATGCAGAAGGGGGAACATAGTTATGACTATGTCTAATTAAACTTCCATGTGGATATCATGTGAATGACTACAAGCTATGAGCAGAGAGAGAAACTTAGTGATGCGTATCTCTATGAGACTTATCATAATAATGATTGGGAGATCCTTGGGAGAAGGATCTGGAAGTCTGATATGTCCATGTGTATGAATGACATGAAAAAAGGTACAAGCAATGAGATTGCATGATGAATGTTTGGCTATGTTTGTATATTATTGAGTACATGGATTTAATGCAATGTGAGGTTTCTTGATATGAAGACTGATATTAACACCCAATAGATATGAATGAATGATATTAAATGTGCAAGTGATGCACATGTATGATGCAAGAGTAAATGAGAAAGGATGTTATGTTGTCAAGATAAGAGGAAAAATGATTATGCCTTTGGGTATCGCATAAGAATGATTGTGAACAATCATGAGATGAATGATTTTAAAGTAAAGATGTATGTGAGATGTGAAATATACATATGGTAGCTACACATAGGCTTATGTTTATGCAAGTGGTTAAGTGAATCATGGATGTAAGTTAACAAAACAAGGAATATGTGTGGATAAATAATATGGATGCATAACAAAGATGCATGTTTATATTCCTTACGGAAATATTTGGTAAAAAACTGAAGCTAACTCGAGGTTGAGGCCATCACAGATAGTGAAGGATATGCAATAAGGAAGTTGCATGCTGAAGGAGTTCCTTGTGGAGGAACTATGTGAAGACTCTGTCAGGAGAACATAATCACAACCTTAATGACTGTTGAGAATTAAGCAATGAGCTACAAGCCTATTTATATAATAATCTTGGATTACATTCTAAAAAAAAATGTTTGACTGGAAGACTAACAAATGAACATTGACCATTCTGATAACCAAATGGTAATGTGCAGAATGCACAGGTTCATGATTCATCGTGAACAAAAGGTTTGTTGTTATAGCATGTTGATTTACCAAGAAGGTTGAGGTGAGCCTAACCAATACAACTCAAGGAACAGAGCATGGATATCACAATAAGAAGTACATTTCATAAGCAAAGAAGGACAAAAGGAGGAACACTTTTCTCACCCTAAGAACTCTGAATTGTTTAACGGCGTTGTAAGCCTTAGAAGAGCAATTGTGGGAACAAGTACACCTGGAAAAAGGGAGAATGACTAAATAAGCATATTTAAATGAATAGGATTGGTTAAGTTGTGATAATTAAAGGCAGTGAGGCCTTGGAAAATAACTCAGTTGGACTAAAATTCCAAGGCAGTGTAGAAGGAGTTGGACAAGGGAAGAGTTCCTTGACCCCTTCATTGGTGTTTATTGTATTTCTATGGTACGAGGGATTGATTTACTAATGTAGGTAAGTGTTTTGGCATAAGGATGTTGATGGTTGAATGATCATGGAATACACCTAAAAATTTGATTGGGATTGCACTAGCTAACACATTAAGGAGTAATTTGGTAGAGTGCATAGAGATATGTTGGGGAATATCTAAAAATGTTTTATTGATTTGAATACTATGATACAAGCATTTTTATTTTACATGACGATTAACATATTTGTGGTGTGTATCACATGTAGAAAGAAATTGGAGCTGTTGAAAAAGAGAGTTTCCAATGATGGACAACCTCAAGCAGAGGACGACTATGAGAAGGTCATTGTCAAAAGACTGATGAAGGGACTTTAAAAGTCCCCATAAAGCACCATTGGTAAGGTAATATCAGAGAGGGTGATATCATCTAGAGAAGGTATAAAAAATTGCATACCTATGTGGCATAAGGTATGAAGGAATTTGGTAAAAATTCCTTCTGAAAAATTTTCATTATCTTAAAGATGTGCAAATAATTTTTGAGTGGTTGTTGTATGCCATTACTACCCAAGAGACTTAAGATTCAGGAAAGAAGAATTTGAACAATAGAGAGAGTAAATCTATGTCAATCAAGTATGAGTTATAATCCTTGCAAGAAAATGCATGAGTAATGAGTACCATGGGTGCAATGACCAATCTAGGGAGATTGGGAATAAAGGTCCTCATAGTTAGTACATTGCATGGAATGCCCTGAGAAAATGCATGTTTACATGGGAGGGAAGATAATGGATTACCCATTAAGGAAGGAAGACCTTCCAATACTCTACTTGCATTGTAGAGGTGTTAAATAAAAGAGAATTTTTGGTGGCCATGAGTGTTGACACCCTAGTTATTGATGAAGGAATAATGCTTGGGTGCATTCAAGAGAAACTCTTTAGTTTCATATGTACTAATTTGGGATCGTGACCAGCCTATAGCAGGTAGCATAGTCATGTTGTAAGACTAAATGAGAATAATTAAACCTATGGTGGAGAGGTTGGTTGAGCCCCAACACACCATGGTGAGGTTCTTGTCATAACTATGAAAAACTTGAACCCAACGTAAGGGTACATTGAGTATGAATGTAGCCATGAATATTGGCACATGGATTAAAGTCGTTTCACAATTAAAATTGCATTGGGAAAATTTAGTGTGTTCAAAGGATGCATACGTAAATAATGATATATCCTTTTGTATTGTACCCTTGAATAGATGAAAATGACTTGGACTATTAGTATGCATAATTTTGAAATTATAATGTGAAGGAAAACTAACAATTTGTTTGGTTGAGGAATGTTGAAATTGCAGGAAGAAAAGGGTCTTGGATATGGCAATGTTGTAATCCCATAAGGAAGACCAATTTCTTGCTGAGATAAACTACTATGGGGAGTTGAGACAAAAAATGTATGTCTTGGGAGAACAGGTGAAGGTTGTCAATATGGAAACCATGAAAAAGTCTATTGTTGAGACCGGAAAACCCTATGGTAATCCATGACCACCCTATAATATGTTGTGTTGTGGAAACGCAATCAGGAGGGATGCCTCAATTGTAAGGATAAATGAAGTCTTTAAGACTCTTCTTGTGTGATAAATCCTTGGCAAGGCAAGATGGATCACCCGAGGGACTGTATAGTGGAGAAGGGGATGCCTGAGCCTAGGCCTGGAGGGTGAGTGACCGCAAGGAAGAAGGGACTTTGATAAATCTCATACACTATTGATTGGGATCATGCAAAAAATGGGTATTTCCAAGAAAAACAGTGAGCCAAGATAACAAGACATCCATGTGGATGCAAATCATGAACTGCACAGATAAGTATTGTGCTACATTATGAAAATTTTCCTCTTGAATTTTGAACAAATGTAAAATGTTTTTGCATAAAATTGTGATTAATATGATTGTTATCCAAGATTATTTAAGGAAGGTGACGAAATCCAAGAGTATGGAAAGGACCTGACAAAGAAAGAGGATCGCGATTTCTTAAACAACTGAATGGCAAAGGCATGATAGGTGTTACTGAAAAGAACACTGAGGATGATGCTCCTTTAAGGGGAAGGGGATTGTAATACCCTTGTTTCCCCTAGCTTGTAGTTAATAATTAATTATTATTACCATGCTATGGCATGTGAACGATGTAAATGTATTATTTTTTAGATTGACAATGACTGACTGTGGGGGTGAAGCCTTGAAGTACTGGCCATGATATCACTAGAGGAAAGAGTGAGTAAAATTGTAGAAAGAGTTCATTATGTCAAAATGACCCAATTTATCTTTATTTAAATAATAAGCCTCATCCAAATTCCAAGGAAAAATCAATTAATGAAAGAAGGAATGGTGGTTGAAAAATCAACTAACCCCATGAATGGAAGCATGGAGGTTCTGGCTGAGGAGATAGAAGACAGTCAGACTGAAGTACCACAGAGTCATGCAGGCCCAGAATGACTTGAGTTTCTTTTGACAAAAGGAACAGGACAGGTCCATAACCTTCTTGGGGAGAAAAAAGGTGTGCAAGAATACACACGAAGGAGATAAGTAGACACACCAGGGAGGAAATGTGTGACCCGGATATGCAGAGATAAAGAGGAATAGCGTGTGAGGATATCCAACTGAGAAGAAGAACAAAAGGATTTAAGTCATTCTGGTTAAAAGGAAAAGAACAAGAGAAAGGATCTCAGATAATTTGCATAAAATAGGACCTGAGCAGAAGGTCGTGAGCTTGATGCTGAGAGAGCATCTAATAAACCTCGCAGGGGTTGTGATAGAGAAATAACCTCTGAGAAACTAAAAAATTTCCCTAGTGATATCATGGCTTGGCATAGGGGTGGCCAGAGTGCTAAGAATGAATTCCTCTGAGACTACAGTTGGGTGGAAAGGCGAAAACCCACAGTCAGTTGATCTGTGATCGACTATAATAAATTCGTATTTCATTTACCCTAAGCACTTTGATTGAAATGCATGATTTGAATGTCTGATTTTTCTTATATATGAGTTAGGAAGTGTGGTACAAGGCATGGAAATCTCTGAAGCCTAGAACCCAAAGAAGACATAGGTTGTAGATCTGAGGTAAGCGTCAATCGTCCAATCTGCTAGTTCGAAGTTCACGCATTAGGAAGAATTGGGCGTTGGAGTGGGAAAAACCCCCGAATTCTAGAGTCATGAAGTATTGTGGGTCATCTTTATAAGGATCCTTCGGGACCTTTCCTGGCCGTTGGATCTAAGTCATAGTCAGTCGGGTATTGAGTACTCCAGGAGAAAGGGAGTGTTAAATAGGTAGAATCCTCAAATGTTGAAGTCGTGAAATAACACGAACTATCGATCCAAAGATTCTTTGGGATCCCTCATGACCATCGTATCTAGATTGTGGTCAACCCAATGTTGACCACTCTGGGAGAAAAGAGGAAGTTACACATCAGATCCCTTGAACGCTGAAGTTGTGAAGCAATGAAGATCATAGATCTTTGGTTCTACATGGACACATCTCGACTATGGGATATAAGGGGTGTTGGAAGGTTGTCATTCTAGAGTGACATGGCATGCTGACATTGCCTAGGGTGACGTGGAGACACATTCGACGTGCCATGTGTCACCTTGATTCATGTTTTTCATAGAACCTATGTGCCCATTAGAACGTGATGTGTGTCACCTATTGATGGGGTCACATTTCATCTCTTCCTTGCCACCTGTCATTTCCCCCCTGACACATACTCGCTTGGTCTAATGGTGAGTGGAGTACTTGGGACCCACCTATCCTTGCCTCTACATTTAATGTGTTTCCACGTATAAGTGTGGACCCTTTGGGAGTCTGGGAATTTGGGACTCCAAAGGTTTGGGATGTAGTATCTTAGGTAAGCCAAAAGGGTCAAAGGTTGGAGCCATGTGCAATATTTTGAGGTCCTTCTGTTGTTATGGATTTCGGGACTTTGAAGGACATGCACATAGAAATAAAAAAGGGTTGTTTAGCACCGAAGCGTCGAACACTAAATTCCCATAACTCTGTGTGTTAAACAAGGATGCAGTTCATGCATTGGATTTAACAGTGGGTGGATTTCCACCATGGATGCAAGAGCGTTGGGGAACTCTGAGACTTCAGGGAACCTAGGGATGGTGTGAATGATACGTACCCATGTGGGCACCATGTGGCCCTTGACCAATAATGCCTACAAATATTTGGAAGGGCATAGCTCCTAATCCATAACTCAGATTTGAGCAGGGTAGCAGTTGTTAGATAGCTCTTGATGAGCAAAAGAGGATGGATATTTTGGAAAGAGGATTTGAGATAATTAAGGAGGGAGAAATTTTGATTCCCCATCCCTAAAAATGGTACTTAGGGGTCGAGTGTGTTACATCACATGACTGATTTGGGAAACCCTTGGCTAGAGGGGAAGTCGGTTGGAAAAAAAACATCACACCTCCCTCTCAACAAGGGTGGACATTCTTCATCATGCCAAGCTTGTCTCTGATGTATTCATACTTCACTCTAGACAGAGGCTTGGTGAGAATGTCTTCTATCTACTCATCTATGGATATGTACTGGAGTTCCACAGCTCCTCTCTGCACCATGTCTCAGATGTAGTGGTATTTGATCTCTATATGCTTTGACTTGTCATGAAATATAGGATTCTATGAAATCTTCATGCAACTTTGATTGTCACAACATATCAAAGTTGGCTCCAACTCTAGATAAAATAACCTTGTAAGCAACTTTTGAAGCTACACTACTTCATGGATTTCCACACTATCTGCAATATACTCTACCTTTGTTGTACTGAGTGCCACTAATGTCTTCTTCCTACTTAACCATGAGATCATGCCTGATCCCAAACTAAAGCAACATCCTGATGTGATTTTTCGGTCCACTCCACTTCCTACCCAGTCAGAGTCTGTGTAACCATGTAGTTTCACTCCTCCATCTGAGACAAATCTCAAACCATATCAAATTGTACCATGTATGTACCTCATCACATGTTTTGTTGCTATCTAGTGTACATGTCTAGGATACCCCATGTACTGAATGAAGGTGTTCACTGCAAAGCATATGTATGGTATGGTGTTAACCAAGTACATTAAGGATCTGACCAACTGTATGTACATCATGGGATCAACCAAATATGAATATGAATCACTCAAGAGCTTTAGATTCATCACCATGGGTGTGGCCATGGAATTGCAGTCCATCATCCCAAATCTCTACAAGATCTACTCTGTATATTTTCCTTGACTCAGAAAAATCTCATCTAGTCTCTGCCACACCTCCAATCACAAGAAATAATGCATTAGACCTAGATCCTTCATTTTGAACTCTGAAGTGAGCTCCCTCTTACACCCAACTATGAGAGTCTCATCCCCTGGTAGAAATAGGTCGTCCACATACAGGACCAAAATTAGCAGGCAACCATCTTTAACCTTGCAGTAAAGGTTGGGATCTGTGTCACTCTTGGTAAACCCCAAGCTCATTGAATAGTTGTTTATTCTGGCATATCATGCCTTGGGTGCCTGCTTAAGTCCATACAAATCCTTCTTCAATTTTCACACATGTAACTCCTTCCCATGGATCAAAAAACCTTGTGGATGCTCTATGTATACTTCTTTCTCAATTACACCATTTAGGAAAGAAGTCTTGAAATCCATCTGGCGTAATTTCCATCCCATCATGGAAGCAATCACAATAATATATGTGATGGAAGTGTACTTTTCTACTGGAGAAAATTTCTCATTATAGTTTGCTCCCTCTTTCTGGGAGAACCCTCTAGCCACAAATATTTCTTTGTAATTTTCTATGCTATCATCTGCAACATGCTTAATCTTATAGATCCACTTGGAAGTCACTATTGAATTCCCTTCTGGTCTCAGAACCACTTCTGACACATCATTCTTCATCATGGATTGGTACTCCTCCATCATGGCATCCTTCCATACTTAATGCTTAGTATTTTCTTCAAAGGTGGAGGGTTTTGAATCAATGATTTTACTCATCAGTGCCACATAGCTAGAAAACTTGTGTGGTCTCTTTCTCTCTCTAAAAGATCCCTTGCGAGTTGCATGTCATCCAACTTCCTGCAAAGTGTTTCAAAGCCAAGTTGGTCTCTTTCTATTGACTATAGTTTCTCGAGATGGATCTATAGGTCTCTTTGAATTTACTTTCTCATTTTGATCTTATAGAATGGGTTCCTATGGAGTAGATTCAACCATGACTACATCCCTTGGATCCTCCTTCTCATCTCTGTCCTCATCCATGTGAGACTCCCTAGATCTTTTGAATGCTTCATCTTCAACGAATGTCACATCTCAGTTGATCTCAATATATCTCTGTCTGGGAATATATATTTTGTAATCCTTTGAAGTCTCATTGTATCCAATGAAGATTCCCTTATTTCTTGAAGGCTCCAATTTCATTGTCTTCTCCTTGGGGACATGTATATACACCAGACAACCAAATAACCTCAAGTGACTGACTTCTAGTGTTTTCCCATTAAACACCTCTTCAGGTATCTTGCTCCCCAATATCTTGTGAGGACTTATATTCTGGACATACACGGTTGTATTGGATGCTTCTGCCCACAAGTGCATGGCTAATCTCTAGTCATGGATCATTGCTTTAGATGCTTCTACAATAGATCTTTTCTTTCTCTCTACAAACCCATTATGTTGGTGTTTGTAGGGAGTTTTCAACTCCATCTTGATTCCTTCTTCTCTGCAAAATTATTTAAACTCATTTGAGGTGTACTCACCTCCATTATCATATCTCAATATTTTAATATTCCTTCCATAGAGATTCTCAACTAAAGCCTTGAGTTCTTGAAACTTACTGAAGAATTCATCTTTCACTTTCAAGAAGTATATCCATGTCTTACGTGAGTAATCATCTATGAAGATGACATAGTATACAAAGTTTCCTAGGGATGGAATCGTCCACATACATATGAGTGTATGATATCCAATATCCCCTTGGATCTATTGTCACTGCTAGTAAATCTTCCATTGGCATTATTTCTAAGTGTGCATCCTTTGCATACCCCATCATGTTCTACTTGAATGTCCTAACCATGTTTTTCAACAATGGTAGTGCTCTGTAATTTAGGTGAGAAATTCTTTGGTGCCATATCTCACTAGAGATAACATTTTTGTGTGCAAGGGATTTTTCTTGTTGTCCCTTTAACTTATACAATCCTCCCTCACGGACAATATCCAATATCCAATCATCTGTCCACATACATATGAGTGTATGATATCCAATATCCCCTTGGATCTACTGTCACTGCTAGTAAATCTTCCCTTGGCATTATTTCTAAGTGTGCATCCTTTGCATACCCCATCATGTTCTAAATGAATGTCTGGTAGACCTGTAACCATGTTTTTCAACAATGGTAGTGCTCTGTAATTTAGGTGAGAAATTCTTCAGTGCCATAGCTCACTAGAGATAACATTGTTGTGTGCAAGGGATTTTTCTTGGTATCTCTTTAACTTATACAATCCTCCCTCATGGACACCAATCACGGCAGTTGTGTATATGATTGAAATTTTGGGCCATAGAAGGACTTGGACATCCACAAAAGCTACCCTGAAACCTTTATATTCTAAAGCAGAAATAGAAAGAATATTATTCTTCAAGCCTTTTACAAACAATACATCTTTAATTGAGATAGAATTACCTGAATAAAGTTGGCAGAAAGCCTCTCCTAACCCCTTGATTGCGTGTCTGGAATCATCCTCAAGATCCACTTGAATACATGAACTCTTCTTTGTAAATTTTGAAAGGGAACTTCTGAATCCGGTCATGTGCTTGGAAGCACCACTATCTATGAGTCAAATATCACTCCCTTGAGTGATAGCACCTATGAGGGTTGAAATAAATACACATTTTTCATACTTTGATTCATTTTCTTTCTTATATGTCGGTTTGTGTGTGTTTGTTGCATGTGCATGATGTTTTCCTTTCTCATTATTATGAGGACATCGGAAGGCATAATGTCCCAGCTTCTTGCAATTGTAGCATCTCACCTTTGATGCATCCTTTTTATAGCGTGGCCTTTTAGTTTGATTTGAACTGGATTCTATTCTCTCTTTCCTCTTCTTTACGTGGGTGGAAAGAGCTTAGTTTTCTTCATCATTTGTCTTTTGTGATTTGAATATCAACCTAGATTCTTCTTGGGTACAATATTTCCATGGCTTGTCAAATTTGGGAAACGTACTCCTTGCACAAATTCCTTGGACAAATGGATCCCATGAAGAGTTAAATTCATTGAGTGTAGTAGTCACAAGCTATGCATCATCTATTGAGTCTCCAATATATGTTAATTGGTCCTTAATATTCGAAATTCTCATGAAATAGTTGGAGAATGTTTCTAATTCATTCATCATCATGTTTCTGAGTTGATTCCTTAGAGTTAGCTTTCAGATGGTGTTCTTGATTTCATAGATTTTTTTAAGGGAATCAAACATCTCTTTTGGTGTCTTTAGTTCTGATACATTAGGTATCATATGATCCTTAATTAAGTCTATTAGGATCCTCTTGGCCTTGACTTCATTCTTCTTGAACTTTGCTTTGGCTTCTTCTTCTTCTGGTTCTAGAAGCACTTGTTTGACATGATCCAGTACCTCATTCTCTTCTAGAATGAAGAGTATCATGTGCTTCCATGATATGAAGTTATTTTCTGCATCCATTCCATCCTCAACTCTCATATCAGTAATCATTTTTGTTGGTAGAAACCCTAGTACTGAAAAATTCCCCAAAAAATTCAAACTCCAACAATCTACAATCTAATTGTTGTAAGGGGTGCGCTAGGGTAGGGAGAAATACTCTATGGTTAAATTAGTCCCAACATCTTAGGAACTAGTGCTCAATTAGCTTAACAAACAAACGTGCAGCTGCAATTTTCTGGATCTTCCCTTCCAGCTGTTAGACTGTCTTGAAGGTAACGAGCTCTGATACCATGTTAGATTTTCTTAATTTTCAAAGAAATAGGTTTACTATTGTTCTCAGGTCTCCTTTAACATTAACAATTATATCATGTACTAAAAATATGAGAAGCATAAAAAATCACAAGAGACACAATATTTTATCCTGGGAAAACCCCAAATGGGGGATAAACCCAGCCAACCTTTCTTAGATAGATTCCATCCAAAATAATCCAACCATGAACCAGATCATAAGAGAAAACAGATAATGAAGAACCCTGTCACAAGGCTAGTGCACAATATAAACCAAATATATGCAACCGCAACACCATAAAGCTGCAAAAACAACACAATACAGATATAGGGCACCTTATCCAAGAGGAGTGCACAAGAGAAAAACCAGCACCAAGAATAACCAACCAAGAATATCCAAAAGTACAGTGTTGTGTCTTCCTTCCTTTCCTAAGTCTAGCACTTTTGGTTGTTTCTCTCTTACTTCTTCTTGGGATGACCCATGTTTGGATCTCAACAGGTTTCCAACAAAACCCTCAAAAATTATCGGCCCTCTTGGTACGCCAGAAGGCAATGCTATGCACAGGGTGCACAATGCAATCTCACCTGAGATAGATTTTATGGGCGATTCCGTGGGGATATGGGGTTGTGTTCTTCATTCTTTATGAATTATCCATGTTAATTATTCAAGTACCTATATGATTTATTCATATTTAAACCTATGCATGCATGTTGATCTAGCTAGTTTAACCATTCTGTCATAAGCTAATAATCAACAGAAATTAACCATTCATTAACAATCACACAAAACACAAGGTTTATTGTGGCTCACACCCTCCTAGGGCTACTTCCACAAACATTTGTCTTCTCTGCTCTTTTATTTAATCCCCTGCAAAATATTGCGCTGCGTGCATTACATCTTCAGTAATACAATCACGATTTAGGGTAAGGACCCTCTACGAGGCTGACTAGATCACACCAGGCTCCTCAGTCTGTGACCCAACCCTCAAATACTACCTTACGTGACTCTTCTACAAGGCTTATTATCATTGCCACCTTACAAAATTCAAAATAATCAACTCTCTTCGATATGATATCTCTCTATATTGTTCACACATCTACACACCTCCCTTTCCTACCTAGACCTCCTCTTCCTTATTTATACTCTTTCATAGGCTTATAGCTGTTACAATCCTTACCCAAAAAAAACCCTAACCCTATCATGGTTAGGCTTGTCTGCTTGCGCGCCACATTGCTTTTCCTCCTGCATGTTGTTTTTCCTTTTTTTTTTGCATGTTTCTTTCTTGCCACCTATTGCGCACACTCCAAAATTAGGTCTTCCTTTCCAAAAATAGGTCTTTCCCCAAAAAAGGTCCTTCTCCAAAAATAGGCATGCGCCCAAAATAGACTTCCTTCTCAAAATAGGTATGTGCCCAACAAGCACCTTCTCCTTGAGTGAGATATGAGTGAGTGAGTGAGACCAAATGAGCAAGACATCTCCTTATTTATATCCTTCTTGTCACTTTAGTTGTGTCGAATTCTTCTTTGGAAAATTATATTTCTCGTTTATCTTTTCCTTGTGAGCTAACTTCTCTTCTTGGAGGTTCCAACTTTACTTTATTCTTTTCTGGTGGGTCAACTTCTTCTTTGGAGTGTTCTTCCACTGTTCAATGGTCTTCGTTTATCTTCTAGAATCTTCTCTTCATCTAAGAAATGTTGTCTAGGAGGAAAATACCTCCCGGAACTACCAAAACATCAACATTGTTAACTCAAGCAAGGTACCATGACCAATGAGGAATGTAAACAAAAGTTTGTAGATTTTAATAAATATTCCCATGGACTTAACAAGGAGTCTCATGTTGATCATTTAATTGGAAGTCTTGAAGATCATAAGGGACAAAGTCTAAAATTTATACCCTAGGCCCTAACAAATCATTTGTTGATAACTTGGCTATGTGGAGCTAAGGTATATAGGAAGAAAGAGTTGAGTGGGAAACTCAACAAAAGAATAAACAATCAAAAGACTTGCAATAGAAAGTATGATCAAAGGAATTTCAACCTAGCACCCCATACATAGTACATAATGTTTTTCTAGAGTCTGTACTTAAGGCTAGAAAATACAGGGTCTAGGCATCTGAAAGTGGTGTGAAAGATAAAAAGGGGAAGGGTCAACCTTCAGGAAAGGAAGCTAAGGCTGATTTCTAAGTTGTCTCTATCTCGCTTCCAAAAGTTCTTGGATGCTTATATCTCGTTCAATTGCGGCTCATGAATATTTGAGCTCTACCCAGGTGGTGGTTGTTTTAAGTATGGTGTCAAAAAGATTCAAAGCGATGCTATTTTGATCCGACAATCCGAGTTCGATATTGGGTTGTATCGCAATGGGAACAGTCATAGAGGAACATGAAATTTAAAAGAAAGTTTGAGGTTTAGGATGCTGCCTCAATTTTTTGATCATATAAAGAGAACTTTCGAATTCGAAATCAAAGATAGAATGCAAACCAAAGGCCTTTTCCTATAACTGAGTTAACTTTTAATAAATTGTGTATGGAATGTGATAAACCATCGAGTTTTCTACAATGCGAGGCTCCTATTGAGGGAGAATCTCACCCTGTAAACAGAAGAAGAAAAAAGACAAGAAGAAATCTGACAAAGCATAAAATATAAAGATCTAAAGAGTTCACAGGTCTTGTACCTGATGATAGTCGATACAGCGGAAAAACTGCAAACGATTAGACGACTAAAAGTTGATCACCACAGTAGAGGTTATACTAAATTGCAATGAAGCATTCATCAGAAATATATATGCGAAATGAAATTTAATATAAGATAACAGAGGAAACAAACTCATAACTCAGTCTTGACAGAATCAGGAATCTTCGGATTGCTTTGTATTAACTTTCAAAAGGAAAAATTCTCTATTACAATCAGCCAAAAAAGGTCTAGCCTCTATTATCACTTCAAAGTTCATATTTATACAAACTTCTATACGCTAGAATCTCAACGTTCCAGAAGTTTCGGTTACAAAATGGGAAATTCAAGCATTTCGCTTCTTCGTCTTTGTCCTCTTTCGTGTGGGTGGAGCACCTTCCTTTATTTACTCTTCAGGTTCTAAAAAGAGAACAGGAAGACACTTGTCATTATTTGGTACCGGAAACCTACCCCTTCGCCTGCTTGGTGCAAGTGACGCACCTCTCTACCAACTGGGCTATCAAACTGGAAGGCTCTGCTTGGTTGTTTTCCTCAAAAGTGTAACAATCCTTCGCTAACGGTGGCAACCTTCCTCCTACTTGTCGGTCTTCGGTGATGATAGAACATAACTGTACACTTGGTTTTATTAACCATTTATCCACTTGGACTATATCAGTCTGGCTTATCTATGATATTTCAGCCTGCTCTTTTTCCTCATTCTCCTTGATATTGAGCAGGTGCTTGACTATATTGATCTGGCCTAGTGTCCCAACGTTGCTTTCATTATCGAGACCCAACAAACTTTCATCTATCAAGCCGAAAGTTTCTTCACAAGAGTTTCTTACCTCTTTAGATCGTTCTTTTCTTTCTGATATATTACGCTCCCATGCCTTCAACAAGATGTTACCTCTGGTCTGCTATGGGATGGAGATCTTGGAGCTACTGCCCATTTCCTTTTTCGTCATGGCTATAACAGCCTCTCGGAAAGCGACCTGAGCCACCCCAGCTTCTCTTTCTCTCAAAGAGATGTCTTCCAGTACTTGATCAATGATCTGGCATTGGTTTTGAATGGCTTTCACTTTAGCAAGTAAATATTGTTGAGCTACTGACACTCTTTTTTGGATTTCAGTGGCTTGGGATTGGAATATCTCGATATCTATAACCTGGCTCTCGGTGGAATTTAATTTTTCCTGTAATTGCCCTATCAATTCTTCTTGTTGGCTTATCTGTGACTGACTGGTATGGGCCAACAGCTATGTTTGCTTGAGATCGGATTTGAGCCGCTCGATTTCCTTTTGATCGGCTGCTCTGGCTTTCTCTATACCTGTGTTCACCTGACCTCTTGCATTTGCCTCCAATGTAGCTAGCTTAGCCTCTAAATTTCAAATCAAGCGTTTCTTCCACTTTAATTGTTCTTTTAGGGATCCGACAGAGTATTGGTTGGCTGTAGCAAAAGCCCCTAATGTCCTTGCTATCTAAGTTGTGAATTCCTCCTTTTTCATGGCTTTTCCATCGGCTAGGATTTTGAATTTTTTGGCTACCGTGCCCACTTCTCGGTAAATCTCTTGTTTCACAATGGCCTTTCTCTTCTTATCGAAGAAAAATTCATTCAGAGGCAACTCTTCTACAGTAATGGGTGTTAGTTCTTCACCAAAAATCCATCCTGCGTCGTGGATCCCCTTCGTGGACTGTAGGGGAGTGACAGAAACGATGGGACTGCCAATTTCCTTGGATGATTTCTTTTGGGTAACTATCATGGCTGGCTTGCTTGAAGGGTTAGGGATCTTCAGCTTCCTGTTTCGGGTCCCTGGTTGTTGATTAAGGTTGGTTGTCATTGATGTCAACCATTGAAGAAAGACCCATAGAACAAAGGTTTCGGTAATGTACCCAATATTTTTTGATGTAAATATGACTCATTATTGTTTTTTCATGGTTTATAAGAAGTAAATATGGATGAACTCCAAAGTGGTCCCCTTATGGTGAAAGCCCTCACGGGGAGACGCTTTGTGGAGTAAGAGAACCCATGCTTAATTGTGGAATAATGAGATGAAGGAAAGTGAATTTGTCAGGGAAAATATCCTATATGGATAGTGCTTGTCGTGTCATTTCTGGTGGTATGTGGAACGTCACATAATTCCTCACGGTTAGAGAGTTACGGCGATGAGAAGTTGGAGACCCTAGGTTTGGGTAATGGACCCAAGTTTGTTTGATGGGTAACGGTATGAGTTATGATATATTTTTAGATAATAATATTCTATATGGATAGTACGTGTCATGCCATTTCTGGTGGTATGTAGAATGTCACATAATTCCTCACGGTTTGAGAGTTATGGCCTTACGAAATTGGAAGACCCTCATATGTCATCCAGAAGCCCCAAAAGGTCAAAGTAATCAAAGTGGTTTAAGATATTTTAAAAGGTAAATAATAAAGTGAAGTGATGAGTGTATTATAATTCAAATTGAA
>JZKD02S2286311.1:138941-189891 GCA_000966675.3 Picea glauca | reverse complement strand
CGACTGCTCCAATGGCTTCCCAGCGTCCCAAAACCCCTGTCTGGGCTCTTTCGGCACCTCAATCGGTCGAAAAATGAGAAATATAGGCCTCCTGGAAGTCTCCTTCTCCAAGCTTACTGTCTCTGGTTCTACAATTCGTACCCTTCTTGATTGAACCTGGCTCACACGCTCTTTTAAGCGTAAAAACCCAGCACCGGGCACAACCACGCCAACGGCGCAAACCATAGGACGGTTAAGGCACCTCCAGCCCCTAACCACCTCGGCCCCTGGGAATGTGGCGCATAGGACCAAAAGCTGGGCGAAAAGGGTGGTTAATCCATTGTCCAACCATATAACTCTCACGCCCTTATACCACCGGTCAAACCATGGTTTATCCATTGGTTAAAAACCTCACGCGCATGTTTTAATACAATGGCAAACTATGGTATATGTATGTGATTTTAAATTGCGCGCACCATAATACAATACAATGGTTATATGTATTAATAAAACTATGGGTCGGGGCTAAGCCCCGACCCGACCCCCCTCCGCTTTCAACATACAACAATGTTAAATACAATTAATATCATAAACCTAACAAGGTTCATGTGGCAGCATAGTGGTTTGCGGAGATTTGTCAAGGCTTTAACAATGGGGGAGGTCCGGGGGTCGAACCCCGCGGACCCCCATAAAACTTTTACACATAACCAAACAACGAGGGGGACACGTGGCGCCCTTGGATTGGGCCACGTGTCCTCATATCATTTGCCATCATCTGGACATGTGTCAACACTCTACTTGCCAACAATCAACCATTCAGCATCTGCCACATCACCATCGACACATCAGCGTAAGGATTGTACGGCCCTGCCACGTCACCGTACGGACTGTATGGACAGGTACAGTCAGCATCCAAAATTTTTGCCTGTTTGGCTTGGCGAACAGATCGTGATATCTTCTCCATACGAACTCCATTTGAGAAATTAAATATACCACCGAAATCAGGAAGACGAGACGGACGCAATGACACTATTTTCGTCGCATTCCGAGCACTTTGAAAATTGAGCAAAATTTGATCCCCTGATCATTTACCTTCTTGCATAGCAAAGTGAGACTTTCTGGGGTTTAAAGACAAACCAAACCTGCGGCATTTCTCAAACGTCTGCTTGAGATGTATCAGATGATCTTCATTAGATTTAGAAAAAATGGTTAGATCATCAAGATAGATAACCACAAATTTGTCCCTTTCGCCGATGAAAGCGATATCCATAGCACGTTGGAAAGTAGCACCTGCATTCATTAAACCAAAAGGCATCTTGTCATACATAAATGTACCCCAAGGGGTGGTGAAGGATTTTTTTTCTTTATCTTCCTCGTTGACAGCAATTTGATTGTACCCGAAAAACCCGTCGATCGTCGACATCCTATTTGCCCCAACTACTTTTTCTAAAATGTGATCTGTTTTGGGTAGGGGGTAATTATCTTTGAGGGAAGATTTATTGAGATTTCTAAAATCAACACACAATCTGATCTCCCCACTTTTCTTTCTAACCGGGACCAGGTTTGCTACCCAGTCAGAGTATCTCAGTGGTACGATTATTTTTGCGTCCAGGAGTTTTTTGACTTCCCTTTCGACCACGGGCAATAAAATAGGATTGATTTGTCTGAGTTTTTGTCTGAAAGGTTTGACACCAGGCTTTAGGGGTATCTTGTGTTCAATCATAGTGGTGTCATAGGTTCTTAGCTCTTCATATGACCAAGCAAAAATGTCTTTATATCGCCCGAGTAAGTCTTTATACTTGCTTTTTACATGGGGAGGAAGGTACCTTGATATTTTTACTATCCTAGGCTCCTCTTTGATCCCTATGTCACAGTCTTCAACCTCTTCTGGTTGGGGTTGCAAAGAAGATTTTAAGGGCATATCATTTTGGTCTAACAGTCTCTCCAAAGGGATTAGTCCCTTTGGAATCTAATTGTTCTCTAAAACTAACATGAGATTATTAGCGATCTTTTCCTGGAACCCCTGAGGATCCTCTCCCTCTTGCATGATCCATGTGTGGTCGTTTTGGTTTTCTTGGTCAATGTGAGTTTCGGTGAAGTTTTCCACGATTTCGAGGAACTTCCTGATTTCTTTGTCATCCTCAAACACTTGCTAGTGTTGTATGTTGTTTGGTATGGAAGGTCTATTCCTCACCTCTATGTGGTACCTTAGTTTGAAAGTTGTAGGGGGGGAAAACGTTGAGGCTTCTTTGGCTAATGAATCAACTTGTAGGTTTTCGGTGCGCGGGATGAAATGAACATTTACCGACAAGAAGAAATTTTCCATTAAATCCCAGGCGTAATTCTTGTAAGATCTCAATCTTGGGTGTTTGTCCTGGTATTGCCGATTTATCTGTTTCACTATCAACTCTGCGTCTTCGTATACTTCCAAGTTTTTTATGTTCGGCTTCCTGGCAGCTTCCAACCCTAAGACAAGGGCCTCATACTCACATACGTTATTGGTGTAGTCTATATCCCACTGAAACCTATAAGAGAAAGGAATCACAAATTCATTTTCAGGTGCTACAAACAATACTCCTGCACCTACTCCTTCATATGACAAGGCACCATCAAAAAACATTTTCTAAGTTCCAGTGCTATACATATTTTCGTCTATCTTTCCTGATTCATTTTCATTTATGTAATTATCTTCTGTACAGCCATTTACACCATCATCAAAAGACAAAATACAATTCCCTAGATCTTGATCGGCTACATAAACAGGATAATTTTTGGGATTCTATGGGTCTCTCACTGTGTATGCTAGCCTCATTTCCTTGTATAGCCGAGTAAATTGCCCACCAAACACAGGAATCATGGTGTAGGTCATGTCTAGATGAAGAGACCCCCAAGTTTGGCTCCCCATGACCTTGATAGTATAAATCCATACTTTGGAGGTATATCGGCGATAACTACATCCATCAGGACGCTTTTCACCGGAACCTGTGCAAGAGTGACTACTAAATCTTTTATCATACCCATACACTTAACTCTCCTTGAGTCGAAAGAGTAGAGGTATCCATAAGGCCTAGTGATCTCGAGGCCTATTCTATCCATAATAGACTTGGGCATTACATTATGTGAGGCTCCAGAATCTAGCATGCAGTTATGCAGCAGTCGATCATGCACTTTTAGGGTAATATAAAAGAAAGCGACGATGTCTCTATCACCCTCGAAATGTGGACCAAAAGTGATATTAGGATTATCATATTCCAATTTTATCACGTCATAGTGACTTTATGGATCCAAAAAACCTATCATTTTGGTTATCTGCTTTCGATACAGAGGATTCTTTGCTAATTCGACCAGAGGGATTGGTATTTTGATCTTACTTATCTCATTTTCAAGGCTGAAACCCCCACTACCTTTGTTTGTTTCTCTAGTCAAAACCTTAGACTCCTTCTTTTCCAACTTATTTGTTTGTGCTAATTTATTTCCCGTGAGTTTATTTACCAGTGTATGTGTTTCAGCTGTCTTAATTTCTTTTGCTTGGGTCTCGGCCTCTTTTACTTTGGGATTCTGTGAATCTACCCCTTTTATTTTTCTATTATGTATCTCGGTCTCCTTTGGGCAGGCTCGTATATTTTACCTCTGGGGAGAATTTTCTTGGGTTGAGGAGTCAACGCAAGTTTGTTTTTAGGCCTCAGGTTGTACCTAGGTTAGACCTCAACCATTATAGAATCGGTTATTTCTTGATAGACAGAAACATTTTTGTTGTCTATGTCATCATCTTTATTTGATGGTTGTTGTGTGTTCAAGGACTTCTCATAATATTATTTAGTTAAGTAAGGTTGTGTGCAATCGTCACCCAAATTTTTCACATCTTCTTCCAAGTCCTCGAAATCTTGCAGGTCGTTTCCTCCTATAAAATTTTCATTTTTTAAAGGAATTTGAATTTTCTAGTCTTCATTTTTAATCTGTCTTTGTTTTTCTTTGAGGATTGGGGTTTCTTTTGAATTCCCTCTTAACGAAAGGATCTACCTTGGATTGATCTAGATCCATTCTGGAAATCTTATTTGATAACTCTTTAATTATCCTAGCCATATCATCCATTTCATCATCTGAGGATCTACTAGGCCCTGAGGGTCCCGCTTTGGCATAGGCGCGCCCTCAAGGCACGTCCTCTCACAGGACCTTCTCCTTCCCTTGGCCCGAAGAATTCGAAACATTATTCTATTTCCCTATCGGGAAATCTGCACCCACAGAATTCTCCGTGCAATCCCCTCTCTTTGTTTATCGGGGAATCGGACTTTGTGGGTTCACGATGTCAAAGGTCGAACACTGGGTTCTCGAATCCCTGAGACCTGATGACCAGTCAACGCTGACCTTCTCTTTCCTCTGTCGAAACTTCAGCTATCGCAATTTCACCTCTCACGATGCCAAGCAACTCGGTTCTCCGACTCCCGATGCCCGATGCACCGAAATTTCGACGCACACGTGCGAGTTGACTTTTCCACTTCCCGTCACTTCTATCGAGAATTTGGACTTCGCGGGATCGTGAATCCTAAAGCCAAAATGTTCAGGACTTTACTTTCCCCGAACTTCGATACGGTGTGCCACCTATCTTCCACCAGTTCCTATGGCCCCACTATCCCTTCACCCTCGGAATATCGCGTTTCGCGATTCCACACTGCCGGAGTATCCTGCCCTCAAGACTCCCGATACGCCGAACCCCGACTTCTTTGGATCTTCTGAATCGCGTCCCAAATTGATGGGTGGTTCTGAGTCCGTCGGAATATCGCGGATCGCGATATCGCAATTCCTGTTGCAATATTTTGGAGGTTCGATCTATGAAATCCCAATGCACGATATACGTGTAGATCCAATGGTCCTCATGGCCCTGATCAACGGCCCTTATCCCTCCTGGGTTTTTGAATACTTCCACCCTTGCACTGTAACCTCTCTTCTCCTCCACAAGATCCAATGGCTCTCGGTGTTTCGCGAAATCTCCTCGGAGGATTTCGACCTTCCGTCCTTCCCTTCGTAATCCACGAAATGACTAAATGTTCCTCTGCGGAACCTGTCCACTTGCACGTAACTTGTGACACTTCTTGCAAGCCTTCCAGGCACAACTTGTCTACGCTTTCCTTCGACAAACTTGAAGGCCTATCCTTCCTGATCTTTTCCCACAGTTTTTTTCTCTTTTGGGTCTTCAGAAAGAAAACCCCCTTGCACGCACTCCTTGTGGAAAACCTTCAACCACGTCTAAGTGTTGAAGCCCCTCGACTCTGCACACGTCTGCAGCAGCAGTCTCTCAATACTTCACTCAGGTTCGCAACCCTGAGACCTTTACCCAGCCTGTGCACTCCTTGCACAGCCATGTGCCCAACTGCACCCTTGGGATAAATGAGAACAAAAGTTAAACTACCTAAGCCTTCTGTCAACACACTCCCTGCAGACACTTCGACTGCACTCCTTGTAGGAATCTCTGGCTCAGATAGAGAAACAATTGAAACTCATTCCTTCACCCTCTCAGAATTCAATTTACACATGAAATCATATACACAGCACATAAAAGAAAATGTATAACAGGAATCAAACATTCATGAGCACATCAACATCAATACACAGAGAATAACACAAACCATGAATTTGAATCAAAGCTTTCTATTAATTCAAATGTCTGCACATGGGTGTTTTTACATAGCTCTCTGCTTCTTCTTGCTCCAAAAACGCTTATGAATCATGCTCAGGCTAATGTTACAATGATACAATGAGGGTATCTATATCTGTTTTCCCTCCAGCTCCTAAACTGTCTAGTCTAGAATTAAAAATCCTATCTACCTGCATTAACTATTTTAAATGTCGTCTATCTACTAAGGACGAGAGTGAATCACTCAAGGTCCAATACAATATACAAAGTGCACCTCATTAAATCTCCTCATTAATGTTTGCGCAACAGTTTCAAGGAGGTTTCAAAAAAGTTTGTGCTAGCTTGTCCAGATGTCCTCCGCTTCTGCACTGTCTCTCTCTTGATGTGTTAGCGATGCTCCTGCATCATACTCCCCTGCTTGAAAATTTTCATGGGCTCCTGTCCATGAGCTCCTGCATGGTTTGTCCATGCCCCTGTATCTCTGCTTCGCTTTCCCAGCTCGCATCTTCAACTGGATGGTTCTTCCACTTGACCAGATACTCAAAGTATTGCTTCCACCTGGTCTTTTTGCTCACCCTCTTGTCCAGTATGCATTCCATCTGTGGCTTCTCTGCAACTGGCATATGTTTCTTCCACTGGATCAGTGGTTGCTCAGCTCCAATATCTGCTTCTCCAGCTCTGTATGGGTACAAATCTAAGATGTTGAATATCAGAGATATTCCGATCCCATCGGGTAATTCAATCTCATAAGCATTCGCCCCAAACTTCTTCAAGACCCTACATGGCCCGATTTTCTTCATTTTCAGCTTGTTGTATGTTCCCCTCGGGAACCTTTCCTTTCTCAAATGTGTCAGAAACAGATCACCAACCTCAAATTGAAGTTGTCTCTTCCGTTGATCGGCTCTGCGCTTGTATTCCTAGCTTGAATTCAGCAGTCGCTCCTTCATCTGGCTGTGAAGTTCTTTCATCGCCTCTGCGAAATCTTCGGCACTTGCGCTCCTAGTCGCAGTCTGTTCTGAATCCCTCAGTTCAGAAACTCCTCTTGGTTGCGTACCATAAACAACCTAAAATGGAATTTGGCCTGTGCTCCGATTCACTAAATCGTTATATGTAAACTCTGCCTGTGGTAATATATTGTCCCACTGGCTGTGGTGCTTCACCACCAAGCTCCTCAGCAAGTCTCCCAGACTTTTGTTGACTAATTTCGTCTGTCCATCTGTCTAAGGATGATAAGCTGAACTAAACATCAAATTAGTCCCTAGATTCTTCCATAAGGTCCTCCAAAAATGTCCTATGAATTTCGTATCTCGATCTGAAACTATACTCTTCGGCAACCCATGAAGTCGAATGACCTCTTTGAAAAACAGATTTGCGATGTGAGTCACGTCACTGGTTTTCTGACACAGAATGAAGTATGCCATCTTGGAAAATCTATCCACTACCACAAAGATCAAATCAAATCCTCTTTGCGTTCTTGGCAATCCCAATACAAAATCCATGCTTATCGCATCCCGCGGCCTTTTTGGTATGGGCAATGGCTGATAGAATCCCGCATTCTGCTTTCTCCCCTTCGAATGCTGGAAAAATATACATCTATCAACAAATCTTTTGACATCCACTCGCATTCTCGGCCAAAAATATGACTCATTCGGCTTCGCGAATGTTTTGTCATGGCCAAAATGTCCTACCAACCCTCCACTGTGTTTCTCCTTCAGCAAGTTCTCCCTCATGGAGCATTTTAGAATACACATTTGATTTCCTCTGAACAACAATCCTTCCTGGATCATGTAGTCTATCCAAGGACTTATGTCTCTGAGAACTAGATTCTCAGCTACTTCATATGCCTCCTTAAAGTCTGGATCATCTGCATACATGTCCCTGAGATCTGCAAAACCTAACGTTTTGACTCTGAACTCCTGCAACAGTAAACACTTCCTGCTCAAAGCATCAGCAACTTTGTTAGCAGTACCAGAAATATGCTTAATCACAAAAGTGAAATTCTGCATATACTCAACCCATTTGTCATGTTTCTGATTCAACTTCTCCTGTTGAGTCACAAACTGCAGTGCATAATTGTCACTATACAAAACAAATTCTTTCAGGATCAAGTAATGTCTCCATTTCTTCAACGCATGTATGATAGCATAGAATTCTTTATCATACGTGGAGTATTTCAATTTTTCTTCATTCAGCTTCTCGCTGAAATATGCAATTGGCCTGTCATCTTGACTTAAGACTGCCCCTATTGCAAATCTGCTTGCATCACATTTCACCTGAAATATCTTCAGGAAATCCGGCAACACCAACACTAGTTGTTCCGTGATCTTCCATTTCAATAGATTGAAACTTTTTTCAGCTTCTTCCATCCAGTGAAAAGACTTATGCCGCTTCTTCACTGTATCCATCATCGTTGCACTAATTCCACTGAAATTTCTGATGAATTTTCGGTAGAAACTAGCCAAACCATGAAAAATTCTCACCTCGAATACATTCTGCGGTGATGGACAATTCTTGATCACTTCCACCTTATCTGGATCCATCCTCAACTCATTCACCGAAATAACAAAACCCAAGTAAATGAGCTCTGTCTTCATGAATGAGGATTTTTTCATGTTTATCAATAGCTTCTCCTGCTATAGCCTCTGCATCACTGTAGCCAAATGCTTCAAGTGTTCTGTCACCGATTTACTGTAAATCAGTATGTCATCTAAGTACACAATGACAAATTTCCCGATGAACTCTCATAGGACTTCGTTCATCAACCTCATAAAGGTACTCGGCGCATTTGTCAAGCCAAACGGCATGACAAGCCATTCATACAAACCTTCGTTTGTCTTGAATGTTGTCTTCCATTCATCGCCTTCCCTCATGCGAATCTGGTGATATCCACTTTTCAAATCAATCTTTGAAAAATACCTTGCTCCGCTCAAGCAATCCATCAGATCATCCATTCTTGGTAATGGAAACCTGTACCTGATGGTTATCTTGCTTATTTCCCTTGAGTCAATACACATCCTCCAGCCTCCGTCTTTCTTCAGACTGAGTATTGTTGGAACAACACACGGACTCAAGCTTTCTCTGACCAAACCTTTGTCCAACAACTCCTGGACTTGCCTTTTAACCTCCTCATTCTCCTGCGGTGTCAATCTATATGTGGCTTTATTCGACAAACTGGATCCTAGTATGAGGTCAATGTGATGACTCACACTCCTCATCGGTGGCAACGAACGAGGTAATTCGTCCACTATAATGTCAGCGAACTCTTCCTGCAGTTCCTGAACCTCATCTGGTAAATCATCCACTCTTGTGCTAGTCAGAACAATCCTCGGTTTCCTGACCACAAAGAATTGTGGATCTTCTTTCTTCTTCACCTCTGTAAGAAGTTCCTTCCCACTCATGAGAAGTACTATGTTGCTTACTTCCGGCTTCACCTACTTATCCTTTATTGGAAGAAACATGTGTGTCCTCCCATTTTTCTCTAGGGTGTATGTGTTCATTCTCCCATCATGAATCACATTTCTATCATATTGCCATGGTCTACCCAGCAATAGATGACAAACATCCATGGGAATAACATCACATAAGATCCTATCATTATATCCACCTATCTTGAATTCAACCAAGCATTGTTTAGTAACAGTTACCTGGTGTCCTTTCTGTAGCCACGAAACTCTGTATGGGCTTGGATGATCAGTCGTCTCCAGCTCCAGCGTCTCTACCATCTCTGTGGATACGATATTATCCGTGCTACCACTATCAACAATGACCTTGCATACCCGGTCCTTGGTCTTGCAAGCAGTCCTAAAGAGTCTGGTCCTTTGGACTGAGCTTTCCACCTCCTTCTCGGGTGTCAAAAGGACTTTTCGCATCATAAGCAATCTTCCGCCTTCAGCGTCTTCCGCCTCAACATCCCGCCTCTGTGCTTCGGTGATGTGAGATTCTCCAATGTCCTTTTTTTTTCTAGACACTCGTAAGACTTGTGCCCATTTTTTCCACATGTGAAGCATGTGATTACTCCACCTCTCCCTCTTCCTCTACCTCTGGTACGAGGAAACATGTTATTATCAGCGTATCCTCCACTCTTCTCTGTATGTTGCCCTCTTTGTTCAGCATGTTGGCCTCACTGTGAACTTCCACCTCTCTCTGTACGAGTCTGAGGTTTCTTCCATTCCTCCTTGGGCTTCTGATATTTGTCTTGGGCAACTGCTTTGCCTCTGGGCTGACTTCTACCTCGGCCCCTCTGACTCTGTTTTCGGCTCATCTTCTCATTAGATTTCAGAGCCATATGATAAGCATCTCCCACCGTTCAGATGGTTACCATGCTCATCTCATCCTGGATATCATATCTCAGGCCATTCATGTATCTGGAAACTTTTTCATCATCGCTCTCCCAATGACCTGCCCTGATGTTCAGTCGATAGAATTCCTCCATGTATTCTTTCACTGTCATCATCTTCTGTCTCAAGTTCTGCATCCTCCTGAACAAAGTAATTTGATAGTCTCTCGGGATGAACTTTGCCTTCATCTTCGCGATCATCCTATCCCAGCTCTTGATCTTCTGCTTGCCCTTGCAGCGTCTATCTTCTTGTAGCTCGTCCCACCATAATGTTGCATGTCCCTTCAATCTCATGACAGCATGCCTGACTTTCTTATCCTCTTCGACATCTTTGTAGTCGAAGTAAGTATCTAGAGCTCTAATCCAATCTAGAATCTCCTCTGCACATCCAAGTTTCCCTCGTAAACTGGAATGTCCATCTTCGTTTTTGCACCCATCCGTGGAATAGCTTTGATTAGACATTGATTGGTTGCATCCTCAGCTGCAACTTCTTCCACATGTTCAGCTTCAGCTTCACTCTCTGAATCACTGAGATCCCCTACACTAGTTGTGCGTCTTTGCGCTGTCTCCATGTCCTCGAGTCTAGATCAGAGATCACGCATCTGCCTCTCCATTTCTGGATTGGTTACCTACCTGCCTCTTCTTCTCTATACCTCCCTATCCTCTGGATCATGTGACTACCTCTCTCTCCTTGGCGGCATGGTGAATTCTCTTTCTCCGCTACAGAAAGCAAAGAATCTCTCTGTGCTCTGATACCACTTTGGTGTTGTGTATTAGAGTACTCCTTACCCCTTATGCCTTCCTCACCTGAAATATACAGACAAGAATCTGAGGCTCTGATACCGCTTTGGCGCAGGCGCACCCTCCAGGCACATTCGCTCACAGGACCTTCTCCTTCCCTTGGCCCGAAGAACTGAAAACGTTCTTCTATTTTCCTATCGGGAAATCTGCACCCACAGAATTCTCCGTGCGATCCCCTCTCTTTGTTGATCGGGGAATCGGACTTCGCGGGTTCACGATGTCAAAGGTTGAACACTGGGCTCTCGAATCCCCAAGACCCGATGACCAGTCAACACTGAACTTCTCTTTCCTCTATCGAAACTTCAGCTATCGCGATTTTTCCTCTCGCGATGCCAAGCAACTCGGTTCTCCGACTCCCAATGCCCGATGCACCGAAATTCCGACGCACACGTGCGAGTTGACTTTTCCACTTCCCGTCACTTCTATCGGTAATTTGGACTTTGTGGGATCGCGAACCCTAAAGCCAAAATGTTCAGGACTTTACTTTCCCCAAAATCCGATACAGTGTGCCCCCTGTCTTCCACCAGTTCCTGTGGCCCCACTATCCCTTCACCCTCGGAATATCGCGTTTCGCGATTCCACACTGCCAAAGTATACTGCCCTCAAGACTCTCGATACTCCGAACCCCGACTTCTTTGGATCTTTTGACACGCATCCCAAATTGATGGGTGGTTCTGAGTCCATCAAAATATCGCGGATCGCGATATCGCAATTCCTGTTGCAATGTTTTGGAGGTTCGATCTACGAAACCCCGATGCACGATATACGTGTAGATCCAACGGTCCTCGTGGCCCTGATCAACGACCCTTATACCTCCTGAGTTTTTGAATACTTCCACCCTTGTGCTATAACCTCTCTGCTCCTCCACAAGATCCAACGGCTCTCGGTGTTTCGTGAAATCTCCTCGGAGTATTTCGACCGTCCGTCCTTCCCTTCGTAATCCACGAAATGACTAAATGTTCCTTTGTGGAACCCGTCCACTTGCACGTAACTTGCGACACTTCTTGCAAGCCTTCCAGGCACAACTTGTCTACGCTGTCCTTCGAAAAACTCGAAGGCCTATCCATCCTGAGATTTTACCACAGTTTTTTTCTCTTTTTGGTCTTCAGAAAGAAAACCCCCTTGCCCACACTCCTTGCGGAAAACCTTCAACCACATCTAATTGTTGAAGCCCCTCGACTCTGCGCACGTCTGCAGCAGTAGTCTCTCAATACTTCACTCAGGTTCACAACCCTGAGACCTTTACCCAGCCTGCGCACTCCTTTCATGGCCCTGTGCCCGACTGCACCCTTGGGATAAATGAGAACAAAAGTTAAACTACCTAAGCCTTCTGTCAACGCACTCCCTGCGGACACTTCGACTGCACTCCTTGCAGGAATCTCTGGCTCAGATAGAGAAACAATTGAAACTCATTCCTTCACCCTCTCAGACTTCAATTTACACATGAAATCATATACACAGAACATAAAAGCAAATGTATAATAGGAAGCAAACATTCATGAGCATATCAACACCAATACACAGAGAATAACACAAACCATGAATTTGAATCAAAGCTTTCTATTAATTCAAATTTCTGCACATGGGTGTTTTTACACAACTCTCTGCTTCTTCTTGCTCCAAAAACGCTTCTGAATCATGCTCAGGCTAATGTTACAATGATACAATGAGGGTGTCTATATCCGTTTTCCCTCCAGCTCCTAAACTATCTAGTCTAGAATTAAAAATCCTATCTACCTGCATTAACTATTTTAAATGTCGTCTATCTACTAAGGACGAGAGCGAATCGCTCAAGGTCCAATACAATATACAAAGTGCGCCTCATTAAATCTCCTCATTAATGTTTGTGCAACAGTTTCAAGGAGGTTTCAAAAATTTTTGTGCTGGCTTGTCCAGTTGTCCTCTGCTTCTGCACTGTCTCTCTCTTGATGTGTTAGCGATGCTCCTGCATCACCCTTGTTCCTTAAAACGTTTGGTTTCCCAATTTCCCATTTCTACCTTTGTTTTCAATTTTTTAGAATCCATCATGTTAGATTCAATCTCTATGGCATCATCTTTCATTCGGGTCAGGGTAGCCCCTCTCCTTTCTCTCAAAAGAAGTGTGAAATCGGGTTCGAAGGCTCCCGCAAAGGTTACCTTGGTTGCAAGTCGGGATAGTTTAACTTCGACTGGGATCTTATTATATAACTTGTTAAATCTTTGAATGAATTCCATAACAGTTTCCAATTTTTTTTTCTTTAAAGACCCAAACTCGGTCAAATAATACAAATGGTCTTTTCGTTCACCCCATTGTCTAAGAAAAGAGTCTTCTAGGGCATCATAGGATAATATCGAACCTACAGGTAGACTTCGAAACTAGGTTTGTACCTATCCTTCGAAAGTCTGAATGAACAACCTCAAATATACGTCTTTGTGTTCAAGACCTAGGATATATGCAAACTGATCAAAGAAATTTATATGTTCGGTCGCGGTCAAGGCCCCTTCCCCTGTAAATTTAGGTAAGTTTTTCATGTAGTTTTCAGGAAGGTCATGAAGAGGGACAGGCAGGACCAGAGGCGCATATCTTGCAGCTACTTTAGCGAAAACTATGGGAGGTGGGGGCGACGCTTGGCCCCCCACTCCTCCTAAAACCCCTCCACCTCCCCCTCAGGCGGCCGCCATCGGTACTACTGGATAGGAAAAGGGTGCATTATAAAGAGGGCTCTGGAACACTAAAAGCGAATCTTTAGCTTCTTCGAGAGATGAGAAAACTGAAGAAAGGTGAAAAGGGATGCGAGGACTTGGTTCCTTGGATTTGCAAGAGATGTAATCAGGGAAACCCACAGGCATGGAATCTGAGTATATGGTATACTCTTCGAGACTCGGCGAGGTTGTGAAATCTAACTGAAGGGTCGGCGGGATATCGATCCTTGATAAATTTACTGTGGGATTTTCACCTTTATGTACGCCAGAGGTTGTTGGATGAATTTCACTTTTAACCTCAAGGAGAGCTAAAGTTGGGTTGATGGTTTCAGGGGGGGAATTGTGTGAAGTTGAAGGTTCAAGAGAAATATTGGCCTTGGGTTGTGGGTACTTAAGCTGGTAGACTACAATGGTTGGCTTAAGAGAACCTCTTGTTTTCAGTATTTTCCCAGGATCGGAAACGGGTGTGGTCTGTTTACCATCCAGGTTTTGTCTCGTGTTCCTTCGACCGGATGCCAGCTTACTTAAATGTGGAGTTGCCAAGTGAATGATGAAAGTTTAGACTTAACAAGGTGTTTTCCCTTTGTTCACTATCAAAGGGTAGAAATTTGCAAAAAATGTCATTCTCCCAGGGAAAAGGTTTCATAACTTCAGTCCCTAGCAACAACGCTCTAAAGATGTTGTTCTAGAGTCTGTACTTAAGGCTGGAAAATACAGGGTCTAGGCATCCGAAAGTGGTGTGAAAGATAAAAAGGGGAAAGGTCAACCTTCGGGAAAGGAAGCTAAGGCTAATTTCTGAGTTGTCTCTGTCTCGCTTTCAAAAGTTCTTGGATGCTTATATCCCATTCAATTGTGGCCCATGAAAGTTCGAGCTCTACCCAGGTGGTGGTTGTCTTAAGTATGGTGTCGAAAATATTCAAAGCAATGTTGGTTTGATCCGACATGCTGGATTCGATATTGGGTTGTCTCGCAACGGGAAAATTCATAGAGGAACAGGTAATTTAAAAGAAAGTTCAAGTTTTAGGATGTTGCCTCAATTTTTTGATCGTATAAAGAGAACTTTCGAATCTGAAATCAAAGATAGAATGAAAACCAAAGGTATTTTCCCGTAACTAAGTTAAATTTTAATAAATTGTGTATGGAATGTGATAAAACATCGAGCTGTCTACAATGCGAGGCTCCTATCAAGGGAGAATCTCACCCTGTAAACAGAAGAAGAAAAAAGACAAGAAGAAATCTGACGAAGCATAAAATATAAAGATCTAAAGAGTTCACAGGTCTTGTACCTATCGATAGCTGATAAAGAGGAAAAACCGCAAATGATTAGACGACTAAAAGTTGATCACCACAGTAGAGGTTATACTAAATTGCACTGAAGCATTCATCAGAAATATATATGCGAAATGAAATTTAATATAAGATAACAGAGGAAACAAACTCATAACTCAGTCTTGACAGAACCAGGAATCTTTGGATTGCTTTGTATTAATTTTCAAAAGGAAAAATTCTCTATTACAATTGGCCAAAAAAGGTCCAGCCTCTATTCTCACTTCAAAGTGCATATTTATACAAACTTCTATACGCTATAATCTCAATCGTTCTAGAAGTTTTCGGTTACAAAATGGGAAATTCAAGCGTTTCGCTTCTTCATCTTTGTCCTCTTTCATGCGGGTGGAGCACCTTCCTTTCTTTACTCTTCGGGTTCTAAAAATAGAACAGGAAGACACTTGTCATTATTTGGTACCATAAACCTGCCCCTTCGCTTGCTTGGTGTAAGTGACGCACCTCTCTACCAACTGGGCTATCAACCTGGATGCTTGGTTGTTTGCCTCAAAAGTGTAACAATCCTTTGCTAACTGTGGCAACCTTCCTCCTACTTGTTGGTCTTCGGTGATCATAGAACATAACTATACACTTGGTTTTATTAACCATTTATCCACTTGGACTATATCAGTCTGGCTTATCTGTGATATTTCAGCCCGCTCTTTTTCCTCGTTCTCCTTGATATTGAGCAGGTGCTTGGCTATATCGATCTGGCCCAGTGTCCCAGTGCTGCTTTCATTATCGAGACCCAACAAACTTTCATCGATCAAGACAAAAGTTTCTTCACAAGAGTTTCTTACCTCTTTAGCTTGTTCTCTTCTTTCTGATATATTACGCTCCCATGCCTTCAACAAGATGTTACCTCTGGTTTGCTCTGGGATGAAGAGCTTGGAACTACTACCCATTTCCTTTTTCATTGTGGCTATAAAAGCCTCTTGGAAAGTGACCCGAGCTGCCCCAGCTTCTCTTTCTCTCAAAGAGATGTCTTCCAGTACTTGATCAATGATCTGGCAGTGGTTTTGAATGGCTTCCACTTTAGCATGTAAATCTTGCTGAGCTACTGACACTCTTTTTTGGATTTCAGTGGCTTGGGATTGGAATATCCCGATATCTATAACCTGGCTCTCGGTGGAATTTAATTTTTCCTGTAACTTCCCTATCAATTCTTCTTGCTAGCTTATCTGTGACTGACTGGTCTGGGCCAATAGCTATGTTTGCTTGAGATCGGATTTGAGGCGCTTGATTTCCTTTTGATCGGCTGATCTGGCTTGCTCTAGACCTGTGTTCACCTGATCTCTGGCAGTTGCCTCCGTTGTAGCTAGCTTAGCCTCCAAAGTTATAATCAAGTGGTTCTTCCGCTTTAATTGTTCTTTTAGGTATCTGACAGAGTATTGGTTGGTTGTAGAAAAATCCCCCAACGTCCCTGCTATCTGAGTTGTGAATTCCTCCTTTTTCATGGCTTTTCCATCGGCTAGGATTTTGAATTTTTTGGCTACCGTGCCCACTTCTCGGTAAAGCTCTTGCTTCACAACGGACTCTCTCTTCTTATTGAAGAAAAATTCATTCGGAGGCAACTCTTCTACAGTAATGGGCGTTAGTTCTTCACCGAAAATCCATCCCACGTTGGGGATCCCCTTCGTGGACTGTAGGGGAGTGACAGAAACGATGGGACTGTCGATTTCCTTGGATGAATTCTTTGGGGTAACAATCGTGGCTGGCTTTCTTGAAGGGTTGGGTATCTCGGCTTCCTGTTTCGGGTCCCCAGTTTGCTTTTTCTTTTCCTGATTTTCCTCCTAGTCAGGTCCTGAATATTTGGAGCCCTTGGCTTCTATGTTTTGTATATCTGTAGTTGGTGGGTTCTTACCCTCTAATACTAGGGGAAGGCAGCTCCGTCGGTGTTCCTGAAATTTGAAGAAATTGGCCATCTCCTCGGGCGACAGGGCTTGAATCTGACTTAGGACCTCGGCATAGGATCTCGCCCCTCAGAAGATGTCATCATGAGGTGAATGCTCATGTTCGTATCATTTTAGGCCACAATTTTCCATGTGATTACCCACGACCTTGTGTGGGTCGTGTTTCTTAAACTCGATGTTGACCAATTTAATATCCTCCAAGGTCGCAGCCTCGGCTTTTGCGTGTCCAAAATCTAATAAAGAATATGTATCAAAATGAATGGGGAAGGGTGGCCATACCTTCTTCGAAAAACCTTTGAGCTCTTTTCTTATGCCACCAATCACAGTTTGCCTAGCGATTTCGCGACATACCAACCTATCCAGCATGAATAGTGGTAGAGAATATGGGGGAACAAAGGTGTCGAATACCCTGATGTATGAGAACACCACCTCTACGTACCAGTTAGCCACACTACTCAAGTTTGCCACGATGCTATCTGAAATCATGGGAGGTGGGTTACCGAAGATGGAGACGTGCATCGGTACCATTACCCAGTTGAAAATCTCATATATGAACTCTTTGGCCTTGTCCTCCCAAAGTTTTGAGTGATAGACATTAATAGGTTCAACATCAGATGGAGTCCGGCTCCAGCTCATTATATGGAAAGACATCATGAAACAAATAACATCCATGATGTAGGCGGACATGAAAAATGAAGCAACTTTCCCATTCGCCTTCTGCACTCGATATTCGGTAATCCAACTGGTTAGACTGTCTGATAACATTTTGGCCCAGTATAAGGAAAAACCTTCATCGACTGTATGAATGAGAGGCACCCACAGGAGGAAAAAGTGTGTGGTGTCCTCCTTCCCATACAACCTACAGGTCATCACTTCTATATACCTAAATTGTGGTTCTAAGGAAGAGATCGAATAAATTCTGTTACCATCCGCCCTGAATTTTGCAGGGTGCAAGACCCAATCCTTAATCAGATCAGACAAGTTCCTACCATATTGCTCGCATTCCTTCCGCTTGAAACCTTCTAGAAACTTGGCATTGTATGTGAAGTTTGGTGTGGGTGAAAGTTCATACATTGCCTGCAAATGTTTTGGTCGTAAAGTCCCAATCGTCACCTTCTGCTTGCTGATAATAGTCTTGGTCGAGATATCCACATGGTCTAGTGCCCATCTGATCATATCATAATAGGGAAGGAGTCGTGGCCTTGCCACTATTTTGTGCATCTCTACTTGAACGACGATTTTGTATTTGGTGGCCAAATCGTCGTTCTCGTTATCGTTGGAATCATCTGAACAGCTCACCAATCCGGACTGAAGAATGTCAGAGACGTATGACCAAGTTTTGACAGTATTAATACTTCGGGGTGAAGTATCAGAAACAGCATCTGAGCCCTAAACTGAACTCTCTACAATCTCCTTGCATGCTTTTCGTGGAGCCATGATGGCAGACTCTGTACTTAGATCTCCTATAGAAAAACATAAATACAAACAGAAGTTATCCTGATGAAAAAGCTCTTCGCGCAAAATAGGAATGAAATTTAAATAATGAAAGAAAAACTCTTAATCTTAGTTATTTAAAACCCTGGTGTCCTTGTGAACATAACGGTCAAATCGTTTAAAGAAATATTTAGCAGTAAAATCAATATCCTTATCTGTCACTTTGTCGTATTTCAAATAAATGGCATAATTTTTTGATGGGTCGTAACACAAATTAACGCAAAAACATTTAAATTTACCCCGTAGATGGTGCATGTTAAAGTTTGCATTAACGCATTGATTAATCTGGCTTAGCTCCTTTAACTAAGTTTGATTTAGTCGTTAATCCCTCTTTTTTGGTGTTCACCGTATCGGGAAATATAACTCTTACCCTTTGAGCCCCCAAAACCCAAAATCGCGATGATGTGATCTGGTTAAAAAACGTAATCTGAATTAAGTGCTTAATTAATCCATGCTTAAAGAATATCGCGACTTCGCGACTCGGGGCTACAATGGTATGGTTTTTTGGGAGAGTGATCGTCGAGTTGCGAAACGTCGACAGTACTTAACTAGGTTTAAAGGAACTTTACTCCTAACACTAACCTGGGTAAACTTTGAAAGTTGTTTCACTCCCTCGCACATCGGGGTTTGGAAATCATATGACTTGTAACTCCTGAAGCACGATAGCACGAGGCAATAAAAGTGATAACTTTTCTTAATGGTTAGAAGACGATGATTTTGGACTATAACGGCCATCGCCACTTCGCATGTCAGGTTTGTTGAGGCTTTCAGTGGGTAAAGATCACGAAGTAAAAGATAGCCTAAAGACCAACCTTTGATTTTGAGAATTAAGATTAAACCACTTGGAAAAGGCGGCTCCAACACATAATATAAGAAGGACCTATACAAAATGGTAGGATTCAGTAGCCAAAGGACAAAAACCAAAAATGTGGAGAGATGGGACTTAAATCCTATTGATTCCCTAAGTAAGAAAATCAAAATATTGATTCCCTAAGTAAGAGAATCAAAATAGAGTTATAGTGAATCACATGTAACCAAAGGATATAGTAGGATAATTAGTTAGAATTAAAGTGTATGCAACAATTACCAATCAAAAAGTAGAATATTAAGCATCCTTGATTCAAGTTTGAGGTATTATTTATGGTTAGAGTACTACTTTTTTTATTTACATAGGTAGCACTCATAAAAAAAATTATCCTAGAGTGGTTGAAAACATTAATCTATTATTGAGAATCTCCAAGATCCCTAGAAGGCACAAGATGATTAATGGTGCCAAGAAATGGATTAGTTAAGCAGTAGATCAGTTTATGGTGGATTTTGTTGGTTAGAAGAGCATCATTTATTTCCATGAGTTTTGCTTGGGGTCATATGATGGAATCATTATGGGATTGGTGAGAACTTCACAAAGCCAAGGTATATTGTTTCAAGAAGGAATAGAGTGATTGGATGACGAGGAATTAGCTAGAGTCATTCAAAGGGATAACAACCCAATGAAAATCAGATAAAAAACAACTATGGAGGCACAACATAGGTATATTCCATTCATATAGATGAGGTGAAGGAGGATTCAAGTTTTTGTATGGATTAGTTACCAGCTATATAGTAGTTTACATTTTTTCCAAAGGAACTACTAGGGTTACCACCTTAGAGAGAGGTTAATTATAAAATTTCCCTTGTGCCTGGAGCAACTCCAATATCCAAGACACCTTACCAATTGGAACCAATGAGCTTAAATAGATCAAGTTGAAGTTGTAGAAGTTGTTAGATAGAGTATTCATACAACCTAGTGTTTTCCCTTAGGGTGCACTAGTGTTGTTTGTTAAGAAGAAGGATGGCACTTTTTGCATGTGCATTAACTACCATCTATTGAACAAGGTTACCATAAAGAACTAGTATCAATTTCTGAGTATTTATAATCTATTTGATTATATTAAAGGATAAAATATGTTATACAAGTTGGTTTAAGATCAATTTATCATTGGATTAAAGTAGAAGAGGCATATGTTCCAAAACTTACTTTCATAACTCATTATGTGCACTATGAGCCCTCGGTGATGCTTTTTGGTTGAACCAATGCACCAACAATTTTCATGAGGATAATGAATGATGTGTTACAAAAATAATTGAACAATCTTGTATTTTTGTTTATAGATGACATTCTAATATACTCTTAGAATGAGGAGAAACATGAAGAGTGTCTTCCAATACTTTTGAAGATACAACGGGAGCACAAGTTGTATGTGAATCTTAGAAAGTGTGAATTAATCAAGGAGGGGATACAGTTCCTAGAACATGTTATATGAGAAGAAGGCTTGAAATTAGATACTAAAAATGTTGAGGATGTCTCCAGTTAGCCTACTCCTAATAATTCTACAAATTTCATAATCTTATTTGGTTTAGAAGGACATTATGCAAGATTCATCAAGGGCTTTTTTAAGATCGTGGGACCATTGTCTAAGTTAGAAAGGGAAAAAAATCTTATGGACAACATTACATAAGGTAAGATTTTAGGAGTTAAAAGGAAATCCTTACTACAACACCCATGTCAGTGTTGCAAGGTTTTGATGAGGTGTTCTTGGTGTGCATTGATTCATTGATGTTATCGTTGAAAGGCATTGTTGGGGTATTAATGTAGGATGGTAGAGTAGTCAGATATGAGTCCAAGAATATAAATAAGCATGAGAAGAATTATCCTACTCATGACTTGAAGTTCTTAGACATAGTGTAATGCTTTAAAATCACAGTGCCACTACCTTACCAAACGTAATTTTGAGTTGCATTTTCATCATGAAAGTTTGAGATACCTACATACTCAACCATGGTTGAATGCTAGGAAGTGGATATGGGTGGAGTATCTCAATAGTTATGATAATGATGTCTTGCACATTAAGGGGAAGGAGAACATAGTGACATATGCATTGAGTCAAATAAGGCATTTAGGTCAATTTCATAATGTGGGTCAGACTTGAAGGTAGTGACAAGGTTATGATCTATAAATAACATATTGTATCAAGATATGTGCCATGTTTTATCAAGAAGAAGAAATTGGAATGAAAAATATACTAGAAGTATGACGATTATCACTTTGAAGAAGATGGATTTTTACTTTGGGGGAACTAAGTATATGTACTTGCAACTATTCGGATCTTCAAAAATTGGTATTTGATGAAACGTATTAGTACACATTAAAAATTTGGATCAATAGAAAAACCCCTTTGTGTTCCGCTTAAAATAATGATTCCTCTGATATTTTTGTTATTTGGCACCCAATCACTCTACGTTTTAGCGAGCAGGGGGTTAATTCCAAATATTTTTGTGTAAAGGATAAGCCCTCAGAGCTTAAAAGAAGACCTTGAGCTAAGGTTGAAGTGACCAAGTTCTTAAAACAAAGGTGAAGGGATCATCATATGAAGGATCGAGGGGTTGTATGGGGCAGAGGAGTAATCAAGGAACGGGGAGCTAAGAACCGCAAGTGCAGTGCACAAGTAGTCACGACGTTGATTAGAGATTTATTCAACAACCCAATATTCATTTCACATCAGCAACAAGTAGGGATGTTACATCCCTTATGTGATGCAAAGTAGGAAACCATATAAGACACATGGCACCTTATTATTAGTATCATTTTGTGAGGGTGGGTTAGCAAACCGTTGATCTCACAATGTGATACCATCATTGCAAATTGGATAAAAATTGTCATCCTGCCCGAGGAAAGATGGCATATGTTAATAGATTATAAAATACACTCGGTGCTTACGTGGCACACCACTTAGCAGGACCGATAGGATCCGTAACCAAGTGGGAATCCACATGGTCAAATTAAATGTTGAAACATGGGAGTGGGACCTGGGTTATTAAATAGTGCTTGGAGAAAAACATATAGAAGACTGGAACAGGTGGCCTGACCATGATTCCACGTAGGTGACACATATTAAAAAGTTAAAAAAATACAAAAGTGTGCTCGTCAACCTAAGGAATCTTATTTTTCATTTATGAAGCGGTCCTTTATGGTCGAAAGTAGTTGTTGATGGTGAAATTCACTTAGGCATATGTTCACACACTCGATACTCCAGTAATAAAAAGGTAATCCAAATATCCTGACCTTCCTAATTCCATTTTCCTTGTTAGTTTCTCCTATAGATTGATAGAATGTCTACCCGATCAAACCCTAGCCAATCCCATCTTCCCAAGAAACCAAATTTATCTGAAGACCACCTGGTTGACATAGAAGGGGGAGTTTGTGACCCTGCTCTATATTCCCCTGACCTTTACCAATTGATTTAGAGGGCCTAGGTTGATGCCAACAACGGTTAATATTATTTGCATTTATGGGAATTGAACCTGGCTTGAATAGTTGTTTCCCAAATGTACCACTTCCCTGAATTGGTAAATTGGTGTGTTTCTAACTATTAAGTGGATTGGAAATTGATAGCATCCATAGATGGCTTTAGGATAATCTTCTTGGTAAGTAAAGAATCAATTTCCCATGTGATGCAATTTCCAGACCATTCCACCTTTGAAACCCTATATGATGATGCATTGGCCCTTAGGTATCAAAAATTATTGCAACCTAAAAGAGAGAAATTATTGAGTAGCCTCCTGACCCACAATGCCTCATTACTAGCTAGATCGCCACCCTAAAAATAAAATATCTTTCCTGATATTACCAAACATGCCATCACCCTAATATGCTAAATCCTTGGTTATGAGCATGATAGGGTTGAAGATTAGACTATTTTATGAATGATGACTATTATGTGCCCTCCATATGAAATAATGATGATAAGTTTGACTACTACCAGTTCCTAGATGAAGTCATACACCTGAAATTATCTAATTTCGATAGTACCAAGTCTTTCAGGTACCAAGCTTACTTGGTTTACCTTATACTATTCCATAGTATGACTCATTTTGAGTGTCTGTGGATTCAACCAATGAATGAACCAGAGAGGTACGAGCCAGATATTGAATGGACTGTAGAGGTTAAAAAACAACGTCAAAACAAAGGCTTCAACATTTTTGTGAAAAACTTCATGAGTGCATTCTATTTCATGTTGCATACCACTCTACCTCCTAGAATGTTCCCTAAATTTAAGAAAACACTACAGCTAAGTAAAGACACCAGCATGGGGGGTTGGTACCTTGTTGAAGATCACACTATCATAATATTATATGTGTATGAAGAAGAACCTTATAAATTGTCAGTTTTCCTTACTCCCTAGATATTTTCTCTAGAGTATATAAGATAGAGGTTTCATTCTAATTACCTACATTTTTCTCAGCATAGACAAACAATTGCATTCAAGTTTCCTCAGGAGGTTGGTCTATTTTTTTGAAATTCAGTATTTCATTAGCATTTATAGAATAAATGCTCCAACAACTTGATTTAGAGAAATGACAAAAAGGGTTTATAACACATACAATGTGATTTCAGTCAGGAGGTCAAACTACAAGCACCAAACAAAACCACTGCTAGAGAGGACTACTAACCTTGAATCATGGGATGAGGTTAAATAAATTTTGGAGGAAAATTACCAACCTCAATCACTTACTCGGAAAAAAGACCAGTCAAAGGTGATTCCAACCCCCCATAAGCAAGAATCACATGTGGCAAAGAGAAAATTCTCAAAAATACAGTCTTCAATGGATGTAAATGACCAACAAGATTAGGAGCTGAGTAAAAAGGTAAAAGTTTGTGAAGAAACAGAGTCACAAGAGGTCATAATAGAAGTTACAAGCAAAGGAAAAAGCATATAGGAACCTAGACAAGGATCGAGTGAGGTTGTCTCAACTTTAAGAGAGCTTGTTGTTACATTTGAGCATCTTACTTTTTCCCTATTAGCAGTAACATGAGCATCACATAAATCCACAATTGCAGGAACATCTAAAAATAAGCCTTCTCTATTTACTCAATATATGGATATAAAAATACATAATCAAGAGATAAAAATAGATATGTATCCCCATTCTTGGGGAGAGAATATAGCTCAAACAAAGGTACTACCTATTTTGGACTATCAACAAGGTACATTCAACTTATCTATACTTGATTCAAAAGTGCCCATAGCCCTTTTTATCATGTTGATTACAAAGCCACAAAGGTGAAGATGAAACTTGGTGATGTCCACCCAGTGAAGATGAATGAACCTCATAAACAAACAAGTGAAATCATTTATAAAGAATTCTTGCAATCCAATGCTAGTGTACAGAAGATGTAGAATATGGCGCTTAAGATTGACAAGCAATTAAATCAAGAAAATATTTACACTAAGGCTAAGAAATCTCAAATTAATGAGTTGGAAAGAAAAAATGTTGCTTTCAGAGTAGACCCCAAAAAACCTACTATTGTGGAAGACATGATAAAGCAAAAAGACAATGAAATAAAAGTCCTCAAAAAGAGATTGAATGTGTCAGATGTGAAACATGTGCAGACTCTTGAGTTGCAATCAAGTTAGGAGGAAAAATAAAACTTATATCAGCAATTGATGGAATCTAAGAGGATAATTGAGTGCCTAGAGACTGAAATTGAAGCATTAGAAGCTCGATAGACTCAATTATTGGAGGCATCCAAATCAGCTAATGCTCATACTATTCCAATGGACCTAATTGATGGCTTATCAAAATTTATGGCTGATTTGAGTGTCAAAGAAGTTGAGTTGGATACCCTGGCAAACAAACTCGGGTCCAGGGATGAAAAGGTAGCAGAATTGGAAGAAATTGTGAAGAACAAAGAAATACTTTTAGAACAAACTCAAGATGACAAAGAGGAAGCACAAAATGTGGTAGATCATATTAAAATGAATATTACTAGAAGGTCAATCCTAATGGGAGATAAGCCCTTGATTTGGGACAACAAAACCCATAATGCTCCTTATTCGGGCCATCTAAGTTACCAAAGGACATACTCGAGCATGAAATAGGTATGTTATTATCCAATACTAAAGGCATGCATTGTAGCATATGTGACCAAGTGTGTATATTTCCAAATTATCAAGGTAGATAACCAACATCTAGCAGACAAGTGTAACCATTTAAGTGTTCTTGAATGGAAGTGGGAGGAAATCACTATCAATTTTATCTCAAGTTTTCCAAGGAATTCTAAAGCTAATATTTCTATATTTTTTGTAATAGATCAGTTCACCAAGATTGCATATTGTATTCTGATAAAGGATACTCATAGAGCATGTGATATTTCCCATATATTTATATGAGAATTGGGGTAGGTTACATGGTGTGATGATAAGTCGTAATTTCATACTAGGATCCAAAATTTACTTCAAATTTTTGGAGGAACTTCTTTCAAGAGTTGCATACCAAGTTGAGTTTAGTACAACTTATATTCCATAGTCAAAAGGTTAGATGAAGAAAATGAATTAGGGACTATAATACATGCTCTGTATGTATGTGATGAACCAACCTAAGAGTTGTGAAGACTATCTTCCACTGGTGGAGTTTTCCTACAACTATTTTTACCACTATCCATTGAAGAACAACCCATTTGAAGCTTTGAATGTATACCTATAAGTTGGGATAAGTTCAATATGAAGAAGACTCAAGATAGTGGGAGATTAAAAGAAATGGAGACTGTATTTAAGCAAGTGCAACAAAGCATGAAATCTACAAATGAAAAACAAAAAAGCTATGCCAATAAGAAAATGAATCTTTTAGATTGGTGAGAAAATGATCTCTAAGTAAATTTGAAGAGAAATATGTTGATGCTAGGTAAGTGGAGGAAATTGGCACCAAGATATTATGGACCCTTTTAGGATTTGGAGTAGATTGGTTCAGGATCTTACATATTGTTTTTACCACCATACTTAAATATTAATGATGTTTTCCATGTAGTCCCTGAGGTGTAGGATAGTCGGTGACGGAGTGTGTTGTTAAGTCACTCTGTGATGTTAAAGTCACCGGTTCAAAACCTACAGGGACAAAAAATCCATCCATGTTAAGGGTTGGTGTGGCTCAGGCCGGGTGCGATCCCTGGGTGATTTTGACGGCTTAGATGCCCCTAAGTCACGGTTTCTTAGCCATAGTTTAGTCCCACATGTCACGGACAAACTAACAAAAAAAATGATGTTTTCCATGTATATTTAATTAAAATGTAAATACCATCAATTGTTACCAAGATTATGTTGTTATCGAGATAAAAAAAATGATGGATCAAAGCATAATGTTCATAAACAAAGCAATTTTAGGTTTCTGGATAGAGTAAAGAGGAAGGAAGCAGATCCTAGCCAATGGAAGCCAATCCTAACCAATGGAAGCCACAAACCCATGTGCCCAGAGTACCTTTTCCTTCAAGGATGCAATATAAGACAACACACAGGCAGAACTAGCCATGATTGAGATGGGGGGACATGGATAGGAAGCAAGGACCAATATCAACCCAACCTGTAAGTTTCTGCAAACCTAGGAGGAGGAGCTCAAGATAAAGAGTGGATGCTTGGAAAAAACATTCAACAATCCAAGATATGAAGTAACATCCTCTAGAATAGGTGGATACATTCAATACATGAAATATTACATAGTAATAGGGAAATTTATGGGGATCTATCCCTCAGAGAAAGATTTTACATGGTTTTCCAATACAAGGTGGAAACCTAAGGGTCAAGTTCTTGAAAATTGGATCTAAGGGATTTTTCTCATCATGTTTTCAAGCATTGAATACCATGATCAAATATTTTAGGAGGGGCCATACTTCTTATACTTGGTGGATCTATATATAAGATTCTATACTGAGAGATTCACACCTAATAAATAGGACTTCATGGAGGCATCAGTCTAGATAAGGATGTACTCATTTCCACGGGCATTCTGGGAGGAAGAAACACTAATATGAATAGGGAATACTTTAGGCCATTTTTTCAAAACCTTTGAGGTGACTCACACTGGGAGATACACCTTGTAAACAATAATATGTGTCTACATGAACGTAGATTGCGATAGCTTCACCAATGTACCAAGAAAGTGTAAGCAGGGGAACAAGGTAAATGAAGAAATTTCAAACTAACCAAGCAAAGAACCCAATATACATCAAATCCTAGCAACCCCTGAAAAGGATGTAACCCAAAAAGGGGAAATGTGTAAGAATATTGAAAGAACAATAAAATTTAGATATTCAACCAAAAGAGGAGCTTAAATGAAGAAAAAATACTAACCAAAGCTCAAATATAGAAAGTAACCCAAAAGTTACAAAGGATCTCGTTATGAAAAAAGAAGTAGAAACAATAAAGGATTCTTATGAGGAAATAATAAGGCAAGACATGGTCCTGGAAGAGATTGATATAGATCTACCAGCATTGATAGCATCCCATAGGGAATGGTAACTTGGAGGAAGCTCAAATTATCCAACAACAAAGGGAGTTGACAAAAGGGAAATCCAATGTATGTTCTACAAACCAAACCAATAGTTCTATAGAGAATATAGGCATAAAAAAAAACTATCAAACCCCATAAAAAAACCTACAACATAAGAAAATAAAAGAGGTCAGAAATCCTCCAAGAAAAAATAGATAAAGATGGTGCTCTCCTTTTGAATTCTAGTCAAACAAAGGGACTCCCAAAGAGGTTTTTTCCATCCCAAATAGAGGTTTAACATTAAGATAATCTTATGGAACTCAAGAGGCCTAAATTAAACAGGCAAGCATCTAATGTTAAAAAAAAAATCAATAAATACAATCCACCTATAGTCATGTTACATGAAACCAAGTGTGGTGAAAACATAATGAATACCATTGAAAATAAATGTTGGAGAGGTTGTAGAAGCACAGTCACCATAGCCATGGGATAAGTTAGAGGGTTCATAATACTATGGCACCCATCCCAAATAATCTTGGAAAATGAATCAAAGTTGCAGGACCTTATCATGGAAAGGTTCATAATCCTTCACTTATAAAATCAAGGATTTATAACCAATATATATGGGCCTGCTAATCCCTCTCTCAATAATCATTTCCTTGATTCTATTGAATTTTTGTGTAAAACTATCAATAATAGTCACTGGATATCGGGAGGAGATTTCAATATGGTTACCTCGCATCAGGAAAAAAAAAAGGATACCTAAGAAGGTTGGATGGGGATATCTTAGCCTTCAAATACCTAATAAGTAAGCTTCAACTAGTATATATACAAACTTCCTATGGGTGCTTCACATGGAATAACAAGAGAGGTGGAACTAGACATATAGGAGAAAGGATATATGGATTCCACTTATCAGGAATACTTTCCAGTTCCAATTCAATAGTAAAAGTAGACATTCCACCATGGGCAGGATCGTATCATGTGTCATGGGATACCTTCCAAATTTATAGACCCAAGCCCTTTCATTTCGAAATATTCTAACTAAAACACCCAAAGTTTATGGAAAATATAAGAAATTGGTGGCAAGAGGTAGAGGTTATTAGGGGAACTAAAATTTACATATTCTATCAAAAACTAAACAAAATTAAACAAAAAACAAAACAATGGAACAAAGAAGCATTGCTACTTCTTGATAGGAAGTAGCAATTCACTCTATCACAAACAATATACCCTCTCTCATAACCAATTTAATGTCCCCTTCCAATTGATCATGATGTAGGATGACTTAATAGCCTATACGACTCCCATAGGTTGTAGTGAGCAAGGAAAAGGGAGTCAAGGAGGCTATTTGGTGTCACTTGGTTAAATAATGACAAATCCTAAAGTGACATTAAATAAAAATAAATAATTATATTTAATTGGAGGGAATTAAAGCGAGGGTTTGATTTGGTCAAAAAGAGGAAAGATCTAGAAGGCCTAGAGAAATGATAAATAGAGGGGTAACCCTTCTCTTTGGCATTATGATTTGATTGATTGCTTGGATGGTGCGCTTGGAGTCATTGTTTCGTTAGGGTTTAGCAAAACCCTTCCAACATTGTAGTTTGGTTTTGGTGGTGTTACCCCAACACTAGCTAAATAAGGTGGAGGATAAATATGTGATATTCTTTCGAGATTTCAACTGGGATTTGTTTCAGTTAGTGGTACAATGTATTGCACTAGAAACTTGTGAAACTTTTATGTAGGAGATCGATCGATTTTGCAGGTACCACAGGGGTTTTGGGGAAATGATGCCAGAGGGTGTCATCATTGGTTGAGCATGGGGGTCTCGTGAAAATATCTGTGAACCAAAGTTGCAGATCTATCTAGTATGGGAAGCCAGAGTGCTACAGGAGGTGTCTAAGGGGGAGATAGACAATGCACAAGCGAGGATCGGATAGTCTTAGAGGAGGAATCATTACCTCTTGAGGATTTTTAGCATCGTTGTCAGGTTTCTTATTTGTTTTATGTAGTAGATATTGCAGCTTCCCTGCATCCATTAGATCTATGTGTTTAGGAGGGTTTTTGCAATTGTTGTTACATCCCATAGAGATATATGTATTGTTCTAATTTGGGGGTTTCAAACCCTAATAATATTCCATGGTTATATGCTCTATTTTATGTGTAATGGATGCATGCAATATGTTCGAAAATATTCCTATATAAGTAAATTGTTAGCAACAACAATATTGCAAAATTGTTTGACAAATGTACACAAAGAAATAACAATTTCTTGACAGTAAACATAATACTCCATCCTAGCCTAGTTGGGGACATTATAGTGGTATCAGAGTTGGTGATCTTTCTAGCATGTGATTTCTTGAGGAAATGATTCCAAGGAAAACTAGAGAATGAGGGGGAAAACACACCCCAAGATCAAAATCGTAAGAAGAAGTAGAAGCAGAGGGAATTGCGATGGATCATCTGGAATATCGAACCATATAGTTGTTGGAATCCATATATAATGGGAAGTAACAATTGAAACAATTCTTGACACGGTATTTTTCCAGCCACCATGAAAATCAAAATCATGGAGGTACCAATGGGAACCATGCATATGCCAGCTACATAGGTGGTAGGACTCATGAAGGGAATAATACCTATTTTTTGGTACAGAGTGCCTTCCAATCATGTAGCAGAAAGGTACCCAGGACATTATTTCCACCATTCCTTGAGGACAAGCCTATAAGGACACATGAGAAGCAAGGATTGGTTGATGATATTAACTCCTACTTTAATGAGTATCAATTGATAGAATTAGGAGCCCAGGAAGCTCTATCTTACATCGATTATTGTAACCTCAAGATGAGGAACGGTCCTAGGATGGGCCAGAATCAGCAGAATTTTGACCTTCTGCACAAATTGGGAAAGATGACCATCTCATATTTTGATGGATATGACAGGTGCACAACACAAGCATGGGTAAATAAGTTGGACACTTATTTCCATCTTAACCCGGTGACAGAAGCAAAGGAAATCAATTTTTCCACTTTGCACTTGGATGGAGAGGCTTGTGAGTGGTGGTACCATGGGATATTAAAATTGGGGCATTCCAACATTACATCGTGTGAGGACTTCACCCAGAGGTTAATGGACATGTTCGATAGGAAGAACCCTGAGATCCACTTCAAGGAGTTGGAACAGCTAAGGTAGACAGGTACACCAGAGGCCTATGTCACATAGTTCCAGCGGATGGTAGTCATGGTGACTGATGTTTTTGAGAAGAGACTAGTGATGTTATTCAAGGATGTTTTGGATGAACCCTTAAGAGATTGGGTGAAGGATTTCAAGACAAACACACTACATGAAGCTATCATGAAGACCCAAAATATGGAAGTCAAAGTCCCCAAGAAGACATTGGCCAAAACTTTCATCCTACAGAATGGTTAGGTGTCAAAACATCCCCAAAAGATATGGACAGGAAAGGAAAGGTTGGATGGGGAAACTTGAAGAGATATAAGAAGGAATAATCTTTGCTACAATTTCAAAGAGACATGGAACCGAGTCATCGATGTATGGGAAAAGGTAAAGTCCATTATATTGAGGTGATTTTCGATGAGGAGGATGACGGTGATGATGAGGGAATTGGACAGAACAATGGTGATCCATCACACCTCGAGGCTACAAAGTAGGCACCATTGAAAAATAGTGCCAAGGGAGTGACCATTGCCACTCTTTCAAGAGTTTCCAAATATTACACCTTCAAGGTCATAGGCATTTTGTAGGGATAGATTTTTATAGAACAAATTGATGGTGGGGTCACCCACAACTTCATTGATGTTGCATTGGTCACCAAGAGATAAATCCTTGCAGATGACTTTGAGGGATTTAATGTGGTTGTAGCGGATGGGTAAAACATGGTGTGTATTTAGAGGATTAGGGGATTGGATGTAATATTGGGTAACTATACATTGATCGATGACTTCTATGTCGTATATTTAGCGGATACTCATGTGGTTCTAGGAGTTCAGTGGTTGTAGTCATTGAGATATATCTGCATGAATTATCAGGACATGAGGATGGATTTCCAGGACAAGGGTACATCGAGTCATCCTAAGAGGGTATGTTGACAGGTGCCCCCATAATCATGTCTAACCAACACATGGAGGACATTTTTATACACGAGGATGTGGCTTGCGCAATAGAGTGTTTAATCACCATGGAGAAGCCATCGCAGGATCGCCAACATTACCCTGCGGATATACAGGCATTACTTGGAAAGCATGAAAGAGTGCTTGAAACATTTCTAGTAGGAATACCACCTGGAAGAGGATTTGAGCATGTCATGGAGCTAGAAGAGGGGTCGAAGCCCATGATCACCACACTCTACAGGAATTTGAAGAGCTTCAAGGATGAAATAGAGAAGGACATAAAGGAATTGTTGGAGATGGGACATATCAGGCCTAGTTCTAGCCCTTAGCTTCATCAATTATACTGGTGAATAAGAATCATGGCACTATGATATGTGCATAGACTATGGGGAATTGAATAAGAAGATTGTCAAAAACCGATACCCAATTCTCAGGATTGATGAGTTGATAGATGAGTTGCATGGGGAAGTGAACTTCTCGAAGGTTGATCTGTGATCAAGATACCAGCAGATTCGTGTCAGAGAGGAGGATATCCATAAAACAACATTCAAGTGTCACTATGGGCACTATGAGTTTCTAGTCATTCCCTTTAGGTTGACTAAAGCACCAGCTACCTTTTGAGTCATGAATGAACCATATCTTCAACAAACAGTTGATGAAATTATTACAAGTGTTCTTTGATGAAATTCTGATCTACAGCAGGATGTGGGAGGAACATATGAAGCATGTGGATGATATTATCACCATTATGGAGGAGTAGTCACTTTTTTCCAAGGAGGAAAAGTGCAATTTTGGGTTGAAAGAGACCCTCTATCTCGAGAACGTGATTATTTTTGAGGGATTAAAGGTGCATTAGGAGAAAATCCATACAATCTATATTTTCCCACCCCCATATCACTCACATATCTGTGAGGATTCTTCAGGATATGTAGCCATTACAGGCTCTTTTTGAAAGGATTTTCAAAATTGGTTGCACCATTCATAGACTTCACCAAGAAGGGGGTGTTTTGATGGTCAGAGGAGGCTTAGGTAGAATTTTACCGAATGAAGAGGGTTATGAGCACTTGCCTAGTATTAGAACTCCCAAATTTCATCCAGCCTTTTGTCCTGGAGTGTGATGGATCTGGTGAGGGGATAGGAGCAGTATTGATGCGGAACCAACACCCAATAGCTTTCGAGAGAAGAAATATAAGAGATCCATAGAACCTCTATCTGATCTATGATAAGGAGATGTTGGCCATCATGCATGAATTGGCCAAGTTAAAATAGTAGTTGGTAGGATAACGCTTTGAGGTTAGGATTAACCACAACAGCTTGAGATGTTTCTTGGAGCAGTGGGACCTGAATGAGAGGTAGCAGAAATGGGTGAGTAAGGTGCAAGCATATGATTTTGACATTAAGTATATAAATGGGAAGAAGAACATAGTTGTTGACACCTTATCCAGGATACCTACAACTTTCTCCATGACAAAGATCTCAATAGACTGGGAGTCCATTCTTTTGGTGGAATACTCCAAGAATACTTTCACATGTGAGCTGATGGAGGGTAGTGTTTAGGATGAAAGGTACAGGGTAGTGGATGACATAATCTACCACAAATATAGGATCTATCTTGTCCCTGATTCCAAACTCAAGGATAAGATTTTGAGGGAGCACATGATGACCACTAGCAGGGCACCAGTGGTATCTGAAGACATGCAGGCAGGTGAAGGAGATATTCTCCTAAAAGGATCTTAAGGAGGATGTAATTCTCCATTTGAGGGATTGCATGACTTGCCAATAGAAAAATTCATAATTTACACATCATGCAGGACTTCTTCATCCAATTGTCGATTTCGGAGCAGAGCTGGGATAACACTTCCATGGAATTCATTACATTGTTTCTAAAGGTGCAGGGCAGGGACTGTATCTACATGTTAATGGAAAGATTGACTAAATATGCACACCTTTTTTCCATCTCTTCAGTGTACAGTGCATCTCAGGTAGCACATTTATTCTTTAGGGAGGTGTTCAGACTACATGGTCTTCCAAAGAACATAGCCAGTGACCAAGACAAAAAAATTATCCACGTGTTTTGGTAGGAGCTTTTTCAGGTTATCTGGGGCAGAGTTGACACCTAGTAATATCTACCACCCCCAAAAATATGGGAAGACTGAGATAGTAAACAATTGTATTGAGGGGTACCTGAGGAACTATGTGTCAGGGCATCAGCGGGAATGGATAAAGTGGCTACATCATAGGGAGCATTGTTAAAATTCCATTTATGACATGTCCATCGAGACAAGCCCATTCAAGGAATTGCATGGATATTGTTAGCACTTTGTAAATTTGTTCGGCTGATAAAAAAAACAACAGAGGTAAAATACAAACAAATTTAGAGTTGGGTACTAGCCTGTTCATCTCAAAGAGTGCTCTCTCATGTCACTTGGTCTTTAATAAATGAGTTTGCTTTAACGATTCAATGACTAGGTTTTGTTTCTTTGGAGGTGTTTTTATAATTTTGTTGGCAAGGAAGAGGAGGGACATTTAGGGCTATGGATTCAAACTTATTAAACGAATGGATGCACTAACTGGTTGATATAACTCTCCAGAGGATAAAGGCTAAATGAGGGAAAAAATATGAGTTATAAATTGTAAATTTGCAGAGTGTAAGAAGAAAGGAAAAAACATATAATTGTATCAGAGCATTAAATAAATGAATTCTAACATTAGTTAGGAAGAACTTAACAAAGTTTAAACTGCTTAAGCCAAGAGCATCACAAGATGAATTATGGGCCTTTAACTATCCAATTTAAACATAAGACAATGAAAATGGAATTTAAGCATACAAGAAATACATACAAAGAGAGGAGACAAAACTCAGATCACCACCATTGGAATCTTTTCATGGAAACTTCAAGACTTTTGCATGTGTATTCTATTCAGGTTCAAAAAATTATATTCAAGTTCTGAATAGCTAAAATATTTCCCTTGCACTTTTGCCAATAACTAATACATTTGGAACTCCTAATATTTATACAAGTTGGGATCCTTTGGTTTGAAACCAATTACAATGATCAAATGAAACGTTTCGGTTTTGAAACCATTTACAATGATTAAAATAAGATGCTTTGGTTTGGGAACCAATTACAATGATTAACAAGAAAATGTTCCATGATCCGGATTCTGGATCTTTTGGTGTTTCAGTTTCTTTCTTTGCCACGTGTTCTTCTCTGGTCTTCCACGTGATCTTCCATATTCAATGACATCTGGACATCATCTACTAAACCTTGGAAAAATGCATTTTTTCTTACCCAGCCATACTATCTCCTTCCATTGCAAGTCAGAAGGAATATCATAATCTATCATTTCCTTGATCGGGATCTCTAGGTCAATGCAAGAAGCATATGACATGATTGGTAGTCTAAGTTTGATTTCTTTGAACTAATTTAGAATCTCAAAGTATGTAATCAGATGCTCAACTAATGTGGCTCCTTTTAGATTTTCCTCCAGGGTTTCAAACTTGAAGTGATCCATTCTTCATTGAGTGAGGCAACCACTGTATTCTTCCTAATCATACAATTTTCCCTTGCCATCCCAAAATGGTGGGAGGCCTTTGATAAACAATTCTTCAAACAAATCCTTGAACTCTTGCACACTTTTCTCCATCTATGTTGCCTTGGTTTGGACTGATTTCAACAGGTTATGTTTAGCAATAACCCTCCTGACCCAGATAATCAATGTAGTTATGTCTTTAACTCCAATAGTCTGAATGTATGTAGTAGGAACGGATTTGAGTATATTTATGGTGTTTTGGGCCCATTCTGATGGTTTCTTTGCTAAAGTTTCATTCACAACGATGCACCTGCTTCTGACTTTGATGGCTATATTGTCTTTATCATTAATGAAATTCAAATATACTCTGAACTTGGAAGCTTCAGTAGCTATAGAGTCCTAGATGATATGCTTTCCCCCCTGCAATAAGCCTTTTCCTCTTAACCTCATCTTCAATTTATCTGTCTTTTCTTGCAAGACTTCATTATCCTTTTGAAATTGATCCACTCTTTCATCCTTTGTATGCATTTCCTTCTTCAATTTCTCTATGATTCATTTTATCCCTTTGATTTCTCCTTCTTTTAGGCTAACTTGTGACATAGCATGGAAAAGTCCTTCAGTGGTTGACCCATCTTCTGCAACAGGAGGTACAACTACAACCCTGTTTAAAAATTATGTCTGCTCTTGTGACCATTTCACCTTTTCTTTCTCTAGCTACAACACTCTATCCTTGTAGTTCAATGTCTCTTGACGAAGTGTTTCTTTTTTTTGTTCTAGAGAAAGCAATTATGTTGTTTGTGGATGCTCTATGGCAGACATTTTCAATTTCTTCTTCAAGCTTTGGATTAATTTTTATTTTTCATCCAATGAGGATTTCAATCCTTGGGGCCTTCAGATTCCAGCCTCTTGACCTGAGTCTGCCAAGCTCTGCTAGATGCTTTTTCTTTCCTCCACTTCCCTTCCAATTTCATTGCATAAGATGACAGCTTTGAATTATTCAAGCTTAAACTCAAGTAATCATAATACAACATATCACTGGTATTCTTGTGGAATTTGACCTTGTCTGGAGCACTAATGTTGTCATACCTTATCTTTATCTCAGAGACTTTCTCTTCATCTGAAACTACAATGTTAAAGGTCCTCTTTTCAACATCCCTTACTATGAACAAAGAATATTTATACTGAGAAATATTTTCCACTTCAGGGACTAAATCCCTCATCTCACCCAGAGCTATGTTTCCCTTCTCAGCATAATGTTTTGCCAAATCTTCTTTGGATTGATAAGTTTCCTCAGATGTTTTATCAAAGATGTGTTTCTTGTTGCTAAAGGTTATTGAGCCACCTTCACTTTGGAGTTTTCTTTCCTTTTCAACCTCTACAACGCTAGTACCACTTTCCACCATATCCAGATTTACTTGTTCTCTGGGCCCTTCCTCCTCTAAATCCACTATATGTGGAGACTGTGTAATATTCATCTTCGTCGAAGAAGTCTACTAATCGTTGGTGCCCATGGCATCTGAACTACTTCTCTTGATGTAAACACTCATCTTAGTAACTTGACTATCAGTTTCTGAGAAGCTTGTTGTGTTTGAATTTGTTGCAGATTTGCCTCCACTTTTTGTGTGTGACTTGGTTCCAATATTGTTTCCATATCAACATAGAATTCTAGATTTGCCAACTTACCAAAACCCTCAACCTGTTCATGCTCATAAGGGGCATTTTTGTTCATCAATCTTATCTTGGATATGATTTGGTGTGGTTCATATCTTCTTCCCTATAGTTGTGCAAAACCAAACTCTTTGAGCTTTGCTTGAATATGAGATAAGCATGATCTATTTTTGACAATGAAGGGGCCAATGATAAAAGGGAACTTGAGGTTGGAGGCTTTGCACAACTTTAGGAAGTGCTCTGTCTCAGATATAATTCTTTTCCTGATGAAATCAAGAGAAACGATTCTGGGGGTCATAAAAATAGGCAATAGATAAGGGTATGCATGACAACCATAAACCCATATTACTGTTGAGTGCATGAATAGTACCCAATCCCCCACTCTGTTCTTTGGATTTGGTTGTAGATAGCTCCTCATGTCATCCAAAATTCTAGGTAGGATGGTGTTGAAAATAAAACTGTAAACTCTGGACATTACTTTTTTTATGAAGATAAGCAATATAATCCTTTTACATTCAGTTGATACAAATGTTGCTTCAGGAAATTCTCTCTTATTGGTTTCCAGGAAAATCTTCAACAGATAGGTGTAGTATCTGAAATACCTTAGAGAGAGAAAATTCACTAGTTGTTTATGGATATTATCATCTATGAATTGATCAAAACTGATTCGGAATGACAGACTAGACTCTGACTTAAAAAGGTCAAAAGGAAACCGAGCATGACTTTGACTACATGTTTTTCATTGTCTAGACCTAAAACTTGACTCAAAAGGGAACAGACCCATTGGACTTCAATAACCATTATACTCACATTCATTGGAAAAGATAGACCCTCTGATAAATGTTCTGGTTTGATAATTTTCTGTAAAAACAGATCTCAGACCTCTGATGGACATTCTCTGTATACCCTAATTATCTTTTCTTCATTAAAAGGTTAAAAATTTGCGTAAAAAGACTCGGGTATACCGAGGGACTCTCGAATTGACAAACTCTCTACACTACACATGACCTCAAACCCTTGTTTATTCATGACGACTCTTTCTTCGTGTGAATATTGTTCGGCGCACCAACCTATAAATTAAGGAAAAGGGAAAGTGATTTCAACAGCATAAGGGACTATGGTGGCCTAGACTACTTCAAGGAACGATATACACCTTCCTACTTTGTTGGACAGGTTGCTTCTGGACACAGATATGGGAGAAATGGTGATTTTGGTATCAAAAATGTTTGAATATCGATCAATTATGGATTCTTCATTCGCCACGGGATCTTGTTATGTTATTGAGGTTATGATAGGATCCATGGTCGTGATGAAAAATACTTAGAAATGAGCGGAAATGGTGTGCAGTTGGTGTACTGTTGAGATGCAATTGAAAGAGGGTGGTTGTGCCAAGGTTCAAATGGTCCAGTGTTCAAAATAATAATAAAATAAATAACAAATTCACTTTTATATTTTTCCAAATTTTGGGGGCATGAGGAAGTGGTTTGGGGAAACCTGCTTTTCACCCCGAAATTCACTTGGTAGTGCCACGTATCCATGAACGAAAACCATGGTTTAAATTTCGGCCCACTCTCCAAAATTAACCTCTGCGCAGTTTCTCCCCCTGAAATCATCCTCGACCGTTGATATCGAGAGTTCACAATCCGTGATGTATCGGGCCCCATCAACTTAGTGTTCCTGCTAGATTTAGCTATTTCCTGCCATATTTAGCCCCTTCCCTGGTTTATTAGGCTTCCAAATTGGTTTAGTGTCTCGCTAGATCCTGAAATCTTGATTTCACATAAAAAAAATAATGGTGACTAACATGGGCTCCAACTGGGGATGTTATCCTCCAGCGAGGTAGAAAAGAACGATAGAACAAGTGCCCTTCCATTGGGCTTTATTTCACTCATGCAACTAAATCGATCAACATCTTATTCACAAAACTTCGTTCACATAACTCAAGTTATACTCAACATAACTTAGGGCCTTCGCTTCGGGCTTCAATTTCCTTCGATTTGATTTCAATTGCTTCAACTCAAAAAAAATATGGTTATATACAATGAAATGGAAAGGGTGAAAATTCATTTAAGAAAGATAATGCTTGAGAAACCTGCCATTCACAGGTCCTCCACCAACAATATATCCATAATGTTCCTGTAGCAGATAGGCATTATTTCCATGGTATGCCACAATTTTGAAAGGTCTCAGCCACAGATGGTCAAATTTCCCATGCTTTCCTCTGTCTTCATTTATGGCATCCCATTTCAACACCAAATCCCCCACTTTGAAATCATCTTCCTTAGTATGCCTGTCAAAATCATTTTGAATCATGTCTTGGTGTAATTGAGAGTTGTTGAAGGCTTTCTCTCTTGTTTGTTGGACATTGATTAGTTCATTTATCATCCTTTGAGTGGCATCTGGTTCAGCATCTTGATCCTTTAGAAATCTCATCACTGGTAATCCTAATGAAGTAGGAAAAACTGCCTATGTGACATACACAATCTAGAAGGGAGAACTGGCAATATACCTTTTAGTAGTGATCTTGTCAGCCCATAGTGCATGGATAAGCTTCTTGTGCCAAGCCTTTTTGTTATCTTGCAGCAGTTTTTTTATAATTATGGTCAAACTCTTATTGGATGAATCAACCAACCCATTACCTTGAGGATAATAAGTTTTTGAATGGCCAAGAGTTATATTGTAATCACTGCAAAATTTTTCCATCTTTTTAGACTTAAATGTTGTTGCATTGTATGTAATGATTTTGATTGGACAACCAAACCTAGACAAAAAAAAATTCTCCAAAAACTGAATGATAACAATATTTGTGGTTTTCCTTGTGGGAACTACTTCAATTCACTTGGTGAAGTAATATGTGGTTATCAGTATCCAATTGTGTTGAGATAAGGACTGTGGATAAATTTCTCCTATGAAATCAAAGCCCCATTGTCTAAAATGTGCTTCAATAGAGATTGGATTCAAGGGAAAAGGTTGCAGTTTTCTCTTCCCATCAAAAATTTGGCATTCATCACAGCTTAAAACTTCTTTGTAAACATCAGAAAAAATGCTAGGCCAAAAGAAACATGCCCTCAATATTTTTTGCACAATGGTTTTCCAATAATGGTTCCCTCCACAATCACCTTTATGAAACTCTTTGATGGTTTTTTTTACTTCTTCCTCCATCAAACAACTCAACAAGATTCCTCCTGGATCCTTCCAATATAGAGATTGATTTAGAATAAAAACTTTGTTTCTTTTAGCTTCAAAAACTTGGCCTTGGTTTTTCTCAATTCAGGAGGATCCTACAAATTTCTCAACACATAAATAATGTCAGCATACCATGGGGAGACAAGAAATTTTTGGGATACTTGAGGGAACTTTTCTTCTTCTAAATCTGCTGACATATCACCAATGAAATTAATTCCCAAGGGCTCACAATTTGTCTATGCCATCAGCTTTGCAAGTCCCTGCCCCTTGATAAACTTTGTAGGTTTGATCTCGAGGTCATAATCCAACAACACAGCTATCCACTTTCCCCTTTTACCCTCAGGATCAGGCCGAGTCAAAATGTCCTTCACAGAACTATTGGGCACATAAGCAATCGTATGAGAATGAAAAATATAAACACTAAAATCCTTTAGGGCCTTGACCAGTGCATATGCATGTGTTTCCATGATATCATACTTTAATGGGGAATCCCTCAATGTCCTACTATAGTATGTTATAGGCCTCTCAAAATTATTTTCAGCTTTTTGTAATAAAACACTAGCAATGATGTGCTCTAAGGCAAAAGAAAACAGTATAAAGTATTTTGCAAAATTGGGACTGGCCAGCACTAGGGCCTTGGTCAATGCCACTTTAATATCTTCAAAGTATTTTCTGGATTTAGGGGCCCACTTTATCTCACTTCCTTTCCTGAGCATGTTAGTGATATCCTTTATGATTTTAGTCGGGTTAGGGATGAATCTTCTCAGAAAAATTACTTTCCCCAGGAAAGATTGCACTTCTTTCTTGCTTCTGGGTGTGCCAATTTATAGGATTCCTTCAACTCTCCTAGGATCTATATTTATTCCCTCCTTTGAAATAATGTGCCCAAGCAAATTCCCCTCCCCCATGCCAAAATTAGACTTCTTGGGGTTCAATGAAATTCCAAACTTCCTACATATTTTAAAATCTCTTCTTAGATGTTTAAGATGTTCTTCATCAGAAACTGAATATTCAGTGATATCATCTAAGTAAATAACAATAAATTTATCTTTCTCATCAGCAAAGGCTATATACATAACCATTTGAAAAGTTTCTCCTGCATTCATGAGCCCAAAAGGCATTTTGGCATACATGAAGGTGCCCCATGGTGTTGTAAAGGTTGTATTTTCCTGATCATCAGGGTATACCATGATTTGATTGTACCCAGAGAAACCATGCATCATTGATATTTTTTTAGAACCAACCACTTTCTATAGAATGTGATCCATCTTAGGCAGTGGGTAATTGTCCTTGAGAGATACCCTGTTCAGATTTTGAAATTCTACACATAATCTGATCTCTCCACTTTTCTTTCTGAAAGGTACCAGATTTTCCACCCACTTAGAAAATATCAGAGACACTATGATATTGACTTCAAACAGCTTCTTTATCTCCTTTTCAATCAAGGGTAGCAACAAAGGATTAATTCTTCTTAATTTCTGCTTGAAAGGTTTATGGTCCTCCTTGATTGGAATCACATGATTAATCACCTTAGTATCATAAACCTTTAGATCTTCATAACTCTAGGAAAAAACATCAAGAAAATATTTCATTAAACTGATATACCTATGCTTGACCATTGGGCTAAGTGTCTTGGATAGCTTGATGATATTGGGATCCTCCTGAGTCCCAATGTTGCAATCTTCAACATCTCCATCATTTGCGGTAATTTTAGGACTTCTGGCCACATCATTGTTGTCAAAGAGTTTTTCTAATGGGACTAGGACCTTGGGAATGATGTTATTTTTTAGCTGCATTATATCCTTACCAACAATATGATTCTTGAAATAGCCATCAATTTCAAACATAGATGCATCTTCTTTTCACCACAATATTCCTCATCAATATTCAAATTTGCAAATTCACCATCCATCTTAAGGAAACTTTCTATTTGTTTTTCATCTTCGAAAAATTGCCAGTACTTAATGTTATCAGGTATTGTTGGCATGTGCTTGACCTCAATCTCATATATTTTGTTAGGAAAAATTGGAATTTTGAAAACTGAGGCTGAAGTAGCCAGGGCATCAGCAATATGATTATGCCCCCTTGGAATCACTGAAAGATTATACTATGGAAATTATTCAAGAATATCAAGCACTATATTCCTATAGGCTCTTAATCTAGGATGGTTTGCTTGATATATACCCTTTATCTCATTTATAATCATCTCATAATATCCATGTACATCTATCCTCCTAGCACCCATTTATTTCAAAGTCTTCAATCCCAACACTAATGCCTCATATTCAGCCATCTTATTTGTGCAATCAAAAGCAAGCTTATAAGAACAAATTTTGGTACATGATTTGGGGGGGTTAATCCACACACCATCCCCTGCTCCTTCTCTACTCACAGCTCCATCAAAGCTCATATTCCACATTTATTTTTCTTCTTTGTTTTGTTGATCTGAAAATTTATCTGTTTGTTGATCAGATTTGTCTTTGATAGCCATATCATTCTTTGGCACCTCCTCTTCAAAACTCAAATCATTAAATAAAATAGAAGAACCAATATCAGTTTCCACTGAATAAATGGGATGGTTGTTTGGTTGGGCTTTGTTATTGACCATGTATTTGAGCAATACTTCCCTGTACAACCTCTTATCTTGACCAAAATGAGGGATAGTGGCCTATGACATATCCATTTGCAAAGTCCCTTTCAAATTTGAATCCCATGACCTAGATAATAACATGCCAAATTTAGGCGGGATATAAGAAACCACCACATCCATGACCATGTTTTTTGCTGGAATTTGAGACAAAGTTACCACCATATCTTTGATTAGGCCCAACCATTTCACCTTCCTTGAATCAAAGGAGAAAAGATATTTGTAAGGCCTTGTAATGTCCAGGCCCAATTGGTCCATGACTACCTTGGGCATCAGATTATGGGATGCTCCTGAATCCAACATAGCATTATGCAAAGTCATATCATGAATCCTCAGACTAACATAGAAATAAGGGACCTCATCAGCCTCACTACTCTCATTTACACATGGGCCAAACAAGATGGCAGGATGATCATCTTGTATATTTAAAGTATCATAAGTTTCTTCCATCTTGAGCATCTTAATGATCTAATTTCTATATTCACTATTCTTTATCAACTCATTGAATGGAACAAAGATTTTAATTTTGGCCATCTCACTTTCAAAATTAAAGGAAGATGAGGTTTTTTCTACCTCTTTGATGACTATCTCCTTTCTTGGTTCAGGCACTTTCTTTGGAGGTTCTTCCTTCTGCTTTCCTTTCTCCACAACATCCTTTGCAACGAGTCCTTTTTAAGATGACTTGAAGAAGGTGTGTTATTTTGAGATTATTTGGTACGATTTCCCTTTGGAGGATTTGTAGGAACCTTTTTGTTTCGAATATTATATTCTTTCTGGAATTGCATGATGGAATTATGCATCAGTGTATGGTAATATTCCTTTTCCACTGACAACCTTTCATCATTCTCCTACATGAATATTTCATTTGCATCCATGAAATGGTCATGTTCTTCTTTAGTCAAAAACACCTATGTTTCATCACCATCACAGAAATGCATATTGTCTTCAAAAGTTTAATCAAAATTTGCATTTACATAATTATTTTGAAAAGGAGGTCTTATTTGTTAATCACCTTGGTTCCTCTTATCTCTTTATCTAATTTGTGGAACTAATGATCTCCTTTGATTCTTGGGTGGAACATCAGCTTGTTCTCTGGTGTTAGGATTATTATCTAAATACATCCTCTCCATGAGTCTCTCCATGGTCTTCATCATCAACTCAAACCTCTCTTCTGATGACTGTGAGGTTGAAGTTTGTGCCTTATCCTGAACCTTGTTCATGTCCCTGTCAGAATTATATTTGATATTTCCTGAAGTCATTAGATTTACATCAACTTCTATAGAATCACTCATCATATCATCAAGTGAAGTGGATCTTCTTTCCCTCAACAACAAATAAAAATCACTTTCAAAGGAATTAACATATCTAAGTTGAGCATCTCTAGGAGCAGGTTTTGCTTCAGCAGGAATTGAGTTGTAAACTTTCATAAATCTAGCCAAAAACTCTTGTACTATTTCATCAAGTGACCTTCTCATGTTGTTGTATTGGGTTAGCAACTGAAGGGGGTTCCTCTTGTCACCCCACTTTGCAAGAAAACTAGTTTCAAAGGATTCAAAATTTAGGATACTTGCTATTGGGAGAGCTCTGAACCATTTTCTGACTTCTCCTGCAAGACTTTGTGAAAACAACCTCATTTTTGCATCTTCATAATCTACTTCTTCTAGGTCCACAAAATCATTGAACCAGTCTAAATGTTTTTGGGCTGACACATTGCCTTCATCATCATACAACTTAATCCTTTGATTATATTCCTGGGTCTTCAATGTTTTTCACTCCATATTTGGGAAAAGATAGATATATGTCTAGACACAAAACTAGACTTATTGGCCTTTCTTTTCTTTTGAGTATAATTTCTCAGAATCAGACACAGGGATTATTTCTTCTGGGCCTGGATTTCTCCTGGTATGAATTCTCTTGGGAGCTAGGATATACTGCTCAAACTAATTTGTGCTATTGTTCTCTTTATAATGGAGTCGCCAGGGTAGATTTAGTCTCAGCCAAAAAGGTGTTTGATTTACTATCTCCCTTGAGAATCAAATCTGAAGCTTTAAGTTGTTCTTTTCCCGAGGAAGATTTCACTTTCAGTCCCTGGCAACCGCGCCAGAATGTTAGCACTCTGTAAATTTTTTTGGATGATAAAAAAAATGACAGAGGTAACCTACAAACCACTTTAGAGTTGGGTACTAGCCTGCTCAGCTTAGAGAGGGCTCTCTCCTGTCACTTGGTCTTTAATAAATGAGTTTTCTTTAACGATTCAATGGCTAGGTTTTGTTGCTTTGGAGGATTTTTTATAATGTTTCTAGCAAGGAAGAGGAGGGACACTTAGGGCTATGGAGTCAAACTTTTGAAATGAATGGAAGAACTGATTGGTCGGTATAACTTTCCATAGGATAAAGGCTAAATGAGGTGATAAATCTGAGTTATAAATTGTAAATTTGCAGAGTATAAAAAGAAAGGGAAAAACATATAACTGTATCAGAGCATTAAATAAATGAATTATGGCATTAGTTAGGAAGAACTTAACACAGTTTAAATTGCTTAAGCCAAGAGGATCACAAGATGAATTATGGGCCTTTAACTATCCCATTTAAACAGAAGACAATGAAAATGGAATTTAAGCATATAAGAAATACATACAAAGAGAGAAGACAAAACTCAGATCACCACCATTAGAATCTTTTCATGGAAACTTCAAGACTTATGCATGTGTATTCTATTCAGCTTCAGAAAATTACATTCAAGTTCTGAATAGCTCAAATCGTGCCATTGCACTTCTGCCAAAAACAGATACATTTGGAACTCCTAATATTTATACAAGTTGGGCTCCTTCGGTTTGAAACCGATTACAATGATCAAAATGAAACTTTTTAGTTTTGAAACCATTTACAATGATTAAAATAAGACATTTCGGTTTGGGAACCGATTACAATGATTAACAAGAAAATGATTCATGATCCATATTCTATCTCTTCTAGTGTTTTAGTTTATTTCTTCGCCACTTGTTCTTCTCTGGTCTTCAACGTGATCTGCCATATTCAGTGACATCTGGACATCATCTATTGGACCCTGGAAAACTGGATTTTGTCTTATCTAGCCGTACTATATCCTTCCATTGCAAGTCAGAAGGAATATCGTAATCTATCATTTCCTTGATCAAGATCTCCAGGTCAATACAGGAAGCATATGACATGACTGGTAATCCAAGTTTGATTGCTTTGAACTGATTCAGAATCTCAAAGTCTATAATCATATGCTCAACTAATGTGGCTCATTTCATATTTTACTCCAGGGTTTCAAACTTGGAGTGATCCATTCTACACTGAGTGAGGCAAGCATTGTATTCTTCCTAATCATACAATTTTTCCTTCCTATCCCAAAATGATGGAAGACATTTGATAAAGAATTATTCAAACAAATCCTTGAACTCTTGCACACTTTTCTCCATCTGTGTTTCCTTGGTTTGGATTGATTTCAACAGGTTATGTTTAGCAATAACCCTCATGGACGAGATAATCAATGTATTTTTGTCTTTAACTCCAATAGTCTGAAGGTATACAATAGGAATGGATTTGAGTAGATTTATGGAGTTTTGGGCCCATTCTGGTGGTTTCTTTGCTAAAGTTTAATTCACAACAGTGCACCCTCTTTTGGCTTTGATGGCTATACTGTATTTATCATTAATGAAATTCAAATATACTCTGAACTTGGCAGCTTCAGCAGCTCTAGAGTCCCATATGATATGCTTGGCCCCCTACAATAGGCCTTTGCCTCTTAACCTCATCTTCAATTTATCTATCCTTTCCTACAAGACTTCATTCTCATTTTTAAATTGACCCATTCTTTCATCCTTTTCCTGCATCTCCTACTTCAATTTCTCTATGCTTCCTTTTAGCCCTTTGATTTCTCCTTCTTTCAGGGTAACTTGTGACATATCCTGGACAAGTCCTTCAGTGTTTTACCCATCTTATGCAGCAGGAGGTACAACTACATCCCTGTTTAACAATTTTTTCTGCTCTTGTGACCATTTAACATTTTCTCACTCTAGCTGCAACACTCTATCCTTGTAGTCCAATGTCTCTTGACGAAGTGTTTCCTTTTCCTGTTATAGAGAAACAAATTATGTTGTTTTTGGATGCTCTGTGGTAGACATTTTCAATTTCTCCTTCAATCTTTAGATTAATTTATCTTTTTCATCCAATGAGGAATTCAATCCTTGGGGGCCTTCAAATTCCAACCTCTTGACCTGAGTTTTCCAAGCTCTGCTAGATGCTTTTTCTTACCTCAATTTCCCTTCCAATTTCATTGCATAATATGACAACTTTGAATTCTTCAAGCTTAAACTCAGGTAATCATAATACAACATATCATTGGTATTCTTATGGAATTTGACCTTGTCTGGAGCACTGATGTTGTCATATCTTATATTTATCTTAAAGACTTTGTCTTCATCTACAATTTCAATGTTAAAGGTCCTCTTTTCAACATCCCTTGCTGTAAAAAGAGAAGATTTATGCTGAGAAATATTTTCCACTTCAGGGACTAAATCCCTCATCTCACCCAGAGCTATGTTTCCCTTGTCAACATAATGTTTTTCCAAATCTTCTTTAGATTGATAAGATGCCTCAGATGTTTTATCAAAGATGGATTTATTGTTGATAAAGGTTCTTGATCCACCTTCACTTTGGATTTTTCTTTCTTTTTCAACCTCTACAGTGCTAGTATCACTTTCCACCATATCCATATTTTTTGTTCTCTAGGCCTTCCTACTCTAAATCCACTATCTGTGGAGACTGTGTAATCTTCATCTTCTTAGGAACGGTCTTCTAATCACTGGTTCCCATGGCCTCTAAAATGATTCTCTTGCTGTAAACACTCATCTTAGGAACTTTGACTATTAGTTTCTGAGAAGCTTGTTGTGTTTGACTTTGTTGTAGGGTTGCCTCCACTTGTTGTGTTTGATTTGGTTGCAAGATTGTTTCCATATCAATAGAGACTTCTAGATTTTCCATCTTATCAAAACCCTCAACCTGTTCGTGCTCATAAGGGGCATGTTTGTTCATCAATATTCTCTTCTATATGATTTGGTGTGGATCATATATTCTACCATGTAGTTGTGCAAAACCAAAATCTTTGAGCTTTTCTTGAATTTGAGATAATCATGATCTAGTTTTGAAAATGAAGGGGCCAATGATAAAAGGGAACTTGAGGTTGGAGGCTTTGCCCAAATTTAGGAAATTCTCTATCTCAAATATAATTCTTTGCCTGATGAATTCAAGAGAAAAAAAATTGGGGGTCAGAAAAATAGGCAATAGGTAGGGGGATTCATGACAACCATAAACCCAGATTATTGTTGAGTGCATGAATAGTACCCAATCCCCCACTCTATTCTCTAGATTTGTATGTAGATATCTCCTCATGTCATCCAAAACTCTAGGTAGGCTACTGTTGAAAATCAAAATGTAAACTCTGGACATGACTTTGTTTATGAAGATAAGCAATGTAATCCTTTTACATTCAGTTGATACAAATGTTGCTTCAGGAAATTCTCTCTTATTGGTTACCAGGACAATCTTTAGCAGATTGGTGTAGTATCTAAAATTCCATAGAGACCAAAAATCCACTAGTTGTTTATGGATATTATCATCTATGAATTGATCAAAACTGACGTTGACTGACAGACCAGACTCTGACTTAAAAAAGGTCAAAAGGAAACTGAGCATGACTTCGACTACATGTTTGTCATTATCTATACCTAAAACTTGAATCAAAAGGGAACAGACCCATTAGAATTCAATAACCATTATACTCACATTCATTGGAAAAGACAGAGCCTATGATAAATGTTCTGGTTTGAAAATTGTCTGTAAAAACAGATCTCGGACCTCTGATGGACATTCTTTGTATACCCTAATTAGATTTTCTTCATTGAAAGGTTCATGATTTGCATAAAAAGACTCTGGTATACCAAGGGACTCTCAAATTGAGAGACTCTCTACCCTACACATGACCTTGGACCCTCGTTTATTCACGACGACTCTATCTTCATGTGTGAATATTGTTCGACGCACCAACCTATAAATTCAGGAAAAGGGAAAGAGATTTCAACAGCATAAGGGACTATGGTGGCCTGGACTGCTTCAAGGAATGGTATACACCTTCCTACTTTATCGGATAGGTTGCTTCTGGAAATAGAGATGGGAGAAATGGTGATTTCGGTATCAAAAACATATGAATCTCGGTCAATTAGGGATTCTTCATTCACCATAGGATCTTGTTTTGTTACTGATGTTATGATAGGATCCATGGTTATGATGAAAAATACCTAGAAATGAGCGGAAATGGCATGCAGTTGGTGTATTGTTGAGTTGCAATTTAAAGAGGGTGGTTGCACCAAGGTTCAAACAGTCCAGTGTTCGAAATAATAATAAAATAAATAACAAATGTGATTTTATACTTTTCCAAATTTTGGGGGCATGAGGAAGTGGTTTGGGGAAACCCTCTTTTTACCCTGAAATGCACCTGGTGGTGCCACGTATCCCCGAATGAAAACCATGGTTTAAATTTCGGCCTGCTCTCTAAAATTAACCTCAGTGCAGTTTCTCCCCCCAAAATCATCGTCGACCGTTGATCTAGAGAGTTCACTATCTTTGACGTATCGGGCCCCATCAGCTTAGCACTCCTTCCATATTTAGCTATTTCCTGCCATATTTAGCCCCTTCCCAGTTTATCAGGCTTCCAAATCGATTTAGTGTCTCGCTAGATCATGAAATCTTGATTTCACATTAAAAAAATTAATGGTGACTTAAATATATGATGCCCCATCCTTTGTATCCTAAACTTGAATGGGCACATTCAATGCACAAGAATATATTATTTAACAATAAATAAAAAATATTGAATGGTATCCTCAAGACGGTATCTTTAAAACTAAGCATTCAAAGAGTTGGTAAATGCAACGTACCAGCACACATAGGAATCTAGGAGGAGCATTTCCTGTCATCTTCATTTCATATGTTATGATCCTCTTGTGAAAGGGGGGCTTGCAATCACCTTTGGGATCTCAACACCCCATGTTCTTAATGATGTAACTAATATAGGGGATAACTCCTTAGAAATAGGGTTTGTTTAAAAAGTATTTTTATTTTATGTTTAACTTCATTTAATTATAAGATGCCATAATTATGTACATAAGAAAGACTACTACTTCTATGAGAGGGGGAGTGCTTAGATAAAAATCTCTGATCTATCATGGTGTAGTGTACAAATTCATGGGGATTCTAGTCCAAATTTAAATTGCAGTTTGTTGGTTTTTTGTGTGGGTAGATGATGTGTTAAATTGTGATTATTTTATTGTAGTTTAAGTTCACTATCGTGTTCTTGAGAGGAAAATCTCACTCCAATGGAATATAGTTATGGGTAGGTTAGATTGCTCTTCAATTTAATTTTTAATGGTGCTTTCTCAATTTCATTTTCGCAGATATAAAATTATGTATTCAATCATTCCTCTTACAGTCACAATGTCATAAACAAGTTTTGCAATGTCATTACTCATAGATTTAGATCTTAAGTTTAGAAATTACAATTTTGTCATTTAATATTTTACATTGAATTTTGTAGTTTAGTTCTTATCTGTAGATTTTGATTTCTGAAGTGTGGTGTGTTTTCATTTCTGCAATGGAATTTCATTTCTTAGATGGAAATACAATTTCTTTTCATAGAAGCATGTTATAAAAAATAGTGGAAGTTAGGAATCTAGAGCCTCCGCATACAATGGACGACATCTTGCAAGATTGTATGACTCTGGGTTGATAAAATAAATGTACAACAATTAACCTTACTAATGTCACATTAGCAAGGTATATGACACATATATTGTTAGCAAGGAGATGTCAAAGGCGTACTAATATTGTTTGCACTTATTTTTTAGACAACACATGGTATGCGGATGAGCGAAGATAAAATGTTGACTACCCTCTTTGTAGGGTATAATGAGTAGTGGTATGCATTCATATAGATGCATGAGTAAATTTAGAACATTCATGTGGTGCAATAAGATCCACTCAAAGTACTAATTGTTGACCCAATATATGTGTGTGTCTGTGTGTGTGGCCAAGCTCTATAAAAGCATGAAAATTATTGCAAGACTAAATCTTAATCATTGCTTTATTTCTAAGGTTTTGTAGGGGTCCCACTAGGAAGATTATACAATGAATCCTAAGGGGTGTCATTTCATTTTGTGACAAGAATGGTTATGACTCATGTCTATGGAATAAAATTATATGGTGATATGGAACAGTTATGAGTTATATTATATATTATGGGTTA
>JZKD02S2286311.1:34352-135282 GCA_000966675.3 Picea glauca | reverse complement strand
CTCCCCACTGTCTTTTTGCGTTTAACCATGTGGGGCCCCTTCTTCCTGCCGTGTCATCTCTTGTACCATCCTCCCCCTGCCAGTTGTTTTCCACCGAATCATGCGACAGAGCTCATTCCCTTTTATCCCCTTCTCATCGTCTGCCATGAGTCCCACTCCCGTCCACGTCAGCCCCCTCCAAAAACAATGTGCCTGTTATATCCCATCTCCTTTCTCCTCCGCTTGTCGTCTTCCGCCGCGTGTTTTCCCCCTGTCACATCTTCCTCACATCATCACCTCTCGCCTCACCCTCACAGTCTTAACACCACCACTCCCATCACGCCCCCCCAGCCTTTATGGTGGCCTCCACGTCTATTTCATCAGGCCGTTCAGCTAATCCAGGTGGCAGCACGGGAGGTCTTCCACGTCCCAAAAGTGTCGAGTTGGCCGCGTCGTCCTCGATCCCCATGAAGCAGTTATTGAGGAAGTTGGTGGTGGTTAGACATCATCTCCACCATAATGGGAAAGTCTGGTGTCGAATTAAAGCACGTCGTTTTGCCCACGGAACTGTCAGGAGTTCGATTGCGTCTGCCATAGGTGCACGATCATTCAGAGACTGCAGGTGCAGATTGTCAGCGGCCATGCAGACGCAAAGTCTTTAATGCAACGTCTCGATTTCATTGCCATTGTGGTTTTGAGTATATGTAGGGGTTTTCGCCATTTTTGTATCTATCGATGGTTGAGCAGAGCTCCCGGTTGTAAAGTTTTAACGAAGCACTGTTGATCTGGTTATGTATGGACTTTTGAGACTTCTTGCCTTATGAATGCCAGTTTCTTTCACGCTTTTGTTTACACTGTGTTAGAGCAGCTCGGAATTGGAGGATCCAGTCGAGTTGTAGTTGTTATAGGATGATGTTGGGATGGATCACTGTAATAGTTACGTTGTCTCTAATCGGTCCTGGTGATTTTCCCAGTGCTGAGTGACTTGGAATTGGAGGATCCAGTCAAGTCCCCTTTCAGTTTCTTGAGACCCTGAACCAAGAGGATCTTGTATTCAGAGTCTTTCTTCTACATGCTGCTCAAAGCCTATTGCCCAAAGCAGTTTGTTCACCCTTCCTACCAAGTCTTCTACATGTTCATCTTTTAATCAACCCACTGGCTGAAGTTAGATCAAGACCTCCTTTGTTACTTACGTACCAAGCCCAGTCCCTGAGTTAAAGTGATATCACCTCAAGTCTCATCCCATCTGATCACCAATTTAAAACTATCGTGACATAAAACTGATGGGTGTCGGGATCTGCTTCTGCAAGCAATCCAGGAGTGACTTCCGACGCTAAAATTTATGGCGTCGTTGTCAGGGACGAAGTTGAATATTTTCCCCAGGATTGAATGACAACGATCAGCTACTTCTGAAGGTGCATCAGATATTAGGACTATTGATATTACTACTATGCACCTGGCGACTCCACTGACGCGACTCTGCTGGAGATTTCCGTTGATGCGAACCCAGAAGCAATTCCATCGTTTCATTCGTGGCTTCGAGAGGCAGACACACGAGGTCTAATCCACAGCTGCCATTAGCACCACTTGAAGCGGACCCAGAGAAGGTTATCAGAAGGGGTAAGTCCTCGGGAGACAGTGCCTCTACTGCTAAAGCAGGTATTTTTGATGATTTGCATGTTTCTGTAGAAACCCCTCCCCCCTCGTTTCGTCCTGTTACTTTACCTCCCGTCGGATTTTCCCGCAGTCTAAATTTCGGGAGTGTTCCTGCTGGTTTTTCTCCTCCTCACCTTGGGTTAGTAGGAGAAGTCCTTGTCACTCCTTTCTCCCTAGAGGTGGTACCCTGTTTCAAGCCTAGTACCTCTGAATTTTCTCCTACTCGTGGTTTTACCACACCTCCTCTTGTTGTTACTGTCGCTGGAAGAAGAGAGATTTATGCGCCCCCGAGCATACAAGCCCATTCTCCATATTCACCACATTCCCCTCTCCACTCTGTAAGCTCAGCTCTTGTCTTCCCGTTTCAAGCCTCATCGCCCCCTAGTTCTCCCACACTCGTCGTTCCTATGGCTGGTGCTAATCCCCCTCTAACTAGAATGGACGCCATAGTTGCTGCCCGATATGCTCCCTTGATCCTACCCCAACCTATGCATCCTCTCCCTGCTGGAGATTATTTGAAGTATATGCCCAAGTTCACTAGGGAAGGGGACATAACTGTTGAAGAGCACCTGGCTGCTTTCTACACTTATGCAGACAACCTGAACATTGAAAATGAGGATGTATGGATGAGAGTCTTCATCCAGATCCTGGATGATGAGGTGAGGAAGTGGTTTAGAGGATTGGCCCCCGGATCTATTGCTGGAATTGAAGCTCTGGATAGTGTTTTCCTGAGGCAGTGGGGAGATAGGAAGGATTTCATGTACTACATGACAGAGTTTGGGTTTTTGAAGAAAATGGAAGGAGATTCTATCTCTGAATTCTCCAAAAGATTTAATAAGATGTATAATAAGATTTCTGCAAAGATAAAGCCCTCAGAAGCCTCTGCCCAAATTTCCTATGCTGGTGCATTCAACCCTGATTTATGTCTTCTATTGAAAGAAAGAAGAGCCACCTCCCTAGCCCAAATGAAAGACGTAGCTGTCGAAGTGGAATCCAATGTATTAGAAACTGACAGACTGAGGATCAAAGATGACGCAGACAGAAGAAAGGGAAAATCCGAAGCCTCGACTTCTGGCCCATTGGTGCCCCACCCTCCAGTGGATGAACTAACCAAGATGATGAAGTTTCTGTCTGAAGAGATGGAGAGACTAAAGGTGGAAAGGAGGCAAGTGTACAAGGGCCCTCAGGGTGCAGAGATCAAAGGAGGTTTCAGGAGGCCAAACAATGTTCCTTCCCCAACCATGCAAAGAGAGAGGGGAAGAGATAGAGAAGACCAGAAAATTCAGGCCCCTCTTCAGAACAATTTTGTGGCCGAGGAGGAAGAAAGAGAAACATATGAGCTTGATCCTGAAATCCATTGCTTCGGAGACACTCCTCCTTTTCCTCATCTCACTCAATCAGCTTACGAGGAGTATCTCATGGATGGTCAGCTAAATGAATTGAGCAAGGGAGACAAGGCTGGCGGCGGTCGAGGCAGGTACAACCTGAGGTCCAACAAAAAGGCAGCAACACCTGATATTCCTGAGCAGTCCACTAGAATAGAGAAACCTGCTAATGAAGTAGCAGACAGTCACAGAGGTAAGAAGGCTCAACCCCTATCCCCCATTGTCCACAATCATGTTCCTGGAATAAGAGAAATTCCAAATATTACATCTTCTTTTAATGTTGAGCATGAGATTCAAAAGATTAGAATCCCTGTGCCCCTCACCGAGCTCATTAAACATGAAGAATTCAAAAAGCGCCTCTCTGAGCTTTTGCAGTCTGAAGCCTCATGCCTTCCCACAGACTCCATTAACCTCCAAGATGAAAATCCCGCCGTTTTCCTAGGCCCCATGATAGAAGATAGGGATGACTCATCCCCTCCTTTCTACACATCCCTGAACATACATGATAAAGTGTTGCACAACTGCTTGATGGACTCAGGGGCTTCCCACAACCTCATGCCCAAAACTTTCATGGAAGAATTGGGGCTAGAAGTCACCCGAGCCTATCATGACCTCTATTCCTTTGACTCCAGGAGAGTTCAGTGTCTTGGGGTTATTAAGGACCTAGTTGTGACCTTGTATCAACTGCCCATGAAAAGTGTGGTCATGGATATTATAGTGGCCGATGTTCCCCCCAAGTTCGGTATGTTGTTATCAAGATCTTGGATAAAGAGACTGGGGGTAAATTTCCAGATGGACCTAACATATGCTACTATCCCAGTGTTTGGAGGAGAGCATAGAAGACTATACAGGGAAGCCCAACTGGCCTATATAATCAGCGATGAAGCCAACCCTACCAATCATCCCATATTTGCCTTGGACACTGATTTAGGCTCCAGTTTACTACATCTCACCCATGCCCCCGAGCCTCCTCTCAAACTCAGAAAGCAGCCCACCATTTCCCCTAAATTTCCTCCCTCCCTCACGTCGTCTGGAAAATTTTCTTTGATGGAGCCTCTTCCAGGGAAGGCGTTGGAGCTGGGGTGGTTTTTGTGTCACCTGCTCAGGAAACCATATCTCTGTCATACAAATTAGAATTTGCAACTACCAACAATGTGGCAGAGTATGAATCTCTTATCCTAGGATTAAGAGCTGCAAGGGAAATGGGAATCCAGGAGGTAGCAGTGTTCGGAGATGCAGAGTTGGTAGTCCAGCAGATCAGAAATGCTTATCAGGCTAAGCATCCTCGACTCAGGAGTTACAGAAATGAGGTATGGGACCTAATTGACAGTTTCTTCTCAGCGTTTAACATTTATTTCATCCCAAGAGAGGAGAACACAGTGGCAGATTCCTTGGCTACATCAGTGAGCAATTTCAAAGTACCCTTGCCGCCCAAATTTAGATACGAGGTAGAAGTAAAATACAGGCCCTCCATACCTGAAAACGTAAAACATTGGAAGGTATTTGAGGATGATCTCGAGATCAAGAAGTTCTTGGAGGCTGTTGACGAGTTTTCAGAGATGCATATCGACCAAGATTCTGCCTCTGAGGAAGGGCTTGATGGAGGTAAGTTGCTGAGTAAAATAGAAAAGCATGACATTATTCAGCTGCCTAGAAATCACATCTCGAGGGGACTAGTCCCTTTAGAGAGATTGTTCGATGGAAATGATGTGGCAGTAAAGGGCAGGGTTTCGGATGAAGATGCTGACACAGCCAAGTGCAACATTGGCACACCAGAGGAGCCTAAGTTTTTCAAGTTGTCAAGGGGTTTGACCAGAGAGCAGAGGGCCAAATATACCGAGCTGCTGAGAGATTTTGTTGATGTGTTTGCATGGACCTATGAAGACCTAAAGACATATGACATATCCGTCATTGAACACAAGATCCCACTGAAGGAAGAGGCAAAGCCATTCAGGCAGAAGCTAAGATAGATAAATCCCATGTTGCTGTCTGTTATGGAGAAAGAAGTGAAGAAGTTGTTAGAAGCCCAGATCATCGTCCCCTTAAGATATTCCGAATGGGTGGCCAATTTGGTTCCAGTAAGGAAGAAAAGTGGAGAAATCAGGCTTTGTGTTGACTTCAGGAACCTGAACAGGAGTTCAAAGAAAGATAATTATCCCCTGCCCAACATGGAACACATATTGCAAAGGGTAACAGGAGCTTCCAGGATGTCCATGATTGATGGTTTCTCTGGATACAATCAAGTCTCAGTTATGCATGAAGACAGAGAAAAAACAGCCTTCACCACCCCTTGGGGCACATTCATGTATGACAAAATGCCTTTTGGGTTGATGAATGCAGGAGCCACATTTCAACGAGCCATGGACATAGCCTTCATTAGGGAGAAATATAGGTTTTTGGTGATCTATCTGGATGACATAATAGTCTTCTCCAAGTCTGACAAAGAACACTGCTGCCACCTGAGAAAAAAAATTTCGAAGTGTCGCAGGTTTGGCCTTTCCCTAAATCCCAAGAAGTCTTTGTTTGTTATGAAGGAAGGGAAGTTGTTAGGCCATATAGTATCAGCAGAGGGGGTAAGAATTGATCCTAGTAGGGTAGAAGCAATTCAGACCTTATCACTTCCCATATCTAAGAAGGACGTTCAGGCCTTTTTGGGGAAGATTAATTTTCTGAGGAGATTTGTCTCAAGTTTTGCTGAACTAGTGAAACCCATCTCAGCCATGCTCAGGAAGGAAAATGAAGTTAGATGGACTGCTGAATCATGGGAATCTTTCAGCCTAATAAAGGAAGAATTGGCTAAAGCACCTGTGCTAATCAGTCCTGATTATTCCAGAGATTTCCTGATTTTTTCTTTTGCTTCTTATGATACAGTAGCAGCGGTCTTGTTGCAAAGAAATGAGGAAGGGAGAGAGCATCCCATTTCGTTCTTCAGCAAGGCATTGAGAGATGCAGAATTCTGGTACGAGATCATGGAGAAGCAAGCCTATGCCTTGGTGAAAGCTCTCAAAGCTTTCAGAGTGTATGTATTGCACTCAAGAATCACTACATACGTCCCTTCAGCCTCTGTGAAGGACATTCTTATACAGCCAGACATAGATGGGAGGAGAGGTAAATGGATCGCCAAGAGCCTAGAGTTTGATCTGGTGATCAAGCCCACCAAGTTGATAAAGGGGCAGGTTTTGGCCAAGTTGTTGGCTAAATCCAATTGCAAATCCTTGGGGATTAACTTCATCAATGAGCAAGCTGAGTCATTCGACAAGAACTCTCAGGGTTCCTTATCACTAACAGCATGCCCCTGGTACAAGGATATCTTGTACTTTCTGCAAGAATTGAGGCCTCTTGATGGAATGGAGAAAAGCAAGGCGAGAGATTTAAAACTCAAGGCAGTCAGATATTGCCTCATTGACCAAGCCTTGTACTGGAAAGACCCTCTAGGGGTATTTTTAAGGTGCCTGGACCCACAAGAAGCCCAGCAAGTTATGTTCGATTTCCACAGTGGCCTTTGCGGAGGTCATCATTTCTGGAAGACCACAGCCCATAAGATCCTCCGAGCTGGGTATTACTGACCCACTTTATTCCCCAATGTCTGCAGAGAAATCAGAGCCTGCATCAAATGCCAAAAGTTCTCAGGAAAACAGCAGCTCAAATCTCTGCCATTAAATCCTATAGTGGTTTCAGCACCCTTTTAGCAGTGGGGATTGGACTTCATTGGAGAAATTCATCCTTCTTCAAGTGGCCAGCACAGATGGATCTTGACTACAATAGACTATTTCACCAAGTGGATAGAAGATGTCCCCACCAGGAGCACGTCTCACAAAGTAATTATCAACTTCCTGGAGGACATCTTAGCCAGATTTGGTTGCCCTAGCAAAATTATCACTGACAATGCCACCTCCTTCGGATCTGAGCCTCTGATCAAGTGCTGTGAACAGTTTGAGATTTCACTGATTCACTATACTCCCTATTATCCTCAAGGAAATGGACTGGCAGAATCTTCCAATAAAAGTCTGATCAAGATCATTAAGAAATTATTGGAAGACAATAAAAGGGCCTGGGATTCAAAACTCAAATTTGTGCTATGGGCTGATCGAGTGACAATAAAGAAGTCCCTAGACATCTCACCCTTTCAACTTGTTTATGGAACAGAGGTTCTTTTCCCTACTCAGCTCGCCTTATTTGTGGCAAAATTCCTCCAGGACATTGAAGGAGAGCCTGACCATATGGTCAGAAGGATTCATCAGATGGTGGAAATACAGCAGATTAGGGAACGGGTCATGAACAGGGCCCACGATCATCAGCAGAAGATCAAGCAGAGCTTCGATAGGAAGAGTAGAAAGAAATATTTCGAGCAGGGTGATCTGGTGCTCAAATGGGATGCACCCAGGCAGGATAAGGGCAAGCACAGTAAGTTTGATGCCCTTTGGTTTGGGCCTTTCAAGATCTCTGAAGTACTTTCAAACAACACTTACAGGTTGCAGGATCTGGAAGGCAAAGAAGTTTTTAATGGCCCAGTAAATGGGCATTTTTAAAAAAAAAAGTGTTCTTTGTGAGCTGTAGTCGGCTCTTTTTTTTTTTGTAAATGTTGTTTTTGTTTTCAGCCTAATAAATGACTCCATAAGCCCAACAGCAAGGCATTGAATCTGCAAAAAGAGTTCTTAGGGAATCACAGGGACGACTCTATCCCCCATGGAGCCTAATGTTAGCGACATTTCTTGTAAGGGGGGTTAGAATGCGTAGGAGTGGGTGAAAAACCCACTTATCCTAAGATCGGGACGCAAATGCGCATGTGGTAAACAGCAAGCGGATCTGGACGGTAGGCATCCGCGTGCCCGGATCAACGGCGTACAGGCGATTCTGAAGCCCCCCTGCCTTTCTCCCTTTAAGCCGAGGGGGGGGGGTCCAGAATCTGGGTTGCATCTCTCCAACGGCTATGATCATAGCGCCTGGATCAATGACGCACGAGGCGATTCCAGAGCCCCCCCGCTTTTCTACCTTTAATCGAAGGGGGGGGGGTCCAAAATCTGGGGCGCATCTCTCCAACGACTACGATCATAGTGCCCGGATCAACGATGCACAGGCGATTTGGCTCCCCGCTGTCTTTCTGCTTTTAACCATGTGGGGCCCCTTCTTCTTGCCATGTCATCTCTTGTACCATCCTCCCCCTGCTAGCTGTTTTCCACCGAATCATGCGACAGAGCTCATTCCCTTTTAGCACCTTCTCATCGTCTGCCATGTGTCCCGCTCCCATCCACATCAGCCCCCTCCAAAAACAATGTGACCATTATATCCCATCTCCTTCCTCCTCCGCTTGTCGTCTTCCGCCGCGTGTTTTCCCCCTGTCACATCTTCCTCACCTCATCACCTCTCGCCTCACCCTCACAGTCTTAATGCCACCACTCCCATCACTCCCCCCCAGCCTTTATGGTGGCCTCCACGTCTATTTCAACAGGTCGTTCAGCTAATCCAGGTGGCAGCGCGGGAGGTCTTCCACGTCCCAAAAGTGTCAAGTTGGTCGCGTCGTCCTTGATCCCCATGAAGCAGTTATTGAGGTAGTTGGTGGTGGTTAGAAATCATCTCCACCATAATGGGAAAGTCCGACGCTGAATTAAATCACATCGTTTCACCCACGGAACTGTCTTGAGTTCGATTGCATCTTCCATAGGTGCACGATCATTCCGAGACTACAGGTGCAGATTGTCAGTGGCCATGCAGATGCAAAGTCTTTAATGCAACGTCTTGATTTCATTTCCATTGTGGTTTTGAGTATATGTAGGCATTTTCGCCATTTTTGTATCTATCGATGGTTGAGCAGATCTCCCGGTTGTAAAGTTTTAACGAAGCACTGTTGATCTGGTTATGTATGGACTTTTGAGACTTCTTGCCTTATGAATGCCAGTTTCTTTCACGCTTTTGTTTACACTGTGTTAGAGAAGCTCGGAATTGGAGGATCCAGTCGAGTTCTAGCTGTTATAGGATGATGTTGGGATGGATCACTGTAATAGTTACATTGTCTCTAATCGGTCCTGGTGATTTTCCCAGCGCTGAGTGACTTGGAATTGGAGGATCCAGTCAAGTCCCCTTTTAGTTTCTTGAGACCCTGAACCAAGAGGATCTTGTATTCAGAGTCTTTATTCTACATGCTGCTCAAAGCCTGTTGCCCAAAGCAGTTTGTTCATCCTTCCTACCAAGTATTCTACATGTTCATCTTTTAATCAACCCACTGGCTGAAGTTAGATCAAGACCTCCTTTGTTACTTACGTACTAGGCCCAGTCCCTGAGTTAGAGTGATATCACCCCGAGTCTCATCCCATCTGATCACCAATTTAAAACTATCGTTACATAAAACTGATGGGTGTCGGGCTCTGCTCCTGCAAGCAATCCAGGTGTGACTTCCGACGCTAACATTTCTGGCACCGTTGCCGGGGACGAAGTTGAATATTTTCCCCGGGATTGAACGACAACGATCAGCTGATTCTGAAGGTGCATCAGATATCAGGACTATTGAGATTGCTACTATGCACCTGGCAACTCCACTGACACGACTCCGCTAGGGATTTCCATTGATGCGAACCCATAAGAAATTCCATCGTTTCAGCCGTGGCTTCGAGAGGCAGACACACGAGGTCTAATCCACAACTTCCATTAGCACCACCTGAAGCGGACCTAGAGAAGGTTATCAGAAGGGGTAAGTCCTCAGGAGACGGTGCCTCTACTGCTAAAGCAGTTATTTTTTATGATTTGCATGTTTCTGTAGAAACCCCTCCCCCCTCATTTCATCTTGTTACTTTACCTCCCATCAGATTTTCCCACAGTCTAAATTTTGGGAGTGTTCCTATTGGTTTTTCTCCTCCTGGCCTTGGGTTAGTAGGAGAAGTCCTTGTCACTCCTTTCTCCCCAGAGGTGGTACCCTATTTCAAGCCTAGTAGCTCTGAATTTTCTCCTACTCAGGGTTTTACCACACCTCCTCATGTTGTTACTGTCGTTGGAAGAAGATATCTTTCTGCGCCCCCGAGCATACAAGCCCATTCTCCATATTCACCACATTCCCCTCTCCACTCTGTAAGCTCAGCTCCTGTCTTCTCGTTTCAAGCCTCATCGCCCCCTAGTTCTCCCACACCCGCCGTTTTTATGGCTGGTGCTAATCCCCCTCTAACTAGAATGGATGCCATAGTTGCTACCCGATGTGCTCCCTTGACCGTACCCCAACCTATACATCCTCTCCCTGTTGGAGATTATTTGAATTATATGCCCAAGTTCACTGGGGAAGGGGACATAACTGCTGAAGAGCACGTGGCTGCTTTCTACAGTTATGCAGAAACCCTGAACATTGAAAATGAGGATGTCTAGATGAGAGTCTTCATCTAGAGCCTGGATGGTGAGGTGAGGAAGTGGTTTAGAGGATTGGCCCCCAGATCTATTGCTGGAATTGAAGCTCTGGATAGTTTTTTTCTGAGGCAGTGGGGAGATAGGAAGGATTTCATGTACTACATGACAGAGTTTGGGTCTTTGAATAAAATGGAAGGAGAGTTTATCTCTGACTTCTCCAAAATATTTAATAAGATGTATAATAAGATTCCTGCAGAGATAAAGCCCTCATAAGCCTCTGCCCAAATTTCCTATGCTGGTGCATTCGACCTTGATTTTTGTCTTCTATTGAGAGAAAGAAGAGCCACCTCCCTAGCCCAAATGCAAGACGCAGTTGTCGAAGTGGAATCCAATGTATTAGCAGCTAACAGACTGAGGAGAAAATACGACACAGACAGAAGAAAGAGAAAATCCGAAGCCTCGACTTCTAGCCCATTGGTGCCCCACCCTCCAGTGGATGAACTGACCAAGATGATGAAGTTTATGTCTGAAGAGATGGAGAGACTGAAGGTGGAAAGGAGGCAAGTGTACAAGGGCCCTTAGGGAAAATATATCAAAGGAGGTTTCAGGAGGCCAAACAATGTTCCTTCCCCAACCATGCAAAGAGAGAGGGGAAGAGACAGAGAAGACCAGAAAATTCAGGCCCCTCTTCAGAAAAATTTTTTGGCCGAGGAGGAAGAAATAGAAACATATGAGCTTGATCCTGAAATCCATTGCTTCAGAGACACTCCTCGTTTTCCTCATCTCACTCAATCATCTTACGAGGAGTCTCTCTGTGGATGGTCAGCTAAATGAATTGAGCAAGGGAGACAAGGCTGGTGGCAGCCAAGGCAGGTACAACCTGAGGTCCAACAAAAAGGCAGCAACACCTGATATTCCTGAGCAGTCCACTAGAACAGAGAAACCTGCTAATGAAGTAGCAGACAGTCACAGAGGTAAGAAGGCTCAACCCCTATCCCCCATTGTCCACAAGCATGTTCCTGGAATAAGAGAAATTCCAAAGATTACATCTTCTTTTAATGTTGAGCATGACATTCAAAAGATCAGAATCAAAAATATGACTGCAAATGAGATAATATGTTTGTATTATTTGCACAACATTAGCTTATCTTGAAGCTAAGTGTGATTGATTTTCCATTCTACAATCATCTTCTTTTCTTTCTTAAGATTGATTACTTGATTTGAAACAATTATAGGTGTGTTTCTTGCATGAGCCGCCTTTCTTAATTGTTCCATAGTTTGAAGAGATTTATTTTCCTTTAAATTATGAGCATGAACAACATATTATTGAACTGCTTTGGTTAAGTGATATTGATTCTTTTGCCTGTAGAATATTGTTTTACGATCATACAAGTAAGGACTGCCTAAGACCATTCCACATTCATTGAGTGGCACCACATCACATGTTACCTTGTCTAAAAACTTAGATTAAATTGCAAACTTTAATGTGCATTGCTTTGTTATGTGCAATTGATGATTGTTGCTTATCCATTTAAGTGTGTAAGGCTTATGATGCATTTGAGTGTTTAATCCCAATTGTTTAACCAATTCCTCTGAAATCAAGTTAGATTGAGATCCACTATCTATCAATGTGTCGACCTTAGTATGCCTCATGATGACCCTTATGTGAAACAATTTACTTCTAGAATCAATTCCTTCACCAATTTTACCTGTCATACCAACCAATGAGACTTTATATTCATCACCTGAATCTGATCCCAAGTTTGTTGGTCATGTTGTTACTGCAACTGTTTGCCTCCCTTTTCTTTTCCTTGAACCACTTCAGTCTCTTCTCAGGATGCAATTGCCAACAACGGTCCTTATCATGCCCTTCTTTCTTGCAATGCTTGCAAGAGGGCTTCTCTTCCATTCTTTCCACTGAATTTTCTTTACTTTCATTAAACTTCCTTTTGTCCTCTTTCCTTGAAGACGATTCCCCTGATACACCAACCCATGTTTTCCCTGCTTCAATGTATGTCACTTAAATAGAAAACTCATCAAGATTAGTAGGTCCAAACATGAATACAGTATTTCTAATATGTGCAGGTAAACCTCCTATATACTTCATAAGAGTTTCTTGGGTATGTAAAGGAATATCTAACATCAATGTCATTTTAAGAAAGCCATCTGTGTATTCTTGCACTGTTTGTCCCTTTCTTAGTTTAAGAGGTTGCCATTTAATTAACGCTTTCTCTTTATAACCCAAAGGATATAATTGATTTCTAAGTGCAGAAATAAAATTTTTCCATGAAGGAAATACATTACCCACTTGTTGCTTGTCATTTTGCAACTTGATTTTCCACCAAATGAGTGTTATTCCTGCAATTCTAAGAGGTGCCAACTTGATCTGAGTTGCCTCATCCTTGATTTGTTGCACACTGCAATAAAACTCCATCTATCTGACCCAATTGTCAAGTCTCTTTGCATTAACTTCACCATCATACATGGGTAATTTGAATTTAACATCAAGTTTTAGTAAAGGCATTTCTTGTTTATGTTTATGTACATGTTTTCTTGCGGTGCTTTTAGAAATTGAAATTGAAGAGGAAGGAGAAAAAGGAGACAAAGGAGGTGAAGGAGGAATTTGAGGACGATCCTCTCCTTCTTCACTTTTGACCTTTGAAGATTCACCCAGATTCGATCTCTTCCGTTCCAAGTAATCCTCATACAAAACCTTCATCATCTCTGACATGGCGAAGAAAGTTTTTCGAAACTCTTTCTCATCATGAGAAAGTCCCTCTTCCGATGTCATCTTCTCACTGTGAGAATTTCTCTTTCTCAATCCAATCAATGGATTCTCTTAAACAAGATCACCTTCACGACGATGTAGTTTTTCCCTGGTTAACATGCAAACTCAAAATCCAAATGTCAACTAGCTTTGATATCACTTGATCCAAAAAGATCTTTTAAATGACAATGGTTGAGTTAATTTTGCATGAGTTAATTTACCATTTAGGAAACTAAAGAAAGAGGAAGAAATAATGAGGAAACATAACAGCCATAAAGAAATATACATATCTAAACATGCATGAAGAACAGCAAACCATAAGACACCAATGTGATAACGAAGTTCGGCAATCTCTCCTACGTCTTCGGGCCTATGTCTCAGTCGGTGAGGCTTTCTTATTTTTTTTCAAATATTTAAAAGGACATCATAATAGTGCCAAAAATATTACAAATTGATTTGGTCTTGTTCTACCAGATCTCTAGAACCCAAAAAAACTGACGACACTTAGGAAAAGATATTTTAAAAGACAATGGTTGAGTTAATTTACCATTTAGGAAACTAAAGAAAGAGGAATAAACAATGAGGAAACATAACAGCCATAAAGAAATATACATATTTGAACATGCATGAAGAACAGAAAACCATAAGACACCAAAATGATAACGGAGTTCGTCAATCTCGCCTACGTCTTCGGGCCTTTGTCTCAGTGGGTGAGGCTTTCTTATTTTTGTTCAAAGATTTAAAAGGAAATCATAACAGTGCCAAAAATATTTCAAACTGATCTAGTATTGTTCTACCAAATCTCTAGAACCCAACAAAATTGATGGCACTAAAAACGGATGACCGGAGCTCCCAGAAATGACCCGCAAAGGTGCTCTCCTCAATGGATTACTTGCATAAAAATGGCTTTGGATTGGAAAATATTCAGCATAAACATGTTATGAACATCCTTCTTTGCTTCAAGAACCCCTATTTTATATATATCTGAATTTGGTAGCCATCTCCCAACTTCCCCCCAAGATATGGCCTCAAAAAGGGCCCAATATCCCCCCAAAAAGACCAAAATCTCATCAAACTGCTGCAAAATCCAATTAAAATCTTAATATAAAGTATTAAAATACACTTTTTCATATAAACAAGGTGAATCCCCCTTTTCGTGATCCCTTGGTCGTATGTAGGGGGGCCATGTGCCAAAGCGCTAACGCCTGGTGCGTTGGCCCCTTACTTCTCGGCTCCCGATTACATGCAGTGGCCATGTGTCCCATCGCTAAAATCTCCATGCATTAAGAAACTATTATAATCCCCGGTCTTTAGCCTATGGTTAAGCCCCCTAGTCGGTGGACTAGCTCAACCGACCGGGGATAAACCCTTACCTCTCGCTCTAAGTGTCAAAGGAATAGTCCCAAGTCATATGTGGAGTTCACCGGAACCGAGGGCTATTCAAACTCTGCGCCAAGTATCAAATATGTGGTTATATGCCATGGTCACAGGATATGTCGAATGGTTCACATTGGGGGTTGGGGCATAGCCCCAACCCTTTTTCTCTGCCATTGCAAACAACACACAAGTTTAATTACAAGTTCGGTTCCATAGTTGTTAAGTGACACCTGTAGGCGGGCTGGTATCCCGACCTACGCAAAGATTTGGCGCCCATGCAGGTCCATGGTTCGAACCCCATAAACTCCAAACAATTTTACAATAAACTTAACCAATGAATGGGTTCCACGTGGCATCCGATGTGGCACCTTCCCATTTACCCTAAGCGATGCCACACGTCAATCGCTCATTGGTCTAGATGTCTGCCCAGTTGTCAATCCAGCCACCTGCCACTGTACCTACCACGTAAGTCATACAGGTGTGCCACATGTCACTCCCTGATTGGTCCACATATATGTTCATGTCAGAACCAACTGTACCCTGCCACATCAGTTGTACGGTCGTACAGCCTGTATATTCAGCTGCCACGTGGCATTGTACGGACTGTACAGTCATCATTTTTTTTGCATGTTTGGGAAAATTAACAGACTGCGATATCTTGATCATATGATGTATGTTTGAGCCCATTCAAGTTGCATTGGGTTCATGTCGATGAGGCCTATGCACATGTCCATTTTGAAGCCATTCTGAGCACTTTTATTTGTAGGCCTGCCTGGACCCATTTTGGTCCCAAGATCCAATTCTGATCAACCACCCAGGATCGCATGTGAGTTACCAAGTTTATGTTCCTAACCAAATATCCTCATCCATGTTCCTAACAAATTAATTACAACACTTTCCATAAAATAAGGACTAACATACCTCATGGTAACTATGGCTTACCATCTCCCATACTTTGGGTTGCTTGAATTTGATGAGCCTTGTTTGACCTGCAGTTGTACAGGTTAATAAGGGGATTTTTTGGGCTACCATATGTGGACATGTTGATAAACATCATGGTTGGGATAATGTTATCCATTGTGGGCCATGAGACATGATTTCATGTAGTTACCCCTAGGCATTGGGGGGCAACATCTAGCTCCAACATGGGGACATGTGCTCACCATAGAGTGCATGAGAACCTCATCATCTCTAGTTTTCCAAGACCTAAAATCCTTCACCCACTTCAACCAATAGCACCCTTTGGAAGTATCTTATGTTTGATGTGATCCACCGGTTGTTAGTGATAAATCCAAAACCATGTTGAAAAGAAAGTTGTCCTTAGATACAAAATGGTAAAGCAAAAATATTCAATGATTAAATGTAATTTACTAACATGTATTCATTATGTACAAATGAAAATGAAATATATATAAGTGGATGCAAGACTATGCTATCATGAATGCATGATGCAACATATATACAAATGAAATGCAAGATGCAAATTCCCTAACCTACCTACTCTAATTTATGTTAGTTCAAGAAATCAAGTCTCTTCCCCATGATGGGGTTTTAGAAGGGACCCACTAACTGTTAGTGGACACCTCATTCCCTGCAATGTAGATAGGTAGTAGGATTCATTGATGGACTTATTTTGAATCTTGTAGGGACCCAACAAAAATTTCCAAGACTCCTTACGTGTGTCGGGTTGGTGATTCATTGTATCCCACTGTAAGACCAAATATCCTTGTATGCAATCCCCTCCTTTAAGGTCGATTTTTTCTTTTATTACCCTAGTGTATTTTTTCGAGGGTGGCAGGTCATATTTTGTTGTAATAACATCATCTTGGCTCAGTCTAATCAACAATCCTTTATCATCTTTCTTCAATATTTTGACAAAGCCAATTTTCTTGTCTTTGTAGTTGTCTAGTTGTTTCTGGTATTCTTCCCTTTTAGGCCATTCTATATCCTTAAAGTCTTCTTCTTGAGAGAAAGGAATCTCATCTGGGAAAAATTCTAGAAGGGTCTCCTTGAATTTATCAGGGATTTCCTCCAAGGGATCCTCAATTTTAGATTCAAGGTGAAATTCTTAAACATGGTCCTTTTCCATTGGTAAATTGGGAAGGTGGGTGTTGGGCACATGCCTATTTTGAGAAGGAAGTATATTTTGGGTTCAGGCCTATTTTTGGAGAAGGATATGTTTTGGGGAAAGACCTATTTTTGGAAAGGAATACCTAATTTTGGAGCGTGCACAATAGGTGGAAAGAAAGCAACATGCAGAAAAAGGAGGAAAAGCAACATGCAAGAGGAAAAGCAACGTGGCACGCAAGCAGACAAGCCTAACCATGATAGGGTTAGGTTTTTTTTTTGGGTAAGGATGGTAATGGATATAAGCCTATGAAATAGTATAAATAAGGAAGAGGAGGTCTAGGTAGGAAAGGGAGGTGTGTAGATGTGTGAACAAGAAAGAGAGATATCATATCAGAAAGAGTTGATTATTATGAATTTTGTAAGTTGGCAATGATAATAAGCCTTGTAGAAGAGTCGAGTAAGGTAGTATTTGAGGGTTGGGTCACATGCTGAGGATACCGGTGTGATCTATTCAGCCTCGCAGAGAGTCCTTACCCTCAATCTTGATTGTATTATTGAAGATGTAATGCACACAACGCAAGATTTTGCAGCAGATTAAATAAAAGAGTAGAGAAGCTAGATCTTTGTGGACATAGCCCCAGGAGGGGGTGAACCTTGGTAAACCTTGTGTTTTGTGTGATTGTTAATGAATGGTTACTTTATGTTGATTATTAACTTATGAATGAATGGTTAAACTAGCTAATAAACATGCATGCATAGGTTTAAAGATGATTAAATCATAGAAGTACTTGAATAATTAACAAGGATAATGCATAAAGAATGAAGAACACAATCTTAGATCCCCACTCATTCCTAGAATGAAAACACCTGAGTATTGCAGTCACACATAAAATCTATCTCAGGTGAGACTACATTGTGCAGTGTTTCCTACTGGTGTACCAAGAGGGCCAATAGTTTTTGAGGATTTTGTTGGAAAGTTGTTGAGATCCAAACCTGGGTCATCCCAAGAAGAAGTAAGAGAGAAACAACCAACAAATGGTTCTTTTGTCGGTTGTAATTACATAGGATTGAGTGGACAAGATCCGTTGAAGAAATGTGTGAAGAATGAAAGTATATAAGGGAATGTTTAGGCCATGGAATCCAACAAAGGAAGAGATTTAAAGATGGTTTAAAACAAAGGAACTTGAGTTTGCGTAGAAGGACAACAGAAACCCTAAGTTAACATCATGTAAATATCTCGACAAATACGTGTTTAGCGACTTGCATGAGGTATTTTTTGTGATTTCTTGCATTTTTTGTAGGAGTGGTTATTAAGTTTAAAGGATAACCACCCTATAAATCATAAATCTGGAGTGGAATCCTATGGACATCACACAGTTACAACAAGTTAATAAAAAAATTACATGCACAGTAGATTTTTTGTTAGATAGTATTGTTGTAGGGTTTATTACTGAATTTGTACTAGATATCGTAAAGTATTACACTGCAGCAAAGCAGGATTTTCTAAAAGGACCCATAGGTAGGTACATCAAATCATTGTATACTTCAATCAAGATTTTATTATATGACAACAGTGTGATTACCATGGAATCAGACAACTAAACTTCCTTACGCGCATGGAGAAGGGGGGGAAGCACTAACGGGAGGATGAGATATGGAAGAGGTGATGGATAAAGGAAAGAAGAAGGAGGCCATGGACCCAATCATGATGGAAGAAGACCAAATAAATCAAATAATGGAAAAATCTAGAAATATGCGTAGTGGAGTACCCTACCAATATAAAATGAATAACAAGAAGAGATCCATAGTCGACAGAGAGGGCTTGGAAAGCGATGAAGAAGAGTTATAGGATCTTCGGGTTGTGGAGAATATTGAGGAAATCTTGTGTGTAACGTATGGAAGGAAAACAGGAGATCCAGGGTCAGGAACAGAAGGAAGAACTCTGATCCATATCATCGTTAGTGTGGAACCTACAACCCCATGTGTGACTAATACACCAGAAAGATCACCAGCATTTAGAAAATCAAATTTTAGTGGAAGAAAAGAAACATGACAGGGATCCAATCAAGGAGCATCAACTGGGGGAGCCAGTTCAGGAAGTAACAGTCAATTTTCTACACTGCGCGGAGGCAGTATTTAAACACAGTTCAAAATGGAAAGACATGATCCCACAATTAGATTACCACAATTTTGGGGAGAGGCATCGGAGGACTCTGAAAAACACTTATTCATTTGTGAGAAGATATGGAAAGAAAATCAAATCATAGATGAGGATACAAAACTTGCGCAGTTAGCTATCACACTAAGAGACCGTGCATTGGACTGATACACGAGCCTAGATGTAAATAGTGCATATGGAGTACCAAAGACTATTGCAGACGTGAAAAAACTATTGGTAAACGAATTTCAGAATCCCAACTCAGAAGACCAATACATGAATGAAATGATTGGAATTAGGCAAAAACTAGGTGAGTCTGTTTGGGATATTGATCAAAGGTTCAAACATATGAAAGGTAAGTTGAAATATGAAATTATTGACACGCAACATAGGAATTTATTTGTGAACTCATTGTTACCACATTTGAAATACCCATTAAGACAGCAGAAGTTCCAAACTCAGGTAGAGGATCTGCAGGAAGCCTTACAACTGGAAGAGAACCAATATCAAAAGACAGATCCAGAAATAGAGGAGTTGAAGGAGGATCTAAAGAATCTAACATTTCAACTTAACCAAAATAAGGGAAAAGAGAAAAGAGAATTTGTTTGGTGTACCCTATGCAAGACAAGAGGACATCATAAGAACGAATGTCCAACTTTTTCACAGTATATGAAAACAGGTGTACCAAACCCCTTGCCAATAGGAGGACCATGGTGTGAGATTTGTAAAACACATGGGCATGATCCATATCATTGTCCAATGATGCAGAAGTATAAGACAATACCCAAAAGTTCATATTGTATTTTTTGCAAATCAGTGGATCATAATGATAAGGATTGTAGAACGATGGAGCTGATGAGAGAAAGAACTTCATATACTTATAGGGTGCAAGCAAAAATTATGACAGGACAAGTTTTACCTCAGTTCATCCATGTACCACCACCATACAATAATGTGTCGTAGAAGTACAGCAATGAGAAGCCATAGTATAACCACATGCAGTATAACTAGGTACCCCAGTACAACGCACCGTGAGGAGATCAAGGTGGATAGAGAGGGGGAGGACGGGGCAAGGAGGATTTGGATGAGGTAGAGGACCAGTAGTGTGTCACAACTACCAACAACCAGGACATTATGCAAGGTATTTTCCACTTCCACCAGCAACATGTATGTATTGTCACGCAGCAGACTATGACACAGAAGATTGTCCAACACGCTTGGGAAAGATCCAAGAAAAAAGGAACTCAAACAACCAGAATGTCCATTGGATTTCTACAAAATCCATGGATGATGGGAGAAACATCAATATAGTCACTCGAGGAGGAACCAAGATAGGAAATGATGTAGGAAAACAAGATCTAGTGCAACACCAATGGGTCAAGAAGAATACTAAGACACATAAGCAGTTTGATGCAAGAAAAGAAAAGGAAACATTTAAGGAGGCCAGACAAGAGGTTCTCAAGAAAAATGTTGTGTCTACATCAGCCATGCAGCAAATTCATAACTCACCAATGTACGATATTCCCTCCTTAATGGACCATACCAGTAAAGGACAACCTTTAGAGAAAGTAAGTACCATAAATATTTTTTTGCAATCATGTGTTAAGTTATTGAATGATCCATCATATGTTAAGGTCTTACAAATTCTGCTAGAAAGATGCAATACAGAGGTAGAAGGGAAGTTAGAGAAGAAAATAGCCAATCATCTCCATGCAAGAAAAAGGACAAGTAGAGAATTCAGACTAAATCCTAATATTGGGTATTTCAACATGGTAGATATTATACTGGACTTAAGCTCTGAAGTAAATGTCTTACCTAAGAAGACATGGCAGTGTATGGGAGAACCCACACTAGGTTATTCACCTGTCTAATTGAAATTAGAAAATCAACACAGAGTGTTACCAATTGGAAGGCTTAAAGGTGTGACGGTAGATTTGTATGGAGTGTGCATTATGGAAAACTGTGAAGTAATAGAGATAGTATATGGCACAACACCTTACCCAGCATTGCTTGGATTGGATTAGGCATTTGATAACCATGCTATAATAAACCTGAAGACAAGAAAAATGACTTTTGAATCAAGCGAATATAGATCCATTGCACCATTGGATCCTTCAGAAGGAGAAAGGTTTGTAGATACCACTTTTTTGGATCTAGAAGAAAAAAAACAGTTGTACAGAACCACCGCGCGAGAGGAGGATTATGTTAACCCAAATGTAGATGGGGTACTCAATTGGAGAATCATTACATCATGTGCTTCTAACTCAGACACAGGTTTGGATAATTGGCAACAGTGATTACATGAAGTTTCCGCAAGGAGGTGCGCAAGAATAGATTGTACAGTAATATGGGTTGGTACAGAGATAAGAGAACCTCCTATTTTTCATGGGCTAAATGACTTAGAGGAATTATTGATAAAATATGAAGAGGAAGTGTTAGAAAATCAGAGTCTCTTAACCCTAGATATTGCACTCAAGGCAATACCTGCAATATGGTGGGGTGTGCACAAAGAAACAATTCAAGATTGGTATCAATGTAAATGACTACGGTGCATTAGATTTGGCACAGAACCAGGGAGCAATTGGGTCCAGTATGATGGGAAAGGTACACCAGTTGAACACTTGAAGAAGTGCAGAACACAGTGGAGGATGACACCACTAGAGGAATGGCCTCATCACTTTATCCATACATTGGAATGGATCCCAGGGAACTGGTACATAGACCAGGAGATGCGTAGAGGTACTACAGAATGGATAGGATTATAGCATGATTTTTTAGTAACCTTCTCATTTGAACATGAGAACCCCAACATTCATTCGACGTTGAAGCTTATACGATAAGTGATATTTATTGATGAACCAAAGGTTGAAATCATGATAGAATATCAACAATAGAACAGACAGACAATCAAAGACTTACTCTCATGCTATCATGTCGAAGAAGAAGCACCAGATGAACATGACCCGCTCAACATCCAGATTACAGAGATTGAAGGAGAAAGAGAGGTGGAAGGTCCATCTCTATAGTCAAAAGTATTTGCGGCACCAATCAAAGTTAATAAAGTCAACATTGGGACAAATGAAAATCCTAAAATGGAAAGTATTGGAGACTATTGGGATGAGAAAACATTAGAAAGAATAAGAGAGTTACTACATGAATACAGTGACCTATTTCCAACAATTTTATAGAGATGAAATTCATAGTAGGGGAGCTAGGTGAGATGAAGATGACCCTCAAACCTGAGGCTAGACCTATCAGAAAAAGACCTTACATACTAAATCCAACGTATAAGAAGAAATTAAAAGAAGAAATTTATCAAATGTTGGAAGTTGGTATCATAGAATTAGTAGAGGAATCTGAATGGATTAGTCCTATGGCAGTCCAAGGAAAGAAACAAGGGGGGATAAGGATTTTTGTAGATCTGAGGAAATTACTCAATGATGCTTGCTTGCATGAACCTTTCCCTACACCTTTTGCAAATGAAGTCTTAGAGAATGTGGGAGGCCAGGAAGCATATTCATTTACATATGGATTCTCAAGTTACCATCATATCAAAATAGATCCAGATGAAAAGTATAAGACTACTTTTGCTACATAATGGGGATCCTACCAATACACGGTCATGCCATTTGGACTGAATAATGCACCAACCATATTTTCAATATGAGTCATAGCTTCTTTTAAGGAATTCATACATCAGTTTCTAGAAGTAGATCTGGATGACTGGATTGTATATAGCCTATTAAAGGACCATGTAGAAGTGTTAAGACTAATGTTGGAAAGATGCAGGCAATGTCAAATATCATTAAACATCAAGAAATGAATTTTCAGTACACCTTTTGGGATATTGTTGGGACATATAGTGTGTAAACAAATTTTATTAGTGGACCCTATTAAGATTGCAGTCATTGTAAATTTACCACCACAAAAATCAATGCGCTAGTTAAGAGCAACACTAGGACATATAGGCTATTACAGGAAGCTTATAAAGGGGTATGCGCAAATTACTGCACCAATGGAAAAATTGTTAAAAAAGGACACCAAATTTCAATGGAATGAGGACTATCAGGAAGGATTGGATGCTCTAAAGGAAAAGATGGTAACAACACCTATATTAGTATTTCCATATTGGGAAAAGACATTTCATATGCACGTAGATGCATCAGCTATAGCACTTGGAGCAATACCGGCATATCCAGGAGCAGGGGACTTAGAACATCCCATAGCCTTTGCAAGCGGAAATTTGTTAGAATCTTAGCAGAATTAAAACACCACAGAAAGAAAAGGCCTAGCTATGGTATATGCACTTCAGAAATTCAAGCACTATTTACTGGTTAAACACTTTAAAATATTCACAAATCATTTTGCCCTCAAATATCTAGTCAACAAGCCAGTGTTGGGGGGGAGGATCTGTATATGGCTATTATTATTCCAAGAATTCAATTTCGAAGTCAAACCAGGAAGATAAATGCAGGACTTGATCACCTCTCAAAGGTAACCAATGGAGAATAACCTACTAATTTGGAAGACAACTTCCCTAATGCACAGTTATTTTCAATACAGATAGTTGATGAATTATTCGTTGATATTATTGAATAGTTAAGTACAGGGGTTGTGCCATAGGACTTTATCACCGCACAGAAGAAAAATCGGGTAGTAAGAGCTGCAGACTATCAACTCATTGTAGGGAATTTATACAAGATGGGCGTAGATAGTATTTTGAGAAGGTGTGTATTGGAACATGAACAACCCAGAATTTTGGCAGAAGCTCATGAAGGTATATCTGGAGGACACTATGCAGGCAAAGCCACCGTGTAGAAGGTACTACACATAGGATTATGGTGGCCAAAAGTCCATAAAGATGCCAAGGAATATTGTGAAAACTGTGATGCTTGTCAGAGAGTTCGAAAACCCAATAGAAGGGATGAGATGCCCCTAAGACCACAAGTAACTATGCAGGTATTTGAAAAATGGGAAATAGACTTTGTTGGACCCAGTAATCCACCATCAAAAAGGTCAGGAGCTAGATATATCATTATTGTGACTAAATACTTAACAATATGGACAGAAGCAGCACCAGTCAAAGAGTGTAGTGCAGAGACAACAGTACACTTCTTATTTGAGAAAGTGATCACCATATTTGGATGTACTGGGATATTAATGAGTGACCAAGGAAATCATTTTATTAATAATACCATCAAGGCGATGACTGAGGAGCTTGAATTCTATCACCAGAAGAGTACACCATATCATCCTTAGGCAAATGGAACAGTAGAAACTTTCAATAAGATTTTGGAAAATGCATTGACTAAGATTTTCAATGTCAATAGGGATGATTGGGAATTGAAAATACCAGCAGTACTGTGGATATACAGGACTACATGCGATAATTTGATAGGACAAACACCATTCATATTGGTGTATGGGAAGGAAGCAATGGTGCCATTATAATTTTTGGTACCCAGTCTACGCGTAGAAACAATTACCAACATGAAAGAAAGAGGCATGGTACAGGAGAGGCTAAACCAGCTAATGGAAATGGAAGAGGACGGGATTCTGGTAGGATTTCACCAGGAAGTATGGAAAGAAAGGGACAAATCTTGGTATGAAAGACATATTAAAAAGAAAATATTTAAGGAGGGAGACTTAGTTCTTCTCTAGGACAACAAATTTTGCAACACCCTAGTAAGTTTAGAATGCATTGGCTCGAGCCATATGAATTAAATACTGTCACATATGGGGGATCTATACAGCTAAAGGACTTGGGAGGAACATAACTGAAAGGCATGATCAACGGTAGTCGACTGAAACTGTACAGGGACAATCGACCTACTAACCCTTAAAAAGTTATAGTGCAGTAAGAAAGTCATGTATATAGTGTACTATAGTAGATATTAGGACAAAAAAATGATAAAAAGAAATAAAAAGGGGAAAAAGAAGAAAAAAGGAATAGAAAAATAGAAAAAGAAGAAAAACACAAAAAGAGGAAGAAGTTACCTGAACCACTGGAAACCGCGAAAAAAATCATGTGTAGAAATTACTACAACAAGATCAGAAGACAGTGCGCAGGAAAAATTACACTCAATGTAAATGCACACAAAAAGTGAAAAACAATTATGACCAGGTCTATAAAGGGCGGAAAGCACGCGTTAGTTCAACACTTAGTTATTTTTTAGCACAGAGCAAGATACAAAGTGTGTGCCCTAGGTATAACTTTTCGAAGAAGTAAGAAAGTGAGTGAATTGGATAGAAGATGACCCCACCAAAGTTCAACACTCTAAGCCAGTATGTAAGGGTTACTCGACAAGGCCAAAGGCGCAAGGAAATAATGAGACAGCCTGAGAATGTGGTCGAGCTTGAAGATGTCACTACCTTGGACAGAGAGTTAATCAGCCTGACACGGGTTGAAGAGGAAACATCGATAGCACTGCAAGGGGAAATAGGACAAAGTTCTGGGACCCGAAATGGTATCCTGAACCCTAATCTTGAAACGCCTGTTAAACCTGATGAGACGACAGGTCAATGACAGGGCCACGATGGAGAGGATGTGTTGGTCGAGGACATCACCAACTGACCAGACTCTAAGAGGGAAGAAGAGGACACAGAAACAATAGAGGCAAGCCCATGTGTTGTCGAGCATAAATGAAAGGTGCAGGATGCCACACACATCACACTTCCATATCTTCTAGACAAAGTGCTCACTATGGACGATATGCTCGGAAAAATACTAAAACTTAGGTACTCAGACCACGATGTGTGTGATGTGACCAAATTCCCATATTTGGTTGAAGAAATATACTTAGAAAACACAGGGGAAATTGGACCCATAGGTAAACTGATAATGGAGCCTGCATAGTGGATAACGGGGTTGTATAACTCCGGCATAATGAACCTCTTAGATATATCGCACTTCTGGAACAATAAAAACGTTGGGCTTTGCATCAAACAATTAGTAGCCTGAGTACAAGGAAGAATCCTTTGGATGGATACGCCAGTATAGTTGGATGTGGCGTCGATCACCAAGATCATAGGATTACCTACATTCGATGCACAGCCGTAGAAATACTTGGATAACAAGGCGTGCGAGAAGGAAATCGTCGAGCTGGTAAAAGCACAGTTTGGCACCAGTAGGGGAAACAGGGGCAGTGTTCTCAAGGACATCAATGACAGTGCGACGAGGTTCACCAACAAGCTTATGGATTGCAAGATGCTGAGGAAATGAATAAAATAAGAAGCTCCAGCAGGAGTCATAGCGGTAGTCATGCAGTGTGCAAAAGGAGTGATGTTCAATTGGGCACCGTACCAGTTGAACTAATTTTTGGTTGGTTGCATAGATGTCCAGGATAATTGAACAGATTTCCATTACTCTTGGCTCATCATTCAAATAGCCTTGGCAAGGTGGTAGGAGCCAAAGTTTTAAGCCTTCCTGGATAGGGAAGGAAAATTCTATGCAGCTAGATATGAGTCCCTCTGGTAGGCCAAGGATAATAAAAATCAACAAGCAAACATCACAGTGTTTGCGATGTTGTTGGAAGAAATACAACAACGCAAAGACAATGTGTGGTGCATTCCTATGGAGGTAATCCAGGAAATGGAAGGGATATCCAGGTTCAAGGCATCCAGGAATCATATGTGGATCCAGGATGCAAGGGATCCAAAGAAGGCATGGTTGGAGATGCAATATTGCGTCACTAAGGAAGAAGTTGACTAGATAATCAGAGACTGGCCTGCACAGTGGAAGTCGCCAGTAACAAAACCAACAACAAATCCGATCATGAAAAAACCCACCAAGCCAAAAGAAAAGATTGAAGTCAGTTCCTCAGAAAAAAAAAATCCCAATTGACAACACTAGAAAGGCTACAACACGAAATCAGCAGTCAAGAAGCATTGCGATGCCTAAAATACCAAGGAGGATAGAAACAACGATAAGGACATACAGTTAGCAACAGAACAAAAAGGGGGATACATTACAAGCTGGTGAAGAAAGGGTCTAGGTTAAAGCAAGTGGGGTGCATCCCTCATAGACAACAAGGAAGCCAGTGCAGGTAGAAGAGGCACGCAAAAAGAGGAATTATGTCATGGAAGACCCATTCATCACCCTGACAGAGGATGATGTTGACTTATTCGTGGACAAGTTCCAAGACAGGGGGAAGAGGTGTTATGTATTGTAGAGGCACAAAGATAAGAGATCATGGCCAAGATCATATAAATCCATGAAACTCTACAACAAGTACGAAGTCAAGCAGTACCACAAGCCACAGCGCAACAAAAAGAAAAGAAGGAGAGGAAACAGTACAGTTGGTAGTACAAGGTAGGGAGACATTCACAGTCACTCGCTAAATTATCAAAATGGATCATGAGACTGCGAAGAAACCCATGGGAGAAGTTAACCAATTTGAAGTCATCATGGCACAGATACCCACCAAGGCACTATACAGACTCTAAACCAGCATAATGCAATAAGTGAAATCCAGAGCCCACGTAGATGCAACTAACTTGGAGGTAGGTAGGGGAGTCGTCGAAATGTTACAAATCACCTGCTACCAACTGACCTCGGAGAAAGAGGAGGAGAAATAACACATGGATAATATACAATAGGGGTTGACAGCGGTATATTATCGCATCCCATACAATGCACAAGCACCAGAGAGGAGTGCAGAGGGGAAGATAAAAATTATTTCACAAACAATTAAGGTGTATAGAAAGTAAATCAATGAGCTCAAAGAAAATATTAACCCTACAACTCCTCTAGATGTTCGAGAATAAAGATAATAGCAATCTGCACTCCATATAGCAGATATTGAAAAATAAGTGAGGGAAGTTCCAGAGCTGTTCGACAGAACCGCAAAGATATGGAATGTTTTAGAAGAATATGAAAATATCCAATAGTGGGACCAACAAGAGGAGAAGATCAGCACTGACATACAAGACCTAAAGAAATGGAAGAAAATAATGATCATTACGAAGTGCTTGAAGGTCACTCAAGAAATGAAGATTCTACAGACAGAGTTAAAGATAGCGCATACAAATAAGAAAGAAATACAAACCAAATTGAAACCCCTCCAGGAAAAAGCAGCATAGATGACTGCACATCTGGAGGAAGAGAAGAAGAGTATGGCACAGGCACAGTTAGAGGTTGCAGCATTACTACAGGAAGAGATAACAGCGTAGATAGTCGAGGCGCTAACAGACAAAGCTGCACAGATCAGGTTAAAAGGAAAGGAGATAGCAGAGAAGTTCCACATTTTGGAAAAGGAGTTATAGGGAGCGTGCACCACTTGAGTGGCTCGGGACCAGCCACATGTCAGTGTTAGGGGCCTGTTAGGAACATGCCTATTTTGACAAGGAATTCTATTTTGGGCGCAGGCCTATTTGTGGAGAAGGATCTATTTTGGGGAAAGACCTATTTTTAGAAAGGAAGACCTAATTTTGGAGCACACGCAATAGGTGGCAAGAAAGAAGCATGCAAAAAAAGAAGGAAAAGCAACATGGCACACAGGAAGACAAGCCTAACCATGATAGGTTTAGGGTTTTTTTTGGGTAAGGATTATAATGGATATAAGCCTATGAAATAGTATAAATAAGGAAGAGGAGGTCAAGGTAGGAAAGGGAGGTGTGTAGATGTGTGAACAAGATAGAGAGATTTCATATCAGAGAGAGTTTATTATTATGAATTTTGTAAGTTGGCAATGACAATAATCCTTGTAGAAGAGTCGAGTAAGGTAGTACTTGAGGGTTGGGTCACAGGATGAGGATCCCGGTTTGATCTAGTCAGCCTTGCAGAGGGTCCTTACCCTCAATATTGATTGTATTACTGAAGATGTAATGCGTGCAGCACAAGATTTTGTAGAGAAGCCAGATCTTTGTGGGCTTAGCCCCGGGAAGGGGTGAACCATGGTAAACCTTGCGCTTTGTGTGATTGTTAATGAATGGTTACTTTTTCTTGATGATTAGCTTATGAATGAATGGTTAAACTAGATAGATCAGCATGCATGCATAAGTTTAAAAATGAATAAATCATAGAAGTACTTGAATAATTAACAAGGATAATGCATAAAGAATGAAGAACATGGTCCCACATCCCCACTCATTCCTAGAATTCAAAAACATGAGTATTTCAGTCACCCATAAAAGCTATCTCTGGTGAGACTGTGTTTTTCACCCTATGCGTAGCGTTTCCTTCTGGTGTACCAGGAGGGCTGATAGTTTTTTAGGATTTGTTGGAAACTTGTTGAGATCTGAACCTGGGTCAACCCAAGAATAAGTAAGAGAGAAACAACCAATAGTGGGCTATGGTTTAATCATCCATAAGTATAGTAACATAGGTCAAATCCATCTATAAATTATCAGCCAACATTACAACAATTTTTCTAGACAAAACCATCCCCCAAACATCTGGGACATCTATGACCATAATGTCCATTAGGAAAACTATCTTGGGATATCATTCAAGGCATGCCTTTACATTCTCTATTACACCATGGGTGGGAATGGCTCTTGGTTCAATATCACAGACATTTCTATAAGGCCTTGTGACTTCCAAACCTAATTTTTTCATTACCTTCAAGGTCATGATATTTTCACCTACTCCTGAGTCAAGCATACAATTGTTCAAGTGTTTATTCTTCATTTGCAAGGATATGAAGAAAGGTGGGTGTCCATCATATTGTGGTCTAAAATGGTGGTCTAAAATGGTTAGCTTGCAGCATTATAGGAGGGTCTACAGGTTCACTTTGTACCTTAAATAACTTCTCAAATTTTCTTTTCATCGAATGAATATTAATGATCTTTGTTATATGTATAGGCACATTGGTCTTTTCCAAGATTCCATTTATATCAATATTCAAGTCGATGTCACTAGTATTTGGAAAAGTGGAACTAGGAGGAGGATTGCATGTTGCTGGCGGCGGAGGTTGTGGTTGAGGGATCTTAGGGTCACTACAAGTAGCTTGAGGAACACTTATTCATATTATGTATATTTTTAATTCCTTCTTCCTAATGGTTTCCCTTGATTCCTCATCCATCTTGTTTATTATCTCCATCCTATCCCTCCTGGTAGCTTCCCTTTTGCCTTCCTCAATTTGTTCATGTGTGATATTGAGGAATACTTGGGGAGATATGAAAAAGATATGGCTTATGGTATCAAACACATTTATATGATCAGGTTCCCCATTACTCCTTGGGAATTCATGTTCCCAATGTGAATCCCCACAAGGTAAGCACCAAGTAGTCTCTTCTTGAATTATGATATTTGAAGGATCTAGAGTGTTGGGGACCCTTTTTTCACTTGGATCCCTAGAATTCCATTTGTTCGATTAATAATTGAGGCAGGCCCCTGAAAGGGGGATTAGTTGATTGTTGTTGTGACCTCTCTAAATTGGTGATCTTATTCATCATTAGAGTTTGATTCTTGGCGATGACATGTATTACTTCTTCAATCCTTCGCACCCATGGAGAATTAATATCTTGAGTGGACTTAGAATTTTGTAATGTTCTTGGTTTGGTTTCATCATTGGATCTTGAGGAATAAAAAGGTTCTACCTTATAAGATGAAATATTAGCTTCAATATTTCATCCATTTCTTAACTTCTTCAAGGGTATTTGGAACCTTGTACTTGATAAAGTACCCAAAGTTCCCTCAAAAATATTTGATCGAGAGGAAGAGAAGTCAATATTTTCTAGGGTGATGTTTGTTAGGTATTTGTTGAAGAAACTTTTCAAACTTGGTATAAAATTCATTAATAGTTCAATTCTCCATCTTCTTCATTTTATTAAGTCACATCAACAATAATTTGGGATCCTCTTTGGTACTCCATGTTTTAAGAAAGGTCTCCTCAACTTGATCAATGGTTTTGATACTCTTTCTAGGGAGACCATTGTAATGCCCCCTAGCATCATCAGTAAGATAGGATGAGAATGAGTTTATGCAGCAAATAATTTAGTAAGGTTTCTGATGTTAGTGTTAGTGTAGTAAGTATAAATCTTGAGAGAGTTGAGAGAGTGATTTCATCAATCAATTCACCATGAGAATAATTTAAGACAAGTGCCTTTCGGGGTTATGGATTCTTTTAAAATGCAACTAGGTTTGAAAGATGGCCTACTTGAAACCAAGACATAGGATATAAACCCTAAGGTGAAAGCACATTTGGGCCTTAGGTATTAGATCTTGAGGAGAATAACTTCTAGGGTGCAATCACATTTGAGCCCTAGAAGTTGTTCCTTCCTTATTGTAGCTTCAACTAGGTCAAAAGTCAAAAGTCTAGGGATAAAATCCTAAGTGCTAGCACTTTAGGGATTTAGGGTTCTAACCGTAGCAAGGGAAATTAACCAATTTTTAGACAAATATAACCTTATGAGAGGAATAAGCACTTATGTTCCTCTCTTGGGGTTTCACCAAACTAGATTCTTTGCAACAAATAGCAATTTCACCATAAACATTAATAGCATGAAAATAAATTGCAAAAATAAACTTACTTCATCCATGAAATCAAGACAATGTAACCCTAATTTCAAAAATATCCATCCAAAATCAGAAAATTCATCCACAAGAGACCATACCAAGCCAAGCGCGTGAGAGAGAAAGCGCTAGTAACCCTTAGAGGGAGAAAAAATCAAATGTGTTATCTCACAAAGGTGAGAAGTGATGATCATAAAATGGAAGTGAGGTTTAGCCTTTTTATATGAGGCTAACCTCACACATTTGTCCACACAGTTTGTCAACAACAAAATACAAGTGGGGCTGACCCCTCATTTGACCTTTACAAATGCTAAAAGAGCAAACATAAATCAAAATATCCCACATGTGTGAGACGTCAAGGATAGGTAAGGTGACTTCATGCCTTCAAAGGCTAAGCTACGGCCTCCAAAATCCACATAGTATCCTCCAAGATTAAGTATATGTCAAGTGAGGTGTCTCCTCACCTAAGTTCATGATAAATCATCTAAGGTATCCATCCATCCATTAAACCCTAAGGACATCAAACCCTAGAAGGTGACATCATCACCATAATAGAACAAGCGTCAAGGATCCAAGGCCAACTTACAAGCTCTAGGGAGTTGCATGTCATCTCTGCACTATCTCTAACTGTCTACTACTACAACATTCCTGATCCTGGTGCAAAATAGGTCTTAGGTACTTCGCCCAGCCTATGGGGCTTACAACCTATCAATGTTCCATATTGACTTAATCGTCTCAAACCAAGGCCCATTTTTCCGTCATCCAAGGTTATGAGGATGTGAAATTCATTGTCTAAGGGTGGTGATTCACTAGATGACCCACTACTCTCCATCACACAAGCCCGGAACGTCCCTCAAAGAACCATGTTAAGGCCATCCAAAACAAATCAAATTATAAAACATGGTTAGCCAAATTTCATGAGAAACATCAGTCCTTAAAACATGCAAAGTAAGTTGCAACTTAATATAGAAGCCATGTAAGAAAATTCACCTTAGTATCCCCTTCAAACATCACACTATCTGAGGACCCCGTGTGAGTTATCAATTTTAAGTATGGTAGGGCCTTCACCCAACCCTATTAGGTGTGCCACCTAGACAAGAAATAAAATAACCTGGGTAGAGGGATAGCTCTCGAGAGTGACAAGGGAAACCAAAAACCCTTAAAGAGAAAATGTGAAAATGATATAGTTTTAGGGCTTATATCATGGCTAATGGTGTCATTGAATCCATTTCTATGTGCACCTTTATGGAGGGTGTGCTTTCTCTTGAGTTACCCCATATTTACGTGTTATTTTTTCCAATCCCCTTTATTTTCCTTTTTCTAAGTACTTCTTTATTATATATTTTCAAGTCCCCTTTGTAAGGTTTCAAGCCATTAGCATTGAATTTTTTAGACTGGGGTGAGAATTGAAAGAGTAGAGCTCAAGTTTGGAACGGATTTTGTTGTTCCTATTTGATATCATTCCTTTATTTATTTAGCATCAATTTCTTATTTTTTTCATAGCAGATGTGAAACAACCTATGGGCCTTCAACCCCTCTTCTCATGAGATAATGTACCATGACCCATTATTGAATTTTAGTACACTATGAGAGGATTCAGGATGGAAAGTGTTAATTATGGAGGGAACGGAATGTTACCCTTGAGAGGGACCCCCAGTGGTACCCCTTTTCCCTAGGTGGTGACAACATGGGACTAAGGCATAGAATATTACCACTGAGGTGAAAGAAGGAAACTGACAGAGTTTCCAAAACTAGTAATCCATTATCCAACTTCAACCAAAGATCCTCATCCACGTGCTCAAAAAACTAAAAATGACACTTTGCATAAAATAAGGACTAACATATCTCATGGTGATGATGGATTACCATGAGATANCTAACATATCTCATGGTGATGATGGATTACCATCTCCCATACTCTAGGTTGCTTCAATGTGATGAGCCTTGGTTGAATTGTAGCTATAAAGGTGAATGAGGAGGGTTGTTGGGCTGCCATCTATGGACATGGCAATCATCATCATGATCGGGATCATGTTCTCCATTGCAGATGATGAGACATGATCTCTTGTAGCTACCCCTAGGCATGGGGGATAACAACTCACACTATCACTTTGATATGGTTGATATATGATCCATATGTGGCATGGATACACATATTAATGGTTATTGGTATTTTCAACAACTTCGAGTGATATGATAATTAATGCATAGGAGACATATGTTTCGAGGTTAAGGTGATGGAACAGAAGTATGCTAGCTCATTTTCTTTGTTCAAATATCATTAGGGTTTGAATCTCGCATGTTTTCTGATCTATTTTACCATTACAAAGATTCCCCTCCTCATGCAACAGTGAAATCAAACCGACTCAATATTGGATTGACATAATTGTGTGCATATAAATATTGTTCTCTGTGGTACGATTCTGGGAGAAATTTATATCTTTCATAAAGCATGGTATGTAGTAGTTTACTAGTGTTGATGAAGAAAATAGTTCGGTGACAATTTTTTTGTTGTTAAATGATTTGTAATGGTTATGTTTGAGCTGTTTCCCTTATTCATTACCATTTAGTCTTTCTTCCCAGCTACATTCAAGTAATTTAATTTTTCTTTCACAAATCCACATATAGTTCAGTTGATAACTTGTTGTGTTTTTCCATTCATGAGGAGTGACAAGCAATACACTAAAAGAATGAATGTATAGTTGTGTATCTTTGTTCCTTATAAATGTTATGACCTTTACCTTCTCAGATTTGATATTTCACTATGGCATCGTCTTTTTGAAAATGAAAAAGGAATTCTCCTATGTTTGACCATTATATATCAATATTGCATTTTCCTATTCATGTGATTGCAGAGATGTTATTTAAAAAAAAAAATCCCTATTCCCTCTTAATTACCATACCCTATTACATATCGTGAATCATTTTTTAAGCTAAACCCTTCACCTCGATTTGGGTTCATTGACAAAAATTCTCCATATACTTAGCGTTGTTATATTTTCATATATACAAAAGGAAAAGAAATTGTAAGTAAAGCTTTTCAATGAGGAAATTTTTTAAAAGAAAAAGACTTCACTATTAAATTGGGGCATGCATCCAAAATTTTGTCAAACTTTAATTTGAATCCATCCAGTAATGTTGTGAAAGAATTCAAACTCCAAAACTCAGAATTAAAATCCATACACATTCATATCATCACTCAACAGTTATTCATTGCCATAACCCTGTCATTTTGAGAACATAGTCATTGCAAATTATATTCAATGAATATATTGTGAAAAATATTTGTTCTTCAGTTTACATACAATTGATAGTTATCATGAATTTAATGGATGTTTTGTGATTCTATATGAGCATTTTTAGTCATGGATCAATGGGATCCTAGAGAGGAAAATGGAGAAGGACAGATGCTTTTTGGACAAGAAGGAAGGAATAAAATAATTAGGTTCTATGTCCACGTTGATGCTAATTCTGATGAGTTCAATCATTTGGCATGTACTCGGCACCTTCATTGGGTGGAAAACAATCCTTTCCTTAACCCTTGAAACCTGTGAATGTACCTCTCCAACCCCATATGTTTATTTATAACATCCCTCTATATACACAATCTGACCTATCCAATGATGAGTGGGAAACAAACCAAAACAAACATGTTTCAGAGAATGAAGAATGACCTAGAATGCATGAAAATCACTCTCAAATTGAATTTGGTGTTGCTTATATTGCTCCTTCTGCTAATTCTTTACTCAAAATCATACTTACATTGAATTTAAATACTCTTCTTTAAATATAGCTACGGATGAAAAGGGAAAGAATCCTATAAAAGAATATTCAAGTTCAAAAACCTTGAAACTTGTTGTTGTCAACTCCAAGGCAAGTGGAAAGGAGTTAAAAGGAGAGGAGAAAAGGGAAATTTCTCACTTAGACATGTTTTATGAAATATCTTGGTACCGATATTTTATGCTTATGTGGATAAGACTTTGACTTGGTTTGACATTTTCAAATTTTTGCTATTAAATATATTTTGTTTTAAATCATCAATTTTTGGAGGGACGATTAAATGATAGTGCATGATTCCTTATTTCATAAGATTTATTTGGAAATATTAAATGATATAAGTTGTCTTCCCTTATAAAAGTCTAGTGATACCCATGCCTACCTTTAATAAATATTATACATAATATCATTCCCTCTTATTTAACTACTGCATTGACCCATAATTAGTCTCTTACTCTCATAAAAGAAATATTAATTTATATTAGGAAATTTAACTGAATAATTATTTATGGAAGATACGAAAGGAGGAGATCAATGAAGGTACATTACTACATCACATGAGAGGTAGGATAAATCTTTGAGATATTTTACCAATGATCATATTTCACCATTTCTAAGTTTTCTCTAAGTTAAACAACTTTGTTGATAGCAGGGATTTACTTGAAAAGTGAAAAATAAAGGCAAGTGATATTGATCATGTGGTCTTCCCCTTAAGGTTATTTATTTGTCTGCGTTTGTTTGCACATATTATAAGTTCTAAAACATGTTCAATGCTAATTAGTGACACATTTTGCAGAATTTAACTGTGTGCTTCATGTTATCGCAGGATTTTTATTTGTGCAAATCGCACCACAAGATCCCCAATTCTTGTGTAACTATGGAAAAATATACCACTATCACATAAGTATAGACCTCGCTTTAAATTGGAAGAGGTTCACCACAAGGGAGTCTTCCCTGGTGAACTCAAGGGATCAAATAGAAAGTTTATTATCCAAGCTTACCACCCCTTATATTGATCACTGAATGGTTGGTCTAGCTCAGGGAAAGAGAAGAGATTTGAATATGATTTGGTACTTTCCCGGAATAAGAACACTTTGCAACATATATATAACAACTTCCAAGCTAAAGTATGTAATAAATACCTCTTTTATACACTAGACAAGTTATATTTCTATGGTTGTTGAAAATTGCATTAGTAAACCAGTCTTATAATAGAAATAAGTAAATTTTAACAACAACAATAATAAGTGCTCAGAAATACCACAATTTACCATTAAAATTAAGCACACAACCAATAGAACATTATCATATTGTTATAGGTAATTTCTGAGTGAGTTAAACCACCTTTAGATGAGTGTATGCAGCAAATTAATGTTGTTTTAGATGGTTGCAACAAATGTTTATAACAGTAGCAAGAAATATAGTGATTTTGCTAGGGTTAGAGCTAGTATAGTTAGTAGAATGCTTGAGATTTTTAAGAGAGAGGTTTTTTCAATCAATTCACCATATGAGTACTTTAAGATTATATCCTTTCTAGGGTTATTGAGTATTCCAAGGAAACCAAGCTTGAAGGTTGATATACTTGAAACCAAGAGGTAGGATCTAAACCCTAAGGTGCAAGCATATTTGGGCCTTGGGATTTAGATTTTGAGGAGAAGTACATCTAGGGTGCAAGCACATTTGGGCCCTAGAAATCGTTCCTCTCTTCTTGTAGTTTCAATTAGGTCAAGATCAAGTATCTAGGCCAAAAATCCTAAAGTGCTAGCACTTTATGGATTTATGGTTCTAACCCTAGCAAGAAAAATTAACCAATTCTATACAAATATAACCTTGTGAGAGGAAGAAGCACTTATGTTCCTCTCTTTGGGTTTCAATAATCAAGAATTCTTCAACAAAATAGAAATTTCACTATAAACATCAATATCATAAATAAGAATTGCAGAAATTTACTTACTTCATCCAAGAAACCAAGATAATTTAACCCTAATTGCAAATATATCCATCAAAAATCAGCAAACCATACATAAAATATCATTTCCAAGCATAGCACATGAGAGAGAAAGAGCTAGTAACCCCTAAGGGACGAAAATTTCATAAGTAGTCTCACAATGGTGAGAGAAAGATATTCCAAAATGAAAGTGAGTTCTTGTCTTTTTATATGAGTCATAGTGCTACACTTTTTTCCACATAACATAACAAATGTTCAAAATGAGTGGGGTTGACCCCTCATTTAACCTCCATAGAGTCTAATAAATGAAAAATACATCATAAGAGCCCACACGTGTGGGACGTTAAGCCCTCTTGGGAAAGAAGGAGGCTTGTAAAGGCCATGTGGCATCAATATGGAGAAATGTGGGAGAAAGTGATGTCTCTCCTCACCAAACATCATGTCATGCATCAAAAATACCCCAAGAAGTCACCAAACCCTAATTGTGTCATACCCTAGTGTTAAAAAAAAAATTAATAAGTTAAGTGTATTTAGTATTATTTAAATTTAAACTATTAAATCAATAACTTCATGCATAAGGATCACTGAAAGAAAGTCATCCACAGTATACACAAGATTTATCCTGGGAAACCCACTTGGGGGAGAAAACCCAGCAAAGCTTCTTCAATATAGATTCGTCAACAAGTACAATGTCTCTCTCAAGAGAGATCTCACCAAGCAGAAGATAATCAGAAGATAGAATAGAAACCCTAACCAGAATAGGGTAGCACAACACTAGACCAATATAGTCCTCCAAGAGATAACTAAAACTCTTTACCAAAACACCCTTACTCTATAGTTGTGTCTCCTCCTCAGACTTGCACACTTTTTCTTGTGACAGAACACTTGTGTTAGGTTATTCAAGTAAGGCTCCTAGCCTCTTATAAATACAATTTGAGCCACCCTTTAATTAGATCAGGGTCGACTGGTATACTTTACCCTTTCTAATTTACATTTGACTTTTATAAAGGCACAATAGGGTTGACTTTTTACAAAGTCACAATAGGGACGAATTTACAAATATATCATAATATTATTCTTTAGGGTTTTGACTTGGTCTAATATAATATTGATACAATAAGAACATCTTTTGAAGCTACTCAAACTTCAACACTCCCTCTTAGCAAGGAAGGTATTCTTTTGGCACGATCGTCACGACTACTTCTGCATTTCTATACACTTGACCATTGACTTGTTGACTTTCCAAGAATCTATATTAAAGAAGTTTTGTAACCACTTAAACATCCAGGTTCTCATCATCCTTTCGGTCTTTTATGTCATCACGAGGCTTCAACTCGCCAGCTCACACAGAATATGGCATCTAGTTCATAAAGAACTAGCAACTCATTAGTTCACACATAAACTAACATCTAGTTCCTAAAGAACTAGTAAATCATCAGCTCACATAGAATATGACATCTAGGTCATAAAGAAATAGTAACTCGCCAGATCACACAGAATATGGCATCAAGTTCATAAAGAACTAGTAAATCGTCAGCTCACATAGAATATGACATCTAGTTCATAAAGAACTAGTAAAATCTTGTTGGCACACCAGGCAAATAGTTCATTGTGACCAGGAATCTAATCACAAGGATTAGGTGATGTAGTGCGCACACACTACCCATCTAAACCAAGGCTAGGAAACACCTCCAACCACACAGGTTGGCCCTCCAGCTTGAAAATTTGGGAAACTCGTCAGCCCCGAAGGCTCAGCATCTGCTGACCTTGTGTGAGGTCATGTTGACTAGCGCCATAGTCATTAATGTGCCCGTGAATGACTACTCGTTGACACTACCACATGTTGATGTTTCTACCCCATAATAACATATGTAACTCATCACTGCCTCTTACTAGGGAAGTCCTTCTAGACCACACCAAGCTTGTCTCTAAAGTACACAAACTTCACTCTTGATAGAGGCATGTTCAACATGTCTACTATCTTCTCATCTGTAGTGACATATTGGAGCTTCACTACTCCCTTCTGTGCCATATATTTGATATAATGGTACCTGATCTCGATATGCTTGGACTTTTCATGAATATTCTATGCCTTAGTCTCGTGTTATCATCGCCCAGGGAAAATGGGTACTGCTGGGGGGACCTCACAAGGATAACGTTTTGTTCCTCACCATACTTAATACTTTCCATTATGGAGACTCTCATAGTGTACTAAACTTCGAAAATGTGTCATGGTCCATTATTTCATGAGAAGAGGGGTTGAAGGCCCAGAGGTTGATTGCAATTGCTATTAAAGGAGTAAGAAAATGATGCTAAAGAAATAAAGGAATGATAACAAAAGAACTAACAAAATCCATTCCAAACTTGAGCTCTACTATTTCAATGCTCACCCCATTCCCAAATGGAAATGCTATAGCTTGAAACCTTATGATAAATGGTAATGCTATAGAAAATATGATAAATTGGACTAGATATAGGTTTGATAAAGGGTTTTGGAAAAAATAACACCTAAATATGGGGTAACTCAAGATAAAGCACACCCTCCACAAAGGTTCTCATGGAAATATATTTAAGGACACCATGAGCCATGGAGTAATCCCTAAAACCATATCATTATCACACTTACTCTTGAAGGGTTTCTTTATTTCCTGTCACTCTCGAGACCTATCCTTCTACTTGGGTTATTTAATTTCTTGTCTAGGTGGCACACCTAATAGGGTTGGATGAAGGGCCTCCCATACTTAAAATTGTCAGCTCACATGGGGTCATGGGCTAGTGTGATGCTTGAAGGGGATATTGAGGTGAATTGTCTTACATGGCTTATATCTTAAGTTACAACTTACTTTGCATGTTTTAAGGACTAATGTTTCTTATGAACCTTGGCTAACCATGTTTTATACATTGATTTGTTTTGGATGGCCCTGACATGGTTCTTTGAGGGACTTCTTGGGTTTGTACCTAGGACATTGTGCCTTATTTGCAGGACCTTGGCATGTTTGATGGAGAACAGTGGGTCATCCAGTGACTCACCACCCTTAGACATAAACTCTCACATCCTTGGAACCCTAAATGATGGACATATGGGCTTGGTAGGAGCATATTCATTCATGATGGCACATAGATGGGATGGAAGCCCCACAAGCTTGAAAGAGTAACCGAGAGATTATTCCTCACTAGGATCAGGGACGTTGTAACAACATACAAATAGAGACATGGCAAAGATGAGATGCATCTCCCTAGGGCATGGATGCAACACTTGTATCTTAGACGTTATCTCTATATTGGTGATGACGACACCTTCTAGGGTATGACACAACTAAGGTTTGGTGACTTCTTGGGGTACTAATGATGCATGGAAAGACATTTCATGAGGAGAGACAACACTTGCGCCCACACTACTCCATATTGATGCCATGTGGCCTTTGGAGTCCTCCTTCTTTCCCAAAAGGGCTTGATGTCCTATACGTGTGGGATATTATGATGTATTTTTCAGTTATTACACTTTGTGGAGGTTAAACGAGGGGAATGTTATAGCGCAAGTTGTAGGTTGGGAAAATACCAACCCAACCACAAATAAAGTGCTACAACTTGGGAATCCTACACACAATGTCACCTCGATGTAGGCCCCACACTTCAAGGGTGACTAGGTCACTCTAGGGAGGTAATCCTGGTGACCCTAGGGGAATTGAGATGGAGATGGAGATAAAAGGAAGTGAATCCCCTAGAGGTCAAGTATAAATATCCTCATCCACATTCCCAACAAATTAAGAACAACACTTTTCATGAAAGAATGACTAATATACCTCATGGTGACATTGGCTTATGGCTTACCATCTCCCATACTCTGGGTTACTTGAATGTGATGAGCCTTGGTTGACCTGTAGATGTAAAGGTGAATGAGGGGGGTTGTTGGGATACCATATATGGACATGTTGATCATCATCACAGTCAGGATCATGTTCTCCATGGAGGGGTAACACTTCATATCACTTGAGGTGGTCTGAGTTTGACTATAGGATTTCATTTTCCTTCTATGTCACTCAGTTTCCTTTGTATGATTTTTTTTACATTTCCAGTCCAAGTCTTCACAGAGATTTGTAAAAGCATTTAGCTCAATCTTCCAACTAGTTATTTATAAAGGATCGTTGCATATTTTCCCTCATTGTTGGCTCTTATTTCTCCAAAATTTAATTTTTTGATGCTTGTATCTTCAATTTTCTTGTTATTATTGTTATTGTTATAAATTTTAGTTTTTAAAAGTTTTCACATTCATTTATGTACATTTATATTTGACACGGTAATATTTTGTTCTATCCATTTTATTTATTTCATTTGATGCATAGCTAAAGCAAAAAGACAAATAAAAAAACATAAAATATATTGTAAAATCAAATTACTTTTAAGTCAAGGTTTTGTATGTTAGAAATTTTGATTTTTAGTCTTAGGCTATAAATTAAGGGTGATAATATTTCTTACTTCATCTAGTCTAATGAGGTGTGAAGTGTTTTGCGAGAAGCATTACAATTTCTAGCTCAACATCTTTTTGGAGACGATATTGGGGACAATATTGTTCTTCTGCTATAATGCAGTCCTGTCATTCTTTTCACCAATGAACTTACCTTAATATCATCATCCATATATCTGAACACAAATTCCCAATCAACCTAACATTTATTCTTTCTTTTTTGATCACATCCTATAAATTGTTGTCACTCATGAACATCTTGAATGTTCTTAGAATACTATTGCTCGAGAAATAGAAGTACAAGAACAAGTAGAGAATTGTCAACAACAAGTCCAAAGTCATCCTTCCCAACCTTGAGCTATTTATGACCACGCATTTACGATCTTCACGTACAGCTAGGGGAAAATCTCTTAAATTTGATCCTTTGGTCGAAATTGGGAGGAAAAAACAAGTCTTAGAAAACATCCAGAGAAAACTTCACCAAACTCTTTATGATTCTGAAACTAGAGTTACTATCCTTTCACAAAAAATTTCGCCAAGGAAACAAATAATGAATTCTACCTCATGATAAAGTTAGGTTTCTACTTCTTAGGCTTCTACTTCTGAGATAATCAAAAGTTTGTATAGTAATTTTAATCCAATTCAATCCACAACCAATCGAGTGAAGGTAATTCGGAAATATGGGTTATTCCAATTTGAAAAAGATGCCAACGCCACCTCATGGCATGTACCTTCACCTTTAAATTTAAATCCATCTTCTACTCCCCTTCCTAAATTTAAGGATCATTTTCCCAAGTTTTCAGGAAATGGAGTTATATATGTTAATGAGCATTTAATTGTTTTTTCTAATGTTTTTCATAACATAGGTACTAATGATAATGATACATGTATGAGATTATTTGTCAATTCATTGGAAGGGAAGGCAATTGCTGATTTTTTCGAATTTCCCCCAAAAGTATTATCTACATGGGATGAATTTTGTTACTGGTTCAAATTTACTTATTGACAAGCTCAAATCCTAGTTGATCTATTCAAAAGTTATAACAATGTGATTTATGACAAAGGTGACACTATCAAATAATTTAATCTACATTTATATAAACTATACAATCAAATTCCTAAGGTTATCATACCTCATAGTCAGGTTTCCCTTATGCATTATTATAATGCTATACCTCCTTCTTATTTCCATAGATTAGAAGAAAAGAGTGTCAACAGTTTCGGGTCAGCATTGCAGACTTGCCTGTAATATAAAGAACAAGTTTTGAGAACTGCACTTCCTATAGAGGAATTGAATAAGAAAAATTATATGACTATTTTTTTATAGATGATACAAGATATGAATAATTGAATGATCTCTTTTGAAGAAAAAAAAAAGAGATTGTTCAACCAACTCCTAAAATTTCTACTCAATCTTCACTTTGAAATCAATCTTTTCAACCTAAAACTATCCTTTCTCATGCTTGGTGTAATTTTTGTGAATAAAATCATGAAGAAATCACACGTGAACTTAGAAAGAATGCAAGGGAGAGAATTTTTGCAAAAATAACCAATTCAACCATTGTAATCTTAGATTGGGAACTACAGGATGATTTCATGTTGGTTGATAATAGAATTCATTCTTATCAAAATAAAAGCAAGGGAAATTTTAAAAAGAATTATTTTTCTCCTAATTCTTTTAGTTCAAGTTCTCAACAATCTAATTCTTGGAATACATCTATCTCAATGGGTCATTTATCTCATAATACTCAAATATCTCAAGTCAACCCATCCTCTTCTTCTACCACCTTTCATAAATATAACATTTTAAAACAAATGGCTAATATTAAAGTCGGTGCCACACTTTTAGATATGGCCTATGTTATGGAATAATAACATATTAGAAGTTTTATTGAAGGAAAAGCTTATGTTTTTGCTAATCTAACTATTGAGGAAGAGGAGGAAGAGTTATTAAAAAATAAAATTTTGGTTGTACATAATCCAAGAAATTTAATTAAGAATCCTCCATTCTATGTTTCCATGAAATTATGGACAAAATTGTGCATTGTTGTCTTATTAATGGCAGGTTTGGAACTATTATCACTCTGTAATTTCTCAGGATGAGGAAGAAGTTGTCAGAGGTAACTACAAAACCACTTTGGAATCCAGGATCTAGCCCTCCTAAACTGAGAGAGGGATATCTCTATAAGATTTATCTTTGTTGGCTGGGAATTTTAGGCTAGTTATGATAGTACATGGTTTGGTATTTTGAATTGTTCACTGGAACAGGGAAGATGGGCCTTTGGGAAATGGAGTCACTGGATTAGTTCAATCAAGGCAGATTCTACAGGAAACCTTACAGGGAAGGATAGGCACTTTGTTGGATTCTTAAGATTGTTGAGTGATGTGAAATAAAATTTGAGAAGATAGGATTGTACCAGAGCAATTAAGAATTCTGGAACTAACCTTCTAGTAGAAAACATAGAAATTATTCACGGCCAGAGGCAAAGTGTACATTTAAACAAATTATGATCCTAATCTTCTATTGAATAATTCAGAAGTTATGGATAATAACTGAAAAATAGTGAAAACACATATACAAAGACAGATGCACTTCACCAACTTAAGTGACACGAGAATCCTGCAATTACAATTGTATTACTGAAAATTGATCAAAGTAGGCTCTGTGAGCTACTTTACAATATTGATTATATCCTACATAATAGGTCCCAACCCTTCATACTTCGAAATAGGAATTATTTATAAGTTTATTTACAAGACATCATGTCATAACAGATCAAGATTTATTTTAGGAAAATTTAAACTAACTATTGCAATCATAGAAAATCAAAAAGATTTCTTCCATAGAATCTAGACAGGTTACAATAAATTTCGAGTTGTTGAGGTTGTTTTGTGGGATCTGTTGCTGAAAAATGGGGTCCAAAGGGGTATTGGAATCTCACAATATGATATAGTTGTGTAAACTACGGGGAATTTTTTTTAGATAAGCTTGTTTTGAGTAAAAACCTCTCTTGGTTTTATGAAATTCCTCTCCATCTGTTTGGGATATGCATTTGAAAAAGATGTGTAAAATAGGTAGCAAATAAATCCTGAAAATAGGCCCCAAATATGCTCTCGATTCTCCCAATCCGTGACACCTGTAGAAAAAATAAAAGAGGTTATTTTTCCTTGGTCCATTTTTAGAACAAGCCTATTTTTGTTTCCCAAAATTCACCCCGGTTATCCTGGAAATCTCCTCGGAAGATGATTGGTCAAAAAACAATTTGGGAGGAGGAAAGTGGTTACGTATAGGATGGTGTGGGGACAAGTGTCAAATAGGATATGGGATGAGTGGATGCAGGAATGTAAGAGCTAGGAATAAGGGAAGCATAGGCGGAGAGGTGGACGGTATCAGGAATGAGGAGACAGGTGGTGTGTGGTGAGAGGGGGAAGTAGACACGGGAGGTGAGGTGTAGGGAGAGTGGTTAGAGAGGTGGATGAGGTGATAGGCGGGAGAAAAGGGGTATGAACAGGTGATAGGGTGATTGGAGGACAGGTGTAAGTGGTATCGGGTGGCAGTTTGGCAAGATTTTGAAGGGGTGGGTAGGTGGTAAGTAGTATTAGGAGAGGGGGGTCTGAAATAATGAGGAGGCACCACGTTAGGTGGGCCTGAGGTGAGGGAAAATAGTTTTTCAAACCCCCACCCCCCCCCCCACCATCTTTAAAGGTATAAAGGTCAGGGGGTCTGAAATAGTCTTAGGACCATTGATCTAGGCGATGGGAATGTCGTCGATGAGATTAGCGCGAGGATTAAGTGCTACACGCCAAAAGGTATTTTCTGCTAGCCAACTTAGGATAAAAACATGCATTGGGTAGCGCTAAGATTGAATTTTAAGAATTTGCAATATAATTCTATTTTCCCATGATATAATAACCCAATTTAATCAACTTAATGGTATATTTTCAAATGAAAACCTATTGCTTATGTTTTCTTTCCTTTTTCCTTTGGGATATTATTTGTAGAATGAAATATCATTTACCACATAAAATCACTGAAGGACGAAATTTCAATCACCATCTGATCCTATGAAATATAGGTTTATAACAGTGGCTCCACTTGGGGATAGTGCTCTCCTTGTGAGGTGACAAGAACATCGTACACTAAGTAGCCTTTTTCATTGAGTTGATCCCAAAACCTGCAACTTGCTCTGTCATGAAACTCTATGACTGAAAATCAATTGATACTCTGCTCCAAACATTAACTGAATCAAATTCGCTCTGAAGTCTCAAATGTAATCTAAAACTGAAAACTAAAACCATATTGAAAATCAAATTAAAAAATTGTTTAAAGGAATGCTCGTCAAGTCGATCTTATTCACACACTCCTACCTTAATCTGTTGAAATTACTGCTCAATTAGGTAATGGAAAAATGCCAATGAAGCCAATCCAGCAGTTGATCCAATAACTCTGCTCTTTCACTGTTTTTAATAAAACTCAGAAATAGATCTTGTAAGGGTGCTAGAACCTGATTGTCAGTTTGTTCTTCACAACAGAGAGCTTTGAAACCATAAAAAACAAAAGAGGCACTGGAAATCGATTGGAAATCTGAAGTGAAAAACTCCTCCATATAGATAGTTATGGGATCATGATGAATATGACCTATTTCTTGTTTTTCAGAGTATTCAAGGTCATAATTGAATATTGCACATGTGTTATCTATATCATCATACAACTTCTTATTTAACTGCAAATTTTTAGAAGAGATTTGTAATGAAACTCATGTTGAACAAGACGATGAAACTGGTTGCCTGATCAAGTTTTTATCATCTTTGTTTGTAGGCTCATGGTTAGCTAATGAAAAAGGACTTTGGCTACATATATTATCCAAGATATTAGCTATTGGATATTGGAGACACTGAGAAGGTTGATGCAATTTATTATGCAATGATTCCAATGAGGCTACATGATTTTCTATAGGTTTACCAGTCCTTGCTTTTGAGATATTAGCAGGAATTTTCTTCAAAAATTGGAATGAATCAAAACTTAATGGTACAAAATTATGTTGCATCAATTCATCTGTGGTTTGAAAATCAATATAACTCGGTGGCTGTAATTCTGGAGCTAGAACAGCTTCCATATCACAAATGACATATTCAACTGACTCATCAGAAAATTCTTCATTCCTACTGCTAAAAACTTGATGGTCTGCTTGCTTATAGATTCCTCTCAGAAATTGAAATGAGGAGAAACACAAGGGCATAGACTCTTCACTTACTTTGAAATTTTCTGCATTTTCCTCATTGTTGTCATGATTAATATGCACAAGTTTATTGTCATATTTGAGTTTTTGTAGCTGAGCTTCTTCCTCCCAAAAACATGTCGTTGGTTGCTTTGAAGAGTCAACCTTGATGTAGTCATCATCATATTGATGATACTTGGGTAAATCATCCATATAATAAAAATCATCAAGCATACATATTATATCAGTTGATTTCTCTTCCACAAGATGATTTTGAGTTTCATATTTGTCCATGGCATGAAGTGAATACATAAAACAATCATTTTTTGATCTATGATACCCAGGATGAACAACAAAATGTTTAGGAACAGTGACCCTTTCTTTCTCTGCAAAAAATGGAACATGGTGTTTTTGAATAGCAAGTTCATTTCTCATGGTAATATTCTGCATCATTTCTTTCATTGTGCTTGCCAGAATGTCCAGTTTCACTTTTGAAAATGTTAGATGCTCCTTCTCTATGTTTTCCTTCTCTTCTGCTTTCAACTTTGACTTTTTGATCAGTAGTTTAGCTTCTACACCTATTGCACCGTTCTTCATTTCTTCAAGTGTTGTAGTATTCTTTTCTCTTAAATGAAATGTCATTTCTGGATCAAAGGCATTCGGGAAGTGTAAAAGAGCTAACCCAGGAGGAGGCTTTATATCATCAGGCATTGAATGGTAAACTTGATTGAACCTAGATGAAAAGTGTCACACTGTTTCTCCTGGTTGTCTTTTCAAATGATCATATTCTTCTAAAATGAGGAAAATATTTCTCTTGATTACCCATTTATTAAGGAAGATTTTCACAAACTAATAGAAATCACCAATGCTTGCAGCTGGAAAATTTTTGAACCACTCTTTAGATTTACCTTGCAAAGATAAAGAAAAAATCCTAATACAAACATCATCTTATTCAACCTCAAAAAGGTCAAGAAAATTTTCAAAACCCTGAATGCGTTTTTCAGCAGTGATGTTACCATATTCTCCATCAAACCTAGGAAGGTATTTGTGATCATTTTCAGGGAAATCATGGAGTAGAGGAGGTAAGGTGAGAGGCTTGTATTTGTTTGGGACTTTAACATGTGCATGAGTATGTACAGAAGCTGTAAAATTGATCTTGATATTTTAAGGCTCATCGGGTTGAATATGATTATCATAAGTCTTAGTGATATGTTCTTGACCAAGATTAGGAAAAGACAAAAAAAATCAAAAATAAAGCCTATTATGTCTTGGATATAATTTCAACTAGAATACCTTATCTTTCCAGATTTTCTTGTCATGTTTCAGGTTCTTCCTCCAGTGGAGTCTTTGATTTGGAGTCGCTAGGTAGATGATTCATCCTTCTTTTGTCTGATCATTGTCCACCATCAGTAATCAGATCTAGAACTTGATATGTTTTTATGAGGAACATGAAATGTTCAGTTCCCTAATATGGTCGCCACTACGTTATCACTCTGTCATTTCTCAGGCTGAGGAAGAAGTTGATAGAGGTAACTACAAAACCACTTTGGAATCTAGGATCTATCCCACCTGGACTCAGAGAGGGATCTCTCTATAAGATTCAGCTTTGTTGGATGGGAATTTTAGGCTAGTTATGATAGTATAGGGTTTGGTTTTTTGAATTGTTGGTTGGAACAGGGAAGATGGGCCACTGGGAAATGGAGTCACTAGCTTAGTTCAATCACAGCAGTTTCTACAGGAAACCTTACAGGGCAGGATAGGCACTTTGTTGGATTCTTAATATTTTTGAGTGATGTGAAAGAAATGTTGAGAAGATAGGATTGTACCAGAGCAATTAAGAATTCTAGGACTAACCTTCTAGTAGAAAACAAAGAAATTATTCACAGCCAAAGGTAGAGTGTACATTTAAACAAATTATTCTCCTAATATTCTATTGAATAATTCAGAAGTTATGGATAATAATTGAAAAACAGTGAAAACACATATACAAAGACAGATGCACTTCACCAACTTAAGTGACATGAGAATCCTGTAATTACAACGGTATTACTGAAAATTGATCAAAGGAGGCTCTGTGAGCTACTTTACAATATTGATCCTATCCTCCATAACAGGTCCCAACCCTTCATAATTTGAAATGGGAAGTATTTATAAGTTTATTTACAAGTCATCTTATCATAACAGATCAGGATTTATTTTAGGAAAATTTAAACTAACTATTGCAATCATAGAAAATCAGAAAGATTTTTTCCATAGAATATGGACAGTTTAGAATAAATTTCGAGTTGTTGAGGTTGTTTTGTGGGATTTTTTGTTGATCGGTGCCTTTAATTTCTGCTCTTTTCCATCTGTCCTTTTGACTCTTTGCCTCTGAAATTTTGAAAAATGGGATCCAAAGGGGTCTTCGAATCTCACAATATGAGATAGTTAGGTAAAATATGGGGGAGGTTTTTGTATATCGGCTTGTTTAAAGTAAAAACCTCTCTCAGTTTTATGAAATTAATCTCCATCTATACGGGATATGCGTTTGAAAAATAGGTTTAAAACAGAAAACAAATAAATCCTGGAAATAGGACCCAAAGATGATCTCGATTCTCCCAATCCGTGACACCTATAGAAAAATTGAAAGAGGTTATTTTTCCTTGGTCTCTGTTGAGAAAACCCCTCTTTTGGTTTCTCAAAATTCTCCTTGGTTATCTTTGAAATCTCCTCGAAAGATGACTGGTCAAAAACAGTTTTGGGAGGAGGAAAGTGGTTACGTATAGGATGGCGTGGGGACAAGTGTCAAATAGGATATGGGATGAGTGGATGCGGGAGTGTAAGTGGTATTAATAAGGGAATCATAGGTGAAGAGGTGGACGGTATCGGGAATGAGGACAGAGGTGGTGTGTGGTGAGAGGGGGAAGTAGATATTGGAGGTGAGGTGTAGGGAGAGTGGTTAGAGAGGTGGATGAGGTGATAGGTGAGAGAAAAGGGATATGAACAGGCGAGAGGGTGAGTGGAAGATAGGTGTAAGTGGGGGTGTAAGTGGTATCGGGTGGTGGTTTGGCAGGATTCTGTAGGGGAGGGTAGGTGGTAAGTAGTATTAGGAGAGGGGGGTCTAAAATAACGAGGAGGCGCCACGTTAGTTGGGCCCGAGGCAAGGGAAAATAGATTTTTGGACCCCCCCCCCAACCGTTAAAGGCAGAAAGGTCGAGGGGCTCTGAAATAGTCTTAGGACCATTGATCTAGGCGATGGGAATGTCATTGATGATATTAGCACGAGGATTAAGTGCTACACGCCAAAAGGCCTTTTTCGCTAACCAACCTAGGATAAAAACATGCGTTGGGTAGTGCTAAGCTCGCATTTTAAGACTTTGCAATATAATTCTATTTTCCCATGCTATAATAACCCAATTTAATCAACTTAATGGTATATTTTCAAATTCAAACATGTTGTTTATGTTTTCTTTCCTTTTCCTTTGGGAAATTATTTGCAGAATGAAATATCATTTACCACATAAAATCACTCAAGGAAGAAATTTCAATCACCATCTAATCCTATGAAATATAGGGTTATAACAGGAACAAATGTTATGTCTAGAATTATCATGGAATAATTGGGTCTATCCTACACTAAAGAAAATACAAAGAACATGTTCGCTTATAATAATCAACAAAAAGATATTGTTGGAGAAATCAAGGATGTAACCATGGTATTGTGCGCTCATCCTGAGATTCTCACCACTTGTAATATCCAAATAATCAGTATGTCGGTAAGTAACTATTCAATTATTCTTGGACATGATTGGCAAGCTTTGACATGTGGTTATATGTTTATGGATGGGACTCGTATGTCTCTCCCAAAAGCTAGTAAAAACATTGTTGTTCTTTGTGAAGGTTTTTTTTCACTATATATAGAGAGCATTATGCAACCCCATGTCAACTTCATTGAAGAATACATTGTCATCTATTCCATCTTCCTTGAGGAAGAAAATTATTTTTTACCATCTATTGATCTGGATGACCACATATGGAATATGCATTTTGATGGTGCATGGTCAAATGATGGGAAGGGTGTTGGGATTGTGTTATATTCTCCTCTCGGGAAAATTCATATTTTTTCTTATAGACTTGTGTTTGCATGTACCAATAATGTTGTAGAGTTTGAAGCCCTCATACTTAGTATTGAAAATTCTCTCAATGTAGGATTCTATCACCTTATTGTGTTTGGTGATTCTGAATTGGTTGTCAACCTCGTAAGGAAGATTTACAATCCATCAAAAAAAAATTAAAAATATATACGCAGGCACTTTTGCAATTAATTTTTAATCTATTATATTTCAATATCACATATGTGCACAGAGAGTTGAATTCTATGGTCGATAGGTTAGTTGTTTATGTAGCTCATCCTGAAAGACATGAATGCACATTTATCTCCTTATATCATCCGCATATACCAGATAATGTGGAAACTTGGCAATTTTTTCCTAATGATGAATGCATCTATGTGTTTCTGAAAAATGAACCTCTCAATAAAAACGAAATTATCTCTTTGGATGATAATAAATTTTCCAAAGGACTAACTCCCCTCAAAGGTTATTTTTCTTCTAGTGATGTTAGCAGCCATAGGAAAATATAAACATAGGATTAAAGAAGAAATATTGGTGATTTCATCCATGTGAACAATGGGACTGAGGAAGATAAAAAAAAAAAAAAAATTTGGAGCCCATTATTTAGAAACAAAAAAGAAGAAATCCATGGACTTGTTCCATGAGTTTCATGATGTCTTTGTCTGGTCTTATGTTGATTTGTGTGGTTTTGATGATCCAAATTTTATGATCAGAATGAAATGACTACATATTATTAACATATGCTTAACACCAAATAAAAGAGATACAGTAAAACTGGTCTTCTATTCAACAAGGAAATAAGTTGAAACTATAAAATGCGGCAGAAAACAAGCTTGTTGGAATGGTGGTGGCTTATCTCTAAGAAGAGATGTGACGGTTGCGCTCATTCACAGAAGATGATTACAATGAGGCTATGAACTCCTTTTTACAATAAACAGGAGTGTCAAAAACCCTAGACATCCAAAAACCTAACCCTAGGAGATGAAGCACCAAAAGTCATGTGGGCCCTGTTTGGGTAAGTCAGTACATCAACTTCCTGGGGTCGTAACTTTTGCATACGATCATTGTTTTAGGCACACGATAGCTCGTTGGAAAGATCTATCCGAGGAATGCAAATGTTGATGAAAATTGCATGTTAAATTCTTACGATCGGTAGATACCCAAAAAAGCGTCGTTTAGGGCCTCAAAACGGCTCCGAAAGTTCAGGACCGAAAAACTGATAAAAATAGTAAATTACCAAAATTGTCAGAAAGTTGTTTTGAGCCAGCTGGAAAAGGTGGGTTGCCACTAATATCCACCTGGATCAATCCTCCCTCCTTAGGAATCAATTGTCTCCATTGCATTGAGTTCCCCCATCAGATGAGGAAATTTCTGTTGAATTTGGCCCCGGGTGAGCCACTTGCCTTGGTGCAGAAGCTTTCCTGCTTTGACAACTCGATAAATCTGGATCCTTTGTTGTCAAGTGCCCTTAATATATGTGTCCACAATATGATCATTGGATGCATGTTGTATGCAGTCAAGGTTGAGCTCTGTTGGTGTCATTTGTTTTGCTATGTCTGAGGTGTCCAATAATGGTGGGAAATAAGGTCGAAGGAGGTCCAAGTTGAACACTGGGTGCAAGCCAAGGAAAGGAGGAATGTTGAGCTCAAAAAAATTATCCCCCACAGCCTTGGTGATGGTGTAAGGCCCATAACGGAGTGGGAAAATCTTACAATGGGGTCCTGTAAGGCGTTCTTTCTACAAGTGCAACCAAACTTTGTCCCTCACCTGAAACTTATGTGGCACCTGATGTTGATCATTGTGTTGCTTGTACTTTTCATTGGACTTCTATAGGATATCCTAAACCCATTGGTGTATGTGTTGGATCCACTCAATGAAATGGGTGGCTTTGTCAACTTAAGTTGGAGCAGGAGATGAGTCAGCCAAGGTGACCGCAAGGGGAAGTGCAACATCTATGGGACCCAATGGTTGGAATCCCAACCTCACCTGAAAGGGGTTGTGGTTGGTTGAGCTATGCAGGGCTCGGTTGTAGATATGTTGGACATAGGTAAGACTCTCATCCCATGTGTGAGGGTACTTGGAATTATACATGTGCAGGATATGCATGATCATTCGATTTACGACCTCGGTTTATCCATCTATCTGGGGGTGGAAGGTCGTGGATTTCATGAGCTTGGTGTCCAGCAGTGACCAGAGGCTCGACCAGAATGTGATGATAAATCAACTGTCCCGATCTGAGATAGTGGTTTGTGGGATTCCAAAATGTACCTAGACTCATTCAAAGAAGAGCTTGGCAGTGGCTTCTGTTGTGATGCTCTTCTTGCAAGCAACCAGGATCGCCATCTTAGAAAAGTGATCAACAACCACAAAAACATAGTCATTTCCCTACTTGGTGGATGGGAGGCCTGAAATATAGTCCATTGAGATGGATTCCCATGGCCTATCAGGAGTAGGAAGTGGGGTGTACAAGCCCTATTTCTTAGTGGTCGGTTTGGCAATAGCACAGGAAGTGTAGGACCTGATATACTTGTTGACCTCTTGTCGAAGTTTCGGCCAGTAGAAATGTTTTTGTAGCATCGCCACTATATTTTCGATGATGAAGTGTCCTACCACCTAACTATAGTGGGCTTCCCAGATCATCTTTTCTCGCTCGCTTGATGGAACGCAGATATGGCCCAGACGACACAACAACCCATCCTGAAGATGGAAATTATCGACAACTGCGTTTTCACCCAACATTTGGTAGGTGATGGTGAAGTCTGGGTCTGTCTCATACAGTTGGGGCCATCCATAGGTATCATGGCCACAAGAGTCTAGCACCATGGTGAGTCCCGTGACTGACGGTCTACAGAGGCAACCAGCGATGCGGTTGGTGCTTCATGTTTTATACTTGATGTTGAGGTGGAATTGTTGTAAATATGTGGACCACTTTTGATGGTGGTCATTCTATAATTTGTCTTGTGTCTGCATGAAATGCAGTGACTTATGATCAGTGTGGATGATTGTCTCCTTCCCAAGAATGTAATGTCTCCACTGGCAGCAGGCTTGCACAATGGAGTACATTTCTTTATCGTAAGTAGGGTACTTACGGATAGCATCTAATAGTGTCTCACTATGATCGGCCATGGGGTGGCTGTGCTAAGTGAGAACGGTGCCCACAGCATAGTTTGAAGCATTTGTCTCGATATGAAAGGGTTGTTGCAGGTCTAGTAGTGAAAGTATCGGGGCTGAGCACAAGTGTTGCTTCAAATCATCGAACGCTTGTTGTTGGGACCGGCCCCATGCAAATTTTTCCTTACCACCACCCCTATTTATTTGGTTGAGGGCCCATGCAATATGGGAGAATCCCAACACAAACCTGCGGTAGAAATTGGTAAGGCCCAAGAATCTCTGAAGCTCAGTGAGTGTGGTTGGGGATGGTCAGTCACAGATTACTTGGATATTGGTTAGATCCACATGTACACCATGTTGATCAACAATGTAGCTCAGGTAATGGACCTTGTCCATGCCAAAGGAGCATTTTTCCAAGTTGGTGTATAGCTTGTGTTGTCGCAGGGTGTGTTGAACCTGTTGAATATGTTGCAAGTGTTCTGGCCAAGACTTGTTGTAAATGAGAATGTCATCCAAATACACCACTACAAAAGTATTGGTGAATGGTTGCAGGATATCGTCCATCATCCTCATGAAAGTGGCTAGAGCATTTTTCAAACCAAAGGGCATGACCAACCATTCAAAAAGGACTTCCTTTGACTTGAAGGCAATCTTCCATACATATGTATGTTTTATCGAGACATGGTGGTAGACAGACTTCAGATCAATCTTATTGAAGTATTTGGCCCCCGTGAGTTGATCAAGGAGGCCGTCGATTCATGGAATTGGGTATCGGTTCCTGACTGTGATTTTATTCAGGGCTCGGTAATCAATGCAGAGTCACCAGGTTCCATCTATCTTCTGTACCAGCACGATTGGGCTCCTGCAAGGTGATGAGCTGGGACAGATGTGCCCCTTGTGGAGCAATTCTTGGATATGTCGCTTGATATTATCATTCTCTAACATAGAGAAATGATAGATTGGCCCATTGGGCAGCGGTGCGTCAAGGGTCAGATCGATGGGGTGCTTGACCTGACACTGCAGAGGTACCCCGGTAGGTGAGGAGAAGATAAATGAGTATTCTTCGACGACCTTATATACTTTCTTCTGTTGTGTGGAGAGGTCGGTCGCAGAGACCCTGGATGTGGCTGTGATATTTTTCTCATTCTAAGAGTGAATCATGAATAAGACAAACTTCCTCATCTGAGAGATGACCTTCCTGCATTGCTTGGCAGAGATCAAGGAAATAGCACTAGGTGGGACTGCCTCGGGTATCCTGTACAATTTCTTGTTCAAAGTAATAATAACACTATGAGGCCTAGACTCATATACAGCATGATGGATCCATAAATAAGGTTGGCCCAAAAGATCATCGCAAACTTCGAGAGAAGAAACATCACAAAATACCTCATCTTTGAAGGGTTCGATGTCGTACAACAGTCGGCATTGTTGGATGATGCGAAGATCGCTTCCTTGGTGGAGCCATCCAATGGTGTAGGGTTGTGGGTGCGGCATTGTCGGTAGGGCCAGCCGCTTGAAAACCTATGTTGAGATGAGGTTTTTCTAGCTATCGCTATCAATGATGAACTGTGGTGGGGTTCCTTTTACTCACATCTGTGAATGGAAGAGGTTCTCTCCTTCTTCTGTCTCATCTGGTTCATCGGGATGGAGCTTGGTGGTAGCAATGGTGGAAATGGGTTCCACATCAATGATCTGTCTTCCCCTTTATGGTTCTAACTCAGAGTCAGAACCTGCATCTGATTCAAAGGCTTTCACTTTGGCCACCAGCAATTGCTTTGAGTGGCAGTCAACAGTGTTATGCCAAGGGATCTTATGGAAGTCGCACCACTTCTCGGTATATTTCTTTGTATTTTCGGTGTCCTTGTTTTCTTGTGGCTTGGAATGGTTGACCTGATAATGTCCATATTTTCTCTGTCCTTTGTTCTATGGGTTGGGGACACCCTTTCCTACATTTTTATGTGCGGGGTTCCCGGGCCCAAATTGTCGCGTCTTTTGTTTGATCTTTTGCTCGATTTTGATGGCATATCAATAGGCCGTGCCCAAGGACAAGATGTTTATAAATTCCATTTTGGTCTAGATGAATCTATGCAAAGCACCACAATACTTGAGCACCAGATGTCACTCTGAATCTTTGATACCCAGCTTGGTGCGCAAGGTATGGAAGATATTTGTGAACTCTGGCACTGCTTGGTCTCTTTCTTGTCACGGTGTGGTCCATTTGGTATACAAGTCATCATACTTTCCAACAGGGTAGTATTGTTCCTTAATAGCATCCCTGAAGGATTCCCAGGTGGTCGTGACTGTAAATAAAGAGGGTTCCTTTGTTTCCTTTTTCTCACAGAAAGTTTCCCACCAATCTTTGACATGGGGAACGGCTTTGAGGAGCACAAAAGTAATATTTTCTCTATTCGAAAAGTTATGGACAGAAAAATACCCTTCTAGTAGATTCAACCACTTATCTACACCATTTGCCTCTATCTGACCTTCAAATACAGGAATATTGAAGTTTATTTGTACCTTGAAGGGGGTGGCACCTCCGCCCGAAGAAGATGCGTCGCATGTTGGTAGCCGCCAAAGGATTTGCGCAAAACTATCCATCATCTCGTTCCTTTGTTGCGTGAGGGATTCCTCAAGAAACATTTTGAAAGGATCTCTCATCCCATCATCTTTCTTTTCTCCTACCATGAGAGGTCACTTGGGCGTGCGAGATATTTGGTCCTTAAGAGAAACAAGCTCGAGACCCAATTCTTTGTACTCTGACCTCGTTGGGGACATGCATTAAGACGACAAGAAGTAGACCGCTCTGATACCACTGATCCAGATTTTATGAGAAGAATGAAATGACTACAAAGTATTAACAGATGCTTAACACATAATAACAGAGATACAGTAAAATTGGTTTTCTATTCAACAAGGAAATAAGTTGAAACTGTAAAATGCAATGGAAAACAAGCTTGTTGGAATGGTGGTGGCTTATCTCAAAGAAGAGATGTGACGGTTGGGCTCATTCACAAGAAGATGATTATAATGAGGCTCCAAAGGCCTTTTTACAATAAACAGGAGTTTCAAAAACCCTAGACATCCAAAAACCTAACCCTAGGAGATGAAGCACCAAAAGTCATGTGGGCCTCATTTGGGTAAGTCAGTACATCAACTTCTCGGGGTCGTAACTTTTGCATACGATGTTTGTTTTAGGCGCATGATATCCCATTGGAAAGATCTATCTGAGGACTACAACTGTTGATGAAAATTTCATGATGAAGATTTTTTATCGGTAGATACCCAAAAAAACATCGTTTAAGGCCTCACAACGACTCTGGAAGTTCAGGACCCGAAAAACTGCTAAAAATAGTAAATTACCAAAATTGCCAGAAAGTTGTTTTGAGCCAGCTAGAAAAGGTGGGTGGCCACTGATATCCACCTGGATCATTTGATCTAAGAATATTTCAGCATGTGATTCCCATTAAATAAGATTCCAAACATGTAATGCAAACACAAAGGCACGTAAATATTTCACTTGAAGCCACTATTCGTAAGGAAATAGAAAAATTGTTAGCAACCCATATTATATTTCCTCTAAAATATTCATAATGGGTTACAAATATTGTTCTGGTAAGGAAACAAAATGGGGATATTACATTATGTGTCAATGGTGGTAGGGTGGTAAGTTGGCATAAGAAAACCGCTATATCAAAAAAAATTAGCTAGGCTTGTTAATTCTTTATACCTTAGCCAAAAATTGGCTCCTTTCTCTAAACTGTCAGTTTTCCACTAAATTGTATGTCAAACTTGGTTAAACGATGTTATATGAACAACTTAATAGTGGTGCTCTAATCTCACAATATGCGACCAAAGGTTTTCTACCATAGGCTCATTGGAACCAACAAGAAGTGGATTTCAAAACATTTCATAATGTTGATATCCAATCACACTGCGACACACCTCACTTGGAAAACCACCTAGTTTCCTATCACACCACCAACCCGGCTTCAAATCTCATGCAACTCTGATTGTGAAATGCAATTTGGTATGTTGATCTTGGGAAAGAACAACAATCTTTGATCTCGACTATTCGCTTCGCCCGTCGTTTAACTAACTATTAATCAAGGTTTATGAACCAAGTTTTTTCTGTTTAACATTGTTTACTCTCAAGTTTATGTTGGAATATGATAGTTCACCCAACAAACTCCAAGATTATCTATTGACCAAAGTCTCTGTGCCCTTATTTCTGATGGTTTGGGTTTCAAACCCTAGAATCTCCTAGCACATTTAAACGCTTTTGTCTTTTGATTACAAAGAGATCTAGTCTCTATATTAACTAATCAATAGTATCGTTTCTCTTAAATTAACACGCCACTCTACATGAAACTCTAGTTTCTTCACACAGTCACGACTTGGAACTTCAATAAAATTGTAATTACCTCTATCGACCATTAATGGATAATATGCAAGTGAAAATCATGAGCTCCAATCACAGGAAAAATATCGAACATTCGTATTTAACCCATTCACACATAAATGACTAGAAAATCCTCAATTTCACCAAATTTATTTGTTTTATTCAAGCTATAGAGAGATTTTGTATATGTCATTAAGCTCACACTCTCAATCACAGTACCGCATTCTCTCTGTCCCTCTATCTAATTTGAATTCCAATACATAATAGCCAAAACAACTAACTAACTCCCTTCCACAAAGGGAGTTACTAATTTTAGAAAACAGAATTCTTATCATTTCTCAACAAACTATCTAGTTGGCCTAATCTCCTCGCAAGGAGTATCAACTTGCCACTTATTCCTATTTTTCTAGCACAAATCGACAACACTACTAACTACTTCTAATTATCTTCACAAATTAAATAACAATTATTCTCAAAGCTTCAGGAAAACTTGTCCCCTTCCTAGCCACAACATGTGACAACTCAGTCACATTGTTGGCTTTGCCTAGATGCTCCTGCATCAGTCAATTTACATGCCCTTAACAAGGCTACCATGAAACATAATTTTCCATTTCTTGATATGGAGTTAATTCTCCAACAAGTTGCAAGATCAGAAATGATGTCTCCTCTTGATGGCTTTTCAGGTTATAACCAAATATACCTCAAGAGAGCTAACAAGTATAAGACAACCTTTAATACCTGTTGGGGCACCTTTGCATATGAGTGTATGTATTTTTGCTTGATTAATGTTGATGTCATCTTTCAAAGAGCTATGCAAATATATTTCGACGATATAATCAAGATCATTATTCAAATTGGTCTTGATGATTTAATCGTATATTCCAATATCCAATAAAATCATTTTGATCATCTTAGACAAGTATTCTTGTGTTGTTGGAAATATGGCATGTCACTAAATCCTACAAAGTATATTTTCAATGTTACTTCCATAAAATTACTTGGTCATATAGTTTTAGATTCTAGTATTAGTATTGATCTAGAAAGAATTATTTCTATTCAAAATCTCTCGGTTCCTACTTCAAAAAAAAAAATCAATCATTTATGGAAAAAAACATTTTTTAAGGAGATTCATTCTTGAATTTTCCAGAATGGTTAAACCTATTCATAATCTGTTGAAGAAAGACCAATTCTTTTCCTGGATTCCAAACACCAAAAAAAACTTTTTTGATGTAAAAAAATCCATAGTTTCAACTCATGTTTTGGATAAGCCTTATTTTTCAAAAGACTTTATCATCTACACCAATTCCACTGAAGAATCTATTTCTACAATTCTTCTTCAAGAAGATGACAAAAATATAGAACATCTAGTGGCTCTTATAAGTCTAAGTCTATATGATGATGAATTGAAATCTACTTTAATTGAGAAACATGCATTTTCTCTCATACAAGCTATTGAAAAATTATGTCACTTTATTCTTAGTAAGCATATTGAAGTTAAAGTCCCTTTGTCTGCTATTTAATTCTTATTATCTTAAACTCTTATGTCAGGAAAATTAGCACACTGGATTACTAAGATACAGGAACATGATTTAACAACTACCACTACTAATACAATAAAGGGGCATGACTTAGCACTACATCTGGCTCAGCATGTTGAACCGATATGTGTTTCTAAAAATAATGATGAATCCATATCTTCTTTATTCTTGATTGAGTACGCAAATATTGATATTGCATATCATCCTTGGTATTGGGATATTATCTATTACTTAATTACCATATGAACATTGCCATGATAACTCAGAATATCACGAACGAAGGAGGCTTCATCTTGAAGATTCTAAATATCTCATTCTAGGCTCTCTTTTATTTTATAGGTCAATTGATGGGTTATTGTTCATATGTATTGATGATACAACAACTCTTGATACACTTGAAAAACTTCATGGAACAGTTGAATCTGATATGCACATTAGTGGGAATTTTGTTGCTAAAGCTATTGCACATAAAATATTAAGGACTAGTTATTATTGGTCTTCTATATTTAAACACTCATACAAGTTTGTACAATTCTGTAATGAATGTCAGAAGGTTGTTGGTAGAGAAAAGTTTTATTCTATTCCTTTGCAACCAATCATACCTAATTTTCCATTTTCGAAATGGGGATTAAATTTTATTGGGCCTATTAATCCTCCTTCTACAAGTCATGTATTTATTTTAAATGTTATATACTACTTTACAAAGTGTGATGAAGAAATTCCTCTTAGACATGTTAAAGATGAATAGGTGATCTCCTTTATCGAAACAAATAGTTTCTAGATTTGGTCTTGCTATTGAAATCGTCTCTGATAACGAACTAGCTTTGATGTCTAGAAAGTTGATGCATTTCCGTAGTAAGATTGGAGTGAAACATTTCACTTCATCAATCTATTACCCTTAGGGAAATGGGAAGGTTGAGTCCACAAACAAAAATCTGGTTAAAATATTAAAAAGGATCATTGATAATAAACCCCACTAGTGGCACACTTTATTAACGTATTCCTTATGGGAAGATCGCACAACCACAAAGAAAAGCATAGGACATACCCCTTTTCATATACTTTATGGTCATGACATTGTTATGCATGTTGAACTTGAACTAATTTCTCTTATCTTGGATTTACAGATTGAAGAGATAAATTCGACAAATATTCCTTAGAGATTTAGTGCTTTGCTAGATCTAGAAGAACATAGGAATTATGCTCTCAATACTTTTTAAAAAAAAGAGCAATCAGTTCAAAAAGATTTTAACAAAAAAGCTAAAAAAAAAATATTTTTGCGGTTAGTCAAAAGGTGATTTTATGGGATTCTACTCATGGGGATAAAGGGAAACACTCAAAATTTTAGAAATTGTGGCTAGGTCCATACATAGTTGTCTTTGTCATTGGAAACAAATCTTACCTTCTCAAATATGAAGATAGAAAATTGTTCTCGTATACCACTGATGGTTCACATTTAAAGCATTATATTGAACCAGAGAGAAAAGTTTAATAATTATAATTTAAATATGTAAGTAACTTTGTATATAAATATTTTTTTCTTTTTTTTTTCTTTTTTTTCAAATTTGTATGTGGTTTCTTATTTCTTGTTTTTTTTTTTTTTTTCAGTTTTATTTACTTTATAAAAGTCTTGTTTTAAATGCTTGGACCAAAGCAATTATTGTAATTTCACATAGCATTTGCAAAGAGCTTACTAATCAAATATGATCTTGATGCATGCAAGCATTCAGAATAAACAAATTTCCTCTTGTATGTTCATAGTTTCACTTTGCTAAGTAATTAATCATTTATGAATTTATCTCTTGCAGGAAGCTTAGAAGTCTACTTTTCCCAAGTTATATTTCTTTCCCTTGCTTCATTCCCAGAGAGAAGTTTTGGCATACAAGGCATAGATTCATGATGTTTCTTCTTATTTGCTAACATTAATCTATGCATTTTTTACTCTGTAACATAATTATCCAAGATCGGTGATAATTTCAAAGAATAGCATGCATGATCCTTATCTACATTGACTGACAAACCAAAGTTTCTAAATTTTGGCCTAATATAACTAGACACCCCTATAGATTCGCCATTTGTTGACCCAATATATATATGGACAATATTTATAAAATCCTGCAAATGATTGTAAGACTAAATCCTAACCATTACTTTATTTTACTAAGGTTCACCAGGGGGTTCCACTAGGAAGATTATACAATGAATCCTAAGGGGTATCATTTCATTTTGTGATAAGAATGGTTACAACTCATGTCTATGGAATAAAATTATATGGTGATATGGAACAGTTATGATTTATATTATATATTATGGGTTATACTATATGTTTGGCATAAGAAACAAAAGAGGCAATATAATGTTTGGGTGATACATATGTCATTCCATTGATAATATCACAAATTTTAATCATTGATCGCTCACCCCATCACTTTGATATGGTTGATATATGATCCATATGTAGCATGGATGTGCATATTAATGGTTATTGGTATTTGAAACAACTTTGATCAAAGTGATAATTAATGCATGGGATACTTATGTTTCAGGGTTAAGGTGATGGAATAGCAATATGCTAGCTCATTTTGTTTGTTTGAAGATCATGAGGGTTTGAAGCTCGCATGTTTTCTGAGCTAGTTTACCATTGCAAAGACTCCCATCCTCACACAACATTGAACTCAAACCAAAACAATCTTGGCATAAGATAATTGTGGGTGTATAAATCTTGGTCTTTGTGGTACAAGTCTGGGATCAATTTACATCTTTCATAAAGGTATGTAGCAGTTTACTGGTGTTGATGAAGAAAATAATTTATTACCAATTTTTTTATTGTTAAATGATTTGTGATGGTTATGTCTGAGTTGCTTCCCTTCTTCATTCCAATTTATACTTTTGTCCCAGCTACATTCGAGTAATGTCATTTTTCTTTCACAAAGACACATATAGTTCAGTTGATAACTTGTTGTATTTTGCATTCACGAGGATTGACAAGCAATACACTAAAAGCATGAATGTATGGTTGTGTATCTTTGTTCCCTATAAAAGTTATTAACTTTCCCTTCATGAATTTGATATTTCATTGTAGCACCTTTGTTTTGAAAATGAAAAATGAATTATCCTTTGTTTGACCATTATATATCAGTATCTCATTTGCATATTCCTGTGATTGCAAAGATGTTATTTAAAATAAAATAAAAAATGTCTCCCTCTGAACTACCATACCCTATTACATCTCATGAATAAGTTTTTAAGACAAACCCTTCACCTCAAATTGGGTTCATTGAAAAAAATGCTCCATACACTTAGCGTTATTATATTTGCATAAATAAAAAAGGAAAAAATATTGTAAGCAGATTTTTTCAGTGAGGAAATTTTTGAAAGAAAAAGAGTCCACTGTCAAATTGCGGCCTGTAGCCAGAATTTTGTCAAAATTTTATTTGAAGCTGTCCAATAATGTTCTAAAAGACTTCAAAACCTAAAACTCAAAATTAAAATCCATATGGATTCATCTCACCACTCAATAGTTTTTCATTACCATAACCCTATCATTCTCAAAACAGATTCATTGCAAACCATATTCAATTAATACATTGTGAAAATTACATTTTTCTTCATTTTACATGCAATTGATAGTTGTCATGAATTTAATGGATGCTTTATGATTCTATATGATCTTTTTCATTCGTGGATCAAGGGGATCCTATAGAAGATAAGGGAGAAGGAAAAATTATTTTGTACAAGAAGGATTAAAAGAATTAGGTTATATGTCCACTTTGATGCTAATTTTGATGAGTTCAATCATTTGGCACATATTGGGCACCTTTTTCTTGGGTTGAAAGCAAGCCTTTCATGAGCCTTTGAGACCTATAAATGTACCTATGCAACCCCATCCGAGTATTTTGACATCCCTCTGCATCCACAATATGACCTAGCCAATGATGGGTGGGAAACAAACCAAAACAAACATGTTTTAAGAAATGCAAAATGGCCAAGCATGCATTAAAATCATCCTCAACATGAATTTTTTGTTGCTTCTATTGCTTCTACTAATTCTTTCTCTCAGACTTAGCCTTACATTGAAGTTAAATCCTCTTATTTAAAGCTACTTGCAGATGAAAAGGGAAAGAATCTTATGAAAGAATCTTCAAGTTAGGAAATCTCAAAACCTGCTTATATCCACTCCAAGGTAAGTGCAAAGGAGTTACAAGGAGAGGACAAAGGGGAAATTTCTCACTTAGACATGTTTCAGATATCTTAGTACTGATATTTTATGCTTATGTGAATAAGAATTTGACTTGGTTTGACATTTTCAAATTTTGGCTATTAAAGAAATTTTGTTTTATATCAGCAATTTTTGGAGGGATAAGATGGAAATATATATATATATATATATATATATATATAGTATTAAATGCAGATTATGGTCACATTTGGTGCATGATTCCTTATTTCATAAGTTTTATATCGAATGATTAAATGACATAAGTCGTCTTCCCTTATAAGAGGCTAGTGGGACCCCTGCCTACCTTTTATAACTATTCCTTCTTGTTGGAATTATTGTTACTGATGTGAAAGGATTAATGTTTTCATTGATATCATATTACGGCTTTACAAATACACAACATTTCCAAGATCTATTTATATATAGGTTTACAAGTATATTAAAAAAAGTGGTGTACGTGAAAAAGTAAAAAATTGAAATGGTGGTTTCAAACCCATGGGTTCAGAATCCCATGGTATTTTCCCATGTATTTTCCCATGGTATTTGGATAAGTTAAATAAAAAAAGGGGGGGGTTAATTGTTTAATTAATGGGTGTCGTTTCTTTTTTAATTAACATGTCTTTTCATAAAGGGTTATGATAAAGTATAAAAAGAGAAAGTATTGAGAGAAAGTGTGTGGGTGAAAAATGTAATAACATTTGAAGAAGTGGATGAGAAAAGAATGAATATCATTCCAAAAGGGGAGAGTTGTGTAATCAGTTTCACGGCAGCTTGGCATTTTCGCTATAAATTATTTTGTAAAATGTTTCAGACCATGAAATTTTGAGGAAATGGAGGAAATATCTCTATATACATGTGGCCAAAATTTCAGACATTGGTTCGCTATACTTTCTGAGATATGTCATGTGGAACTTAGGGTTACTGAATGCTCCTGAAATCAATTTCTGCTGGTTATTTTGGCATTTTCCCTGTAACTGATTTTTCGGGGTGCTTCATATAGTGAAATTTTTAGGAGATGGAAGAGAGAGCGTTGGGTACATGTGGTTAAAATTTCAGATGTTGTTTCACTATACTTTCTAAGATATTCTTTGTGGAAGTTAGGGATCATGAATACTACTGAAATCAGTTTCAAACAGGTCAGTTTGGAATTTTTGCTACAATTTATTTTCTAGGATATTTCAGACCTTGAAAATTTGAGGATATAGAGGCGAGATCTTTGGATACATGTGGTAAAAATTTTAGATGTTGTTTCTCTACACTTTTTTAGATATGCCCTATATAAGTTAGGGTTTTTTAATAGTCTTAAAATCGGTTTCAAACAGGTTAGTTTGGAATTTTCACTATAACTTCTTTTCTGGAATATTTCAGACTGTGAATTTTTTAGAGATCTGAGGTGACATAGAGAAGTACCTCGGGTAAAAAATTTAGAATTTTTTCCACTATACCTTATAAGATATACCCTTTGTAATTTATGGTTTATAAATGGTCCTGAAATCAGTTTCAAATGGGTCAGCTTGGCATTTTCTCTATAAATTATTTTCTGGGACTTTTTAGAATACGAAAGTTTTAGGGATCTTAGGAGACATACCAATGTATCTCAAGTAAAAAATTTGTAATCACATTTGAAAAATTGGATATGTAGCATGTTGTACAAGTTTTTTCTTTGGAAGAGGCCAAAAACAACAAGCTTTGGGAAAGTTACCATAAATTTCATTTGGAAATTCAAATTTTGGTCAAACTTGGTGAAGGCGGAAGTAGCAAGCAAACTTAGTGAAGGTAATGTGAATAGAATCATATTTTGAATAATTTATATGTACTAAATAAGAAATTGTAACTTTAATATTAGTGTCACTCAAACAAATAGATTGGTGTCTCTTGCTAAGATGGTGCTTACTAGTGGGGATTGGTGTCTCTAGTAGATTGGTGTCTACGAATATCTGTAAGAGTAGGTTGGTTCCTACCAGAGATTGGTGTCTCCGATGTGTTTGTGCCTACAAATATTTATAACAATAGGTTGGTTCCTACAAATAATTATAAAGAGAAGTTTTTTGGTTCCACGTAAATCTTGTGTTCCATGTTTTGTAGTTAATGTTTTAGTAGATTGGTGTCTACGAATATCTGTAAGAGTAGGTTGGTTCCTACCAGAGATTGGTGTCTCCAATGTGTTTGTGCCTACAAATATTTATAACAATAGGTTGGTTCCTACAAATAATTATAAAGAGAATTTTTTTGGTTCCACGTAAATCTTGTGTTCCATGTTTTGTAGTTAATAGATATCATATGTGATTATTAGTAAAATTTTGTCTTATAATGATTCAACCCCCCCCNAAGTGTGTGCTCAAAAATAGGTATCAGAGCGGGTTCCTTTGGAAACATTGTAACAGTTGGAAGGTAGATATCAGGAGCACCCATGGCCATCCAAGAAGGTTTCTCCACAAGAAGAGCTCCATTATTTGACAGAACAAACTATGTCTTCTATAGCATAAGGATGCAAACCTATTTAATGGCTCTTGGTTTTGATATTTGGAAATCAGTCATGACTGGTTATACAACCCCAACAACTCCACCTATATATGTGGTTGATAAGAAACCTAGTGAAAACAATGCAGAAGTAATGAATACCATCATGTGCAGTCTATCAGAATCTAAGTTTTTCAAGGTGATGCATTGTAAATCTGAAAAAATAAAATAAATAAATAAAAATTGGGACAAGCTTCAAAAAATCTATGAAGGACATGAAAAGGTTAAGAAGGAAAAGCTCTATTGATGCTTTTAATAGCATCATGATCATATTCCACAAAGTATTGTGAAATTATGTTTTTCTTTCATTTTCTTTACCTCACCTTTACTCTCACAAAAAAAAAAAAAAAATCATTTAATTGCCTTGATATACGTGTTGTATTGTTACAAAAAAAGAAAAAACGGGGGGGGGATTTCCTAAGAAAATCGTGTCTACATTGATTGTGTGGTATGAAGACTGACACAATTTTTTTTATATCGCGCAAGTGAAAACAATACGCGAGTAAGAAAAATATATGAGTTTGGCAATGAACTATATTGAAAATTGGTATTGGTATTGTGCATATTTATTTTATAAAAATATTGTGGTGGAATATTCATGAATGCTAAAGTATGGTTATGATTTGGGTGCTATATTGTTTTTATAAACAGTATAAAAATCATTGGATATATATATACCAAAAACCATTTGGAATGATATTATTATACATTATGTTTTATTAAGAAATGCAATGGTTATATTATATTTACCTTGGAATATATTTGGCAACACAGTGGCGTACACGTTGAGCATGGTTATATATAGAAAAAATTTGAAGCTTCATGGTTTATTAGGTTACAATGAGCCCACCACCCAACACTTGTGTAAGCAACTTAAATTTTGAGCATGTGTTTTAATACATGATACGATAGAGTCAACCCAGTGCCCATCACATTAAGTATGGTAGGTGTGATATCAACGGTGAATGTGTGGCACTGAATCCTATACACATAACAGTGTTGCCACATGGAAATGGATTTCAACTCAGGATTACCGACATTCCATTCCACACTTAGCAACAACTCTCCATCAATTTTTTGGTTTAATGGCATTTATTTTGATTTTGCTCGGAGTCTTTTCTTTGTGGTTTTGTTAGGATCAATATCAATGCTCAAGCCACTCACCTATATCAATATGAAAAACAATGGCTCATATCCCCAGACTTGGAAATAGATTTGATCATTCATTGATCCGGAGAATGTGATTATGGCTCAACACTTCATTTCAAGGTAAGCGCAAGGATACACTATGGTTGATCATTCACAATGTCTATGTGTTGATTTTATTTGAGATTTCATAGCCAAATCCTTCACTTTGTTCAACTTGCTCTTGCCTTTGTACCCTAATCTTGAACTATCAAATATTTTCTCACTTTGTTATACGTATGGGTTCTATTTTCCATATTTAATGACTGTATTATGAGAAGAACTTCACTCATTTTTATTTTAGTCGTCCTGAATCCAAGCCATTCAACCCTATCACCATAATTCTCTCTCCCTGAACACATTTCCACCTACATAATAATTATGAGCAATTTGTACATGAATTTTTGAATATAATATGCACTCGGCCTCTTGTATTGCCTCAAGGCTATATACAATATGTTGATTTGAAAGCCATCTCCAATTTGTAAAATGATTGTATATTTATAGATATATGTACTGCATTGTAATGTTAATATGTGAATAAAAGGAAAGGGTGTCACGAACCATTTAATCCATGCTTGTAGTTGCATACTTGAGATATTTGAAATGTTGTTGGGTTTGTTCTCAAAAGTTATATATGGTTGGAACGATTTGGAAAACGTTGTGTGTACACTAGAATACAAGATAAATATGTTACTATGTCACTACAATGCATTGATACAATATCTCTCCTATGTTACATATTGCCTATTTTTTAAGAACATTGAGTTTTTGTCCCTTGCTATACCAACCCGATACCCTACCTACTAGCTATGAAGACTTGGTTTTACTAGAAACATTTGATATATGTGTTTGGTTATAAATAGAATTAAGTTGTTCAGTATCGTTAGCTTGTCTCTAGTTATCATTCTAATTTGGTGTGTGGGTTCTAGTTCGTGACATATAGGAAATCTATCAGCAGTGGATAATATTTGTGCTTGTTGTGGTTATACATGTGAAGAGAGTCGCAGTTATCAAAGTTCAGTGAACTTAGTTCGAAATGGGTCTTTGTTTGAATTAAGTTTTCATTTTGAAATTGATATTTAAATAAGTGAATTTATTTACAGTTTGGATGGCCAATGAATATGTATATTTAGACTATGGAAGAAACATTAAAAGTTGTTATGAATAATGCAAGTGAAGACACAATTACACATTCATTTTTATTTCATATATATGGAACTGTGTTATGGATATGATGGTTGTGCTACATATTAATCATTGGGGATTTTGCTACCTATGCATGATGTTAAGAGTAGTCATGACAATCATCATAGTTTGACAAATATTATGGATAACGGAGTCCCCCCTTTTTTATTTTTGTTTGAAAACCATATTTCAAAACTTAGTTCCATTTTATATTTTCTTATGCATTTTCCTGAGTTTGCTTGAGGTTATAAATAGACCATGGTCTATAAATGTGACCATGTATTGATAGTTAGTTAACGTTTTTTCTTGATAACAAATCTTGGAAGTTTCACACCATCTTGGTAGCATGCTATATAAGAAATCAAGCCTCGGAAAGGAGGGGTTCATTTTTTTACACTTGCTATGGAGTTCTTTTTTAAATGGAAAAATAGGAGGTCAAGTCCTGATCTTTTTGTTTGCATAAGAGACTAATACCAGCGTCCAAAAGAATTCACAGAATCATGTTGCAGCTTTATCAATGCAAAATATTTTGTTTGTCATTTACACAGTAGCCAAGTAGTCTCGTAAATGCTAGTTGTCTATACAAGTACATGTTTTTGGTCCATACTTTCACAAAAGTATGAAAGAGATTAAAGAAGGTCACTCTAATGTACTGATGAAGAAATATTAAATAAAAAAGATTTATTTTTCCATATTCATATTTCTCTGCTTTGAATCGTTTTCTATTCTTTCATTTGGATGTTATTCTCTCTCATTATATATATTAGATTTCATATTTTCTTATACAAATTTTGGTTTCTATTCTTACTTAATGTTATGTGTTGGTACCCTTTGTTTATTTTAGATATTGTTGTCAATGAAATCATTTGCCTAAATATATAAAGTGGCAATAGAAGATCGTTCATGTGTTTTCTATGTTAATTTGTTGACATGTTTGTCATGCCATGTTTGTTATTTATTTAGAATAATATCGCATACATACTCCGTAATTTTTTTATGTTATCTCACTTGACTTATTGTGAAGGAAGAGATTATGTTAATACTAAGGATATAAAATAAGGATGATCATTCCCAGCTCCTTTTGTTTTATCTAACCAAGAGGTCTAAAATTTGAATTAGGAACATTCATTCCCTGTCATCAACAAGCTCCAAACTCATAGAAGATAGTTAGAGAGTTTGAAAATGAAAGATGAAGAAAATGTTGCAGCCTATCTTCCCCGTGTAGATGAAATTGTCAACACCATCAAAGGACTTGGTGAAATGATTGAAGAACCAATTATTGTGTTAGCTTTTATAGCTTGGGAGGTGTTGGGCCCTTTGTTTTTTAGAAAGAATTGTGCAAGTGTTGGTCGCGCAACCTCCGTCAGAGGCCGGAAGGAAGAACAACAGAAAATAGTTGCGGAAGCCAGCGCAACACCAGCTAAACAACAGACAGTTGCAACAGAACAAGAAGAGGTGTAAGCCGAACAAGAAGACATAACCCAGCTATACATAGGACAGAATATAATTGAAAAAGGGTTGATTGTTTGGTGGGTTGATTAGTTCGCTCATTCATCTTTGGTCATTAGTTGATGTTATTAAGTTGAGTTGTGTCAATCAGAGCCATGTCCATGGGCATTGTCCAAGGTTTTTCTTTAAATCAAGAAGAGTAGAATCTATAATGAACACGACCTACTAGTTGGGAAGTCAGGATTATGTGGTTGAGGTCTAGAGCCAAGATTATGTACTGTACTTTCTATGTAATGTTGAGTTTGCAATGTAAGAAAGATCTTTGATGAGGATATGAAGAAGAGTTAAATTTTCAAATCTGATGTGTATTTACATGGTTGCTTATGTGTTTCAGTCTTTCTGTATAGCTTATGAATTATAATTGTTTCTCTTATGGTTAATTGATGCTCGCAATACCAGTAGGTTTGGTTCTTACATTTAGATGTTTCTAACCTGGTAACGTTGATTGCGCAAGAACTGAAGTGAGTTCTGAGTACTCTATGGATCTTCTATAGTCCTCTCCCTACCCTTCCCTATATATCTGTCTCAGTAGTGCTTCGGGTGAGACTTCCTCTCTTAGGAGGGGATGAAAATGTCAGCGCTCTAGACTACACGGTGCTTTTTGTTGGTAACCTGAGAAGGACCCTAGTCTAAACAAACTCACGCCAACAAAATGGTTCTGTTGTCGGAACCCGTATTAAAATGGAACTTGTAGGAAGAATGCTACCATCGATCCATAGATCTAGCATCGATCAATGGTGGTAAAGAAACTGCAACGCCTTCATATGGAAAGAAGTGGAACTAAGAAGAAAATCGGTGGGAGTTACTCGGGAAGCGATCTTTTACTCAGAAAAATCAAGCGACTAGTACGAAATTTTATGGGTTAAATTCCCGGAAGAATTTTGTCACCAGATCAAGATACTCCAAGAAGCTCCAGAATTCCATGGATGGGTCAAGAATATTTACGCGTGGGATGCCGACAAGTTAGCAGCACTCCAAAGGCTGGATTGTCCAGTCATGAGGGTCGTAGATTTATGGGTTACTACCACGATAGAAGGATACATAATCGAATTTGCAGTCGAGAACCACCAATCTTTCTCGCAAGCCGAGGAAGTTTTCAAGAAAGGCGCAAGGGGAAGACTTGTAAGAGAGATCCCCCTGTGGATTAAAGATTTCTTGGTGGAGGAAGGGATGTTGATTATGTCCCTGACCAAGATGGCAGCGTAAGCACCCTTTCTTTGGGTAGGGTGAGACGGGGTGAGAGTCATGGCATAAAGAGAGGGAAAGGGTTCTTTGACAAATGGGGGGGAAACAGCAAGAAATGGATTCAAGAGATGAGCGAGCCTTGAAGAGAGCCACCATGGTTGAGAAGTGGTGGCGTGGAAAAATCAAGAAATCCACAAGACAGTCTGAAAATTTGAGGAAAGAAGGAGGATCGGGAGAAATAGAAGAAAGACAGATGGATGAACTGTAGAGGATGAGAAGACCGGAACGACTGGCCAGTCAAAGGTTAAATGAGAGAGAAGAAAGGAGAGAAATAAGTCCCCAGGAGGTGGGACGAGAAGGAGGAAGCACGAAGGTAAGAGAGGAGGAAACCGGCATGAATCTTGAAGGAGAAAGAGAAGATTCTGCCCCGATAACAGGAGAGATCTGGAATCCAGTCGAAGAGATCATCCCAGTGGAAGCTAACGAGACCCCCCAGATCAAAGAGGTCTTCCCCGAAGCCAGTGGTGCCAGCCCCGAATCACTCGTACAACAAGTTCCCTCAATACAAGCAGTAAGTTCTATACTACCTTCTCATACAAGTTTTGTTCCAATACAATTAGTTAACCAGTCATAACTAGGAAGTGCGAGTACAGGGAGGATATTGGGATCCCCTGGTAGATTGAAAGCAGGACCATTAGGGTTCACATTGATACGAACAACAGGATCAACAATGACCAGCCATGTGGGAGGGTCGATTGCCTGTTACCCAGAATTTTTGGGTAATGGAGATGAAGACGTTGAACAGCACGGGTTCTTGTATGAAGCCATCTGGAGATCCAGAGGGACACCAGACGCGAACAAGTTGGTCGAATTCCAGACTACCCTGAGAGGTTTCACTCTCAAATGGTACATGAAGATCATTGAACTAGGAGTGCCAGGGACACAAGGTCAAGCATTCACCATTGGCCAGGTACGGACGAGGTTTATAGCAGATTTCAAACTGCCCCAGTCAGAACAATAGGCTCTATCTGAGTTGCATGAAATCCAACAAAGAGAAGGTGAATCAACCTGGGAATACAGCCAGAAGTTCAAATATGCCATAGGGAGGTTGGCACACCCAGTCCATGAAGAACATCAAAGGGAATGGTACATTCAGGGGATACTACCTCTCACTCGGATTCCGCTAACACAATAGCGAATAGCCACATTGACAAATGCCTTGGAACAATCGATGAAGATTGAAGCCATGGCGGGATGCCCTGGAAGATTGAGAGTAACCTAACCCCCAGTAGACGTGAATCTAGTGCAACTACAAGGACAGATATCATCCCTTACAGAAAAGATTCAAGAACTGTCGATACCCAGACCAGGACGACCACAATTTTGGTGCACTGGATGCTATACAGAAGGTCATTTGGCAAACAAATACCCACAAGGGAGAGGGTTGGGACCTCCCCAGAATCTGTTGGAAACCCCACCAGGACCTATAGGAGGAGTTGCGCAAGTATCGATGAACCCGATATTTCACCATCCTGCCCCATATCATGCGTTCCCAAGAGGTCAAGAAGCACTGACAGTGAAGTATTGTGATATCTATCGAAACCACGGGCATGGACCAAGATAGTACCCCATCATGTAGAAATATTTGACGGTACCAAACACAGTCCATTGTGAGTTATGCGCATTTACTACACATACTACCAACCAATGTATGGCATTGGATGCACTGGTGGACAGGCTAGACCATACAGCATTCAAGGTAAATTAAAACCCCCAGGGACCAGGACGAGGCCAAGGAGTTGGAGCTAGCGGAGAGTTCAGAGGAGGAAAAACTGGCGGAAGAGGACCAAGTAGATGTTATAACTATGATGAGCAGGGTCACTTGGCTAGAGATTGTCCTCATCCAAGGCGGACATGGTGTTCTTGTTTCATAACCAACGGACATGAAACCGAAGACTGCCCAGATCTAATTGAAAAATGGGAAGACAGGGTATGGAAAAGAGGAACTAACCTTATTAGTTCAAAGATCAAAAGGATTTCTAAAAGAGAATTTTTGAATCTTAACATCGTCACTCGAGGAGGTGTGAGGACAGGAGTTGATGTTGATTCTCTACCCTGGATTCAAAAGGCAATACCTAAGGGAGACAGGTACGACCCCTTAAACAAAAATTATTCTTTAAAGATGCCATAGAAGCCTTCCAGAGTATTCCTAGTTGTGAAATGCAAGAGAACCCCCCTCAGCCGTTTGTATATACTAAGGTAGCACAAGTACCTGCTTCACCCCCTGCACCCAGAAACCCTATAGGCATACCAAGACAACCTAAGCAGCATCAAAATGTAGTTGACATCTGGTTTCAATTACTCTCTGACATTATGGGGAATGACCAACTGATAGAGAAGTTGTGCAATGTGTTGTACCTAGTCTTAGGAAATGAAGAAACCTCTGAAGCAAGGATTAGGGCTAACCTTCCTGAGAAGAGCACTCAGAGAGTGCAACGAAGAAAATTAATAATTGGAAAAGAATTTCGACTGGTAACCCAGTTAGATGACTTCGAAATTAAGGACGTCATGCTAGACCTAGGGTCAAATGTGAACATTCTACCCAAGAAAACCTGGGAAGCCCTAGGAAAACCAAGACTGACATATTCCCCAATTCAGCTAAGAATGGAAAACCAATACTGTATCTTTCCCATAGGAAGACTGGAGAATGTGGAAATCGATGTAGCAGGAGCAAAAACAGTGGTTGAATTTGAAGTCATTGAGATCATGGGAGACAAGGACCCCTACCCTACGCTACTTGGCATCGATTGGGCCTACGAAAATTACGCAATAATTGACTTAAAGAAAGACACCATGACTTTTGAAGATGCGAGAATCAAGGTAGTTCAACCTTTAGATCCATATGTAGGACCTAGGTACACAGAACCAACGAACAATAATATAGAAGGAGAATACCTAGACCAATTGTACACCATAACAGCCGGGACAAGAAACGATTATATAAATCCTACTGTTGATGGATCAGTAAGCTGGAGAAGTATACAATCTGTAGACGAAGACTCAGAACTAGATTTTTATAGTTGGCAACAACGTTCACACGAAAGATTCTCAAGAAGGTGCGCAACTGTCAAAATGACCAAATGGATTGGGACTGAAGTCAAAGAACACCCAATATATGATGGCACCTTGGACCTAGGAAAATTCTTGCAGAGCATGGAAGAGAAAGTGAGAGAGGATCAACGAATCTCGGTACTAGATATTGCTTTCTAGAACAACCCCACCAGATGGCGGGCTATGCACAAAACTGCACTTAAAACTTGGGACGAGGTGAAGCAAGCTCTGAAATACAGGTTCTAGAATAAGGAACAGTTGGAATCAGAGATACAGACGGACCCCCATGCCGTGCAACTGTTCATCGGAGAATCGGACCCTAGAGTACACATCGAATAGTGTGTGACACAATGGCAGGTTGCAAAGATACCCTCTCTTTTCTGGGTTCAGGTATTCCCCCATTCCCTAGGCCAAATTTTGAAAGCTTGGTTTATGCATCAGGAAACCAGAAGACAAACCAGCTATTGGCGAACACTGGCAGCTCAATTTTGCAAAGACTTCTCATTCACAAGTAAGTACCCTGAGCTTGAACCAGTACTGCAAAATATTAAAGAACTTTTTATAGCCAATCATGACAAGAGATTAGACTTTCTAGTATGTCCCAAGCATACCCAAGAACTTCATACCAAACTCCACTTACCTGTGACTATAAATCCTATAGAATGCTATCAGATTAGCAAAGCTTCAAAAATCCTAGATGAATTAGAAGAACTGAGAAACCTAGCCATCAAAGAGACTGGGGGAAACAGGGAAATCCAAAACACCATACCTACTCATACTGGTAATTCCTACAATCACCCATTAAAACTGCAAAGACTCAACATAGGGACCGAAGAGCAACCCAAGATATCTCTGGTGGGCGATTACCGGGATGAGAAGACCAGTCAGGAAATACAGACCTTACTACGAGAATATGAAGATTTGTTCCCTAAGACTTTTTTAGAATTAAAGGGAATCAAAGGAGTTTTGGGAGAAATGAATATTGAGATAAAACCAGGATCTAAGCCTGTCAGACAGAGGCCATACCGTCTTAACCCAAAAGTAAAAGAAAAATTTTAAAAGGAGATTGATAAGATGTTGGAAGCAGGTCTTATTTTTCCAGTAAAAGAAGCAGAATGGATCAGCCCGATAGTCATTCAAAGCAAGAAAGACACCGAAGACATTAGAGTATGTGTAGACTACAGGATCCTCAACTCTGCCTGTGTGCACGACCCTTTCCCAACACCCTTTACTGATGAGGTCCTAGAACAGGTTGCCGGGAAGGAAGCATACTCATTTACGGATGGATTCTCAGGATACCATCAAGTTAGCATTGCTAAAGAGGACAAGAGAAAATCCACCTTCATCATCGAATGGGGATCATTTGCATATAATGTAATTCCATTTGGTTTAAAGAACACCCCTGTAGTTTTCTCCAGGATTATGATAGCATCCTTTAGAGAGTTTATCCACAAGTTCATAGAGGTCTATATCGACGATTGGACAATATATAGCCTGCTCAAGGAACATGTAGCACTACTGAGGATAATGTTTGACATATGTAGAGAGTTAAAAATATCACTAAACCTCAGGAAGTGTATATTTTGTGTACCACACAGAAATCTCTTGGGCCACATAGTCTGCCAAGAAGGAGTATTGGTAGACCCAGCTAAAGTAGCGGTCATTGTGAATTTGCTGCCACCTACGAGTGCTAAACAGTTGCGCTCCACACTTGGACACACAGGGTATTATCGTCAGTTCATCCAAAGATATGCCAACATTACTGCACCTCTGGAAAACCTCCTGAAAAAGGTTGAAACGTTTTGATGGACTCCCAAGTGTGACAAAGCATTCGAAACACTTAAGGAAAAACTCATCACAACGCTGATTCTGATATTCCCAAATTGGAAGAAATAATTTCACGTCCATGTAGATGCTTCAGGAATTGCCTTAGGAGCTATCTTAACACAGCGAGGAGATGGAGCTATGGATCACCCTATATACTTTGCGAGACAGAAGTTATCGCAAGCAGAGTGCAACTATACAATGACCGAATGGGAAGGCCTAGCGATGATCTATGCTTTACAGAAATTTAGACACTATCTGTTCTGATCTCATTTCAAATTCTTTATTGATCATACAGCATTAAAATACCTAGTTAACAAACTTGTGTTGGAAAGAAGAATTTGCAGATGATTGTTTTTATTTCAGGAATTTTCCTTTGAAGTCATCATCAAGCTAGGACGATGCAACACCGGACCCGACCATCTATCTAGACTAGAGTCAGGAGAAAGTGGCAGAGTAGTCAATGATCAGCTCCCAGATGCACATTTGTTCAGGATCGAGGTAATACCAGAATACCTGGAGGACATAGCAACCTTTCTCAGCATAGGGGCCTGCCCTGAAACATATTCTACAACCCAGAAACAACATATGGTCGTCAGAGCAGGAGATTACCAGTTGATCGCCGTCCAACTGTATAAACTAGGACTAGACAGTATCCTCGGGCGCTATGTCCTATATCATGAAAGGTAGGATATACTCTGGGAATGCCATAGTGGAATTGCAGGAGGACATGTAGGAGGAAAGGCAATGGCACAAAAAGTTCTACAGGAAGGACTTTGGTGGGCAACACTTTTAAAGGATGCAAAATCATACACTAGATCGTGTGACGTTTGTCAACGGGTGGGAAAACAATCACCCCGAGATGAATTACCACTACAACCAGTTAGAGCTCTACAGGAATTTGAGAAATGGGCAGTTGACTTCATTGGGACCATCAACCCCACAGCCAAACATTCGAAGGAAAGTTACATCATTACCGCAACCGACTACCTTACTCGTTGGGCCGAAGCAGCAATGGTACAGGACTGTTCGACGGATACGGTTGCTAGGTTCATTTTCGAGAATATCATTACCCACTTCGGATGTCCCAGGAGCCTAACTAGCGATTAGGGAGCTCACTTCATTAGTAGCACTATAGCAACATTTACCATTGAATTTCTGATTCAGCATCATAAGAGAAGTCCATACCACCCACAGGCCAATGGAACAGTTGAAGCCTTCAATAAAATCTTGGAAAAAGGACTAACAAAGGTCTGTTGTGCAAACCAAGAGGACTGGGACGATAGAGTTCCAGCGATATTATGGGACTATAGGACAACCACAAAGAAACTCCATAGATATACACCATTCTAGTTGGTTTACGAAAAAGAGGCAGTCGTGCCCGCAGAGTTCATCACACCAAGTATGTATATTGCACAAGCCACATGTATGACAGATGAAGAATCAGTGGCATAGAGACTTGCGGAGCTACAAGAACTCGAAGAAACCGGATTTCTAGAAGATTTCCATCAATCAGTTGAAAATGTGAGACAAAATGCTTGGCATGACCGCCACATCAATACCAAGGTATTTACACAAGGGGACAAGGTGTTACTTTATGACAGCCGATACCAGACACACCCTAGCAAGCTACGCATGCACTAGTTGGGACCCTTCATAGTTGCGGAGATCCGACCATCAGGAGCAGCCCAACTCGTGCAACTGGATGGTATGCTACGACCGATATTGGTGAACGGTACTCGCATGAAGCCCTACCTATCTCGAAACTGATAAGAATGGGAGTCACTCAAATCCGACGGAGCTTGTACAATAGTTAGATTTGAGTTTTGTTTTTCTTTCTAGAGTTTTGTAAATTCAGTTTATAATGTCCATGCGCACAGTGTTGCACCATAATAAATAGTTTATCTATTTTGTTTAAGTGTTGGTTGATACAGAATTAACGACTCAGCAGTACAGAATATGAAGCATGAGAAATTCCAGTAATATCCGTCATTAAGGATGATAGGGACAACCCTTGTGGTCGGAGGCACCCTGAATCCAAATACAATCAAAGTTAAAGGCCACACACACCCAATCTATTCACAACCTTTATTGCTAGTTCAGTACCCCGACTGTCGCCCATTAAGCCATAAAGCCGCATTATGCCAAGATGCCATCGAACTTCGCACCAGGACACCCACCCATCAAGTAGAAAGGTCTCAATTCGGCCACGTCCCTATTCCACTCAAACGAGTAAATACTCACATCGCCCAATCGTATTTCCCTTGATCAAACCATCCCATCAGACAACTCACACCCTGTTGCATCCATACGGTCATCATGAGGAGCAGTTATTGTTAAAACATACTCATTAAAGCCAGACAAAAGACTCTCAGCACTCAATCGAGAACATATTTTTTCTCAAAACGAGCATAGCCATTTCCACCCTCAGCAGTGTGAACCAGTAGAGACCTTTGCAAAAGTCGAACACATAGCCTAGCTCTTATCTGCCACAGAAGTGTGAATGTCGAGAGCTACAGCAAGTTGAAGTGCCATGATGAAAGAAGTAATACCAGACGAGATCTGTGACCCCCGGGTCGAGATCATAAGCGACCTCAAAGGGAGGCTAGAGCACATCAAGCTGCTCGACCTTGACCTCATCGATTCATCTTTGTTCCCACAAATGAACCCAGACGTCTTTTGGGATTTATCCCCAAATGGAACTGGAGATATACATTTTATACCAAAAAAGGAGTTCATTAATTTGTTTAACTCCACCATCATGAACCTCAGAGACTTACCAGTCTTCGGCACCACAGGCAACATGGCGCGTTGTACAAAATTTTTAATAAGCAGACTGCACGATAGAAGCCTATGGTTGGATAATCGATATCCAATCCATGCACAGGACATCCAGCAACTTACTGGACTATCCTCCGAAGGAGAGGATGTGTCAAAGGGATTTCAGGGACCTGGTAAGCATGGGAAGAAGAAAGGCGAACTTAGTCTATATGAGAGATTTAACACCAAGTGAGGCGGACGCACAGCGGTCATTGAGCCAATATTACCCGAACCAGTCCAGACTGGCTGCTACGTCATTGCCAGCAAGGTTATGAGGTCCTATTATAAGGGAGAATGCACCCTGGATGCGCTATCTGTTGCTGACTTTTGCAATCAGGGAGCAGTATTCAACTGGTGTAGTTTCCTACTGGAGGAATTACTCGTAGCTTGCGACGAGACACAGGATAAAACAACCAAGTGAGCACAAATGGAGCAAGTCCTCTAGAACCCCCAACAATGTGTAGAATAGATGCAGCTATGCATCACTATAAAAGAGGTACTAATGCTTCTACACGAATATCTAAGACTGATATTCGCACCAACGCCACCTACAGAGGAGGAGGTAGAAACCCGTTTAGACCACTCAACAGCCAGCAGACTCCCTCTACAGATGAGAGCACCTACTGATGCAGCTCTTTCAACTACAAACATGGTACAGTGGCCAGCATCGCAATTATTTGGGCTAATAAGAGCCTCCACAGATCAACTAGAGCAAAGACTCCAAGACGCCGAGAGCTCAGCCGAGCTCGCCAGAAAAGAACAGTTAGTTGAACAAGCATGTACAATAGCAGAAAAACATGACAAAATCCTATCCAAGCGCAAACTGGAAATCCAGGAAAAACTTGCAGCAGCCCAGCCCGAGATCCGGAAGATTGCACCCAACTTACCAGAAGCCAGTGAGATAACAGAACCAGAGCAACAGATCGAGCTGATACAAGTGGCATGGACATATCTCGTGACATGCATAGAGAAGATACAATAAAAGTTACAACAAATCCAGCAAGAAGTAGAACAACAGCCTCAGTAGTTGTAGGAACAAATGCAAAAGATAATACTGCAAGGTAACATTGCCCGAGTGGCACTACCCAAACAGACTGCAGACTGCACCAGAATTTTTAAGGAAGTCAACAATTGGATGGGTATCGTCGCTCGATGAAATCAAGTCTTGGAGGAAATGTGCACAAATATCCAGGTGTTCAACGTGGAAGTTGCGGTCACAATGGACCCCATGGAGCAGCAACAAAAGTTTGTCCAAATTCAACAGGTCGATAACGAACTAAATTCCCTCTACGAAGCATAGTCAGTAGCCAAGAAAGAGTTGCGCAAGTTTCGACCAGTGATTCAAACTGCCTATATGCAGATGCACCAGGTCTATGCAACATCTGACTCTGAATGGAACTCGTTGGTTGCAGCCAAGCCAAAGGAGCACAGCAAAGAGATGACCCAACATTTCCTGGCCGAAGCATCACTCCTTGCCCAGAAATGGCAGGACAAAGTTGAAATATTTCATGGAGTAGAGCTCATTCTAGAATTGGGCCCTTTGTTTGAAGAAGTTAAGGAAGAAAAGACACAAATAGAAGAGCTCAAAGAAGAGAAAAATCTGGATCAAGGACAGCAACAGTTGCTCCTAGAAAATGTGAAGGAACCAAGTGCTTGACTTGAGGACGAGTCAAGGATTGTGGTCGTAGCCTGTTGGGCCCTTCATTTTTTAGAAAGCATTGTGCAAGTGTTGGTCACGCAACCTCCATCAGAGGTCAGAATGAAGAACAACGAAAAACAGTTGTGGAAGCCAGCGCAACACCAGCTAAATAATAGACAGTTGCAACTGAACAAGAAGAGGTGCAAGACGAACAAGAAGACATAACCCAGCTATACATAGGACAAAATATAATTGAAAAAGGGTTGATTGTTTGGCAGGTTGATTAGTTCACTCATTCATCTTTGGTCATTAGCTGATGTTGTTAAGTTGATTTGTGTCAATCAGAGCCATGTCCATGGGCATTGTCCAAGGTTTTCTTTTAAATCAAGAAGAGTAGAATCTATAATGAATGCGACCTACTAGCTAGGAAGTCAGGATTTTGTGGCTGAGGTCTGGAGCCAAGAGTCTGTACTATACTTTCTATGTAATGTTGAGTTTGCAATGTAAGAAATATCTTTGACGAGGATATGAAGAAGAGTTCGATTTTCAAATATGATGTGTATTTACATGGTTGCTTATGTGTTTTAGTCTTTCTGTATAACTTATGAGTTATAATTGTTGCTCTTATGGTTAATTGATGCTCACAATACCAGTAGGTTTGGTTCTTACATTTAGATGTTTTTGACCTGGTAATGTTGATTGCGCAAGAACTGAAGTGAGTTCCAATTACTCCATGGATCTTATGTAGTCTTCTCCCTGCCCTTCCTTATCTATCTGTGTCAGCAACGCTTCGAGTGAGACTTCTTCTCTTTGGAGGGGATGAAAATCCCAGCGCTCTAGAATACATGGTGCCTTTTGTTGGTAACCTAAGAAGGACCCCGGTCTGAACAAACTCATGCCAACAGGAGTTACCCTTCATGTTTTTTCTTGTATGTGGAAGTGACCTTGCATTTGCACTACTAGGCACTTGACTTTGTAATAGGTGTTTTATAAATTTGTAATAAAGTAACTATTTTATTAAAGTGACTTTTCATAAAAGTGACCTAATATTTTATTAAAGTGCACTTATGTCATAAAGTGGAAATTTACTTTAGTAAATTTAAGTGATTTATTTTGTAGGGAATAAATCATGTCCCTTGATCTTGTAAGGGAAAGATTAGATATTGGCCATTGGATTTAGGGATGGGGAAGGTGAAAAGTCATTTTCAGTTATATGAGTAAGCCTAGGGTAGTGTGCAAGACAAGTCAAGAGAGATTTGAGAGAGAGCTGGGAAGAAAGTGAATGCAGTAGATTTGGCACGATTTTCAAGAGATTGGGCACAAATCCCAAGGATAAATTTCTGGTTAGAGTCGTTGAAGTTTATTGTTGAGTGGGAGGTCGTATTGTACGGATCCGTACATGTCGTACAGTAGGACAGTGGGCATGAAAATCAAGGTTGGTTTTGGCATGTTTTTCGAGGTAGCTTGAGGGTTGTTGTTGTTGGAAGACATTCGTACAAAGTAGGACCATACAGCAGCAAGTTGGCACACATTTTGAGGTGTTAATTCTCAGTAGGGTCGTACAGTAGTACGGACTTTTGGGCATGGCTTTCTAGGCAGAATTTTTGGGATTGTTGTGGATGTCTGTAAGTGTTTCTCTTGCTGCCAAATGCATTACTGATGTAAATTTTGAACTTCCTAAAGCTGATAATAAATATCTCTTGGTCGGTTTCCCCAAACTGGGGTTTTCCATCGCTGGTTGCCAAAATTCTGAGTGTGCACATGTGTTTTGTGAATGTTGTTCATTTTTATTTTCCACTACAATACGTGCTTAGTAATGTGTGTTTCTTCATATGATATAGTTGTATGTGGGTATTACATATCAGAACTCATTTAAGACAGAAATATGTTTTTACTAAGTGTTTGAAAAAATTCATATCGAGTTAGTGTACTTTTGTTACTGGTTTTCTACATGGTATCAAAGCAAGTGCTCTAAGTTACAGTGAACAGTTCTATTTTAGTAGGGATTTGAAGGGGGAAACATTGTTGTTTGTTTTCTATTGGATAGTTGAGAGGGAAATGGTTAATTGCATCATGTATGAGGACCGGTTGGAAGGGATTTCAAACTACTTGCATTGGAAAGTCATAATGTCAGCTATTCTCAGGGAAAACCAAATTTAGAGCTTTGTCAGCTCTGTAGTAGTTGTTCCCACAACAAACACTATTTCTTTAGATGTTCATGAGGGAAAGGAGGCCAAATCTCAGAGACTTATTCTATATGGAGTGAAGGACTCATGTATCCCACACTTAGCTGATAATAAGACAACTTATGAGATGTGGGAGACACTGAAAAAATTGTATGAGGCAAAGAATGAAAACTAGAAGATGGCCTTAAAGGAAAATTTGCATGATACTAATATGGATAAGGGTGAGAGTGTGACATATTGTCCTACCCAGGTAGCATAGGTGAAATATGAGTTGGCTACAGTTAGGGAGGTCATTTCATATTCAGGGTTGTTGAGAATAGCCTTGAAAGGCTTCACCAAGGGATAGGAAGTCTTTGTCAAGTGTGTGGTGGGTCAAGAAAATATTCCATACTGTAGCAGATTGTTGGAAAATTTCACTCAGAAGGATATCTGGGGAGGATCTCAAAGCATTGGACAAAAGGGAGATGGAGTTGATGAGGAGAATTTTTCTCTTGCAACAAAAAGAAAAAGTAAGAAGCAGGGGAGTTCTAGGAAATACTTGAGCAAAGTCAAATGCTTCTTATGCAGCTAGTATGGCCACCTTGCAGCTTAGTGTCCAGAGAGGAAGAAGAATAATAAGGAGAAGGAAGAGCCAGTTGCAACAGTGACAGCAGCAGTAGAGTATTTTGTGGACAAGTTTGAGAGGGAATTTTCATTGTTCACTCTTGTGTCAAGTGTCGGAAGTATTGGATTTTTGAGTGATATTAGATGGATAATTGGCAGTGGTCTCATGTCATATGACAAGAATATGGCATTTATTCCTCTGTATCAAAGAAAAAGGCTCTGATCAACTAGTTGAAAGTGAAGGGGTAATGGCACGTACAATACATAGAGTTGGAAGGGTCAGATTCCAGCTCGAGTTTAGAGAACTCCTAGAGGTTGATGGAGTTTTGTTTGTTCTAGTGATGAGGTTTAACATGCTCTCAGTGTCAACCTTTGGAGATATTTGATATGTGACATTTTTCAAGGGTGGACATGTCTTTATCTACGGAAAGGGAGTGGATCTGGTAGAGCCACACTTGATTGGTGATCGGGTTGATAGGTTGTACATTATGTGAGAACAACCTACAGTTGGAGATGATTCATATGAGCATCATGATCCAGGTGGATATCGGTGGCCACCCACCTTTTCCAAATGGCTCAAAATGGCTTTATGGCAATTTTGGCAATTTACTATTTTTAGCAGGTTTTAACTTCCGGGGCCATTTTGAGGGCCCAAATGAAGTTTTTTCAAGATCGAGGTTCTCAATTATAGCTGAAGGAATAATTGATCCCCCAAATTAATCTCCTCGACGATACCTTTCCAATGAGCTATCACACGCCTAAAACGAAGATCGTATGCAAAAGTTACGACCCCGGGAAGTTGATGTACTCACTTACCCAAACGGGGCCCACATGACTTTTGGCGCTTCATCTCCCAGGGTTAGGCTTTTGGATGTCTATGGTTTTTGGCATTCCTTCTTATTGTAAAAACACCTTCAAAACTTCATTGTAATCATCTTCTTGTGAATGCGAGTAGCCGTCACATCTCTTCTCAGAGATAAGCTGCCACCATTCTATTGAGTCTTTCACTCTGTATTTTATAGTCTCTGTACATTTATTTCATTAATAGAAATCGTGTATTACTGTATATCTGTGTTTATGGTTTCATCTCTGATATATTTATGTTATACTATTGAATATTTGTGATATCTCTGCGCATTTCTTTATTATATCTCCAATTTCATTTCGTGCCGAAAATAATCTGGATCAGATCAGGAGGCTCCTAATACTACAATGGGCCCAAGGATTCAGTCTCAATATCTGAGGGAAGAGAGGTGTTGGGCGCAAGCCCATTTTTGGGAAAAGACCAATTTTGGAGAATAAAGCGCAAATAAAGAAAATACAGTTGGCAGGAAAAGAAGCACGTGCAAGGTAACGTGCATGTAGATGAGGAAATCATGTGAGGCCTGCATGCCAGAATACATAACCATGATAGGGTTAGGGTTTTGGTAAGATTATGTAATGGTTGATAAGCCAAAAATAAGTATAAATAGGTACCTAGGAGGTTTAGGTCGGTGTTTGACAAGTTGGAATGTAAGAATGACTGAAAAATCTAAGATTGTTTTGTAAGTTGTTGAGTTGGAGAGAGAGAATAAGGTATATCTTGAGGGTTAGATCATAGCCTGAGGAGCTCGGTGTGATCTAGTCCGCCTCATTTTATACCTTGACCCAAATGACTGAGGATTGCAAGTCGCGTAGCGCTATAATTTTGGAAAAACCATAATAAAAGAGCAAAGCGGCCTAATCTTTGTGGACGTATCCTGGGAGGGGGTGAACCATGGTAGATCATGTGTTTTTGGGATTTATTATTGTTTATTTATTTACTTTCAATGGTTATATAGTAGATAAATTCATGAATGGGTTAGCTACATTTGATTGTGTCTACATGCATGAATAATAATGACAGAATGTGTAGTATAGATGAATGTTAGAGTAAATATATGAATATTACAGAGTGTAATCCCAGATCCCCACTCATTGTCAGGCTGCAAGCACCTGAGTGTTATAGCCTCCCATAAGAAGTATGTCAGGTGAGACTGCACAGTGAATTCTATGCGTTGTGTTGCCTTCTGGTTTATCAGGAGAGCCGATAGTTTTAGAGGGTTTTGTTGGAAACTGTAATAGACCTAAACCTGGTTCAACCCAAGAATGGTAGCAAGAGATAAGTAACCAATAAATGGTTATGTTTCCAGTTGGAACAGAATGGGATCAAGTTAATGAGATCTGTTGAAGAATCATGAAAAGAATGTCAGATTTGGTGAGGAAATGTTAAAAGAATGAGAATATAGAAGGGGATGTTTAGACCGTGGAACCCAACGAAGGTAGAGATCAAGGGCTGGTTGAAAACAAAGGAGATGGAATTTGCGCAGAAAGATAACAGAAACCCGAAGTTAACACCACACAAATATTTGGACAAGTACGTATTTAGTGACTTACATGAAGTATTCTTATGTGATTTCTTGCATGTGTTGTGGGAGTGGATATTGAGGTTGAAATACAACCACCCTACAAATTGGATCATACAGCTAGAGTGGAATTATGTGGATATCACGCAGTTACAACAAGTTGACAATAAATTTACACGTGCAGTAGATTTTTGGCTAGACAGCATTGTTGTACGATTTATCATAGAATTTGTAGTAGATACTACGAAGTCTTACAGTGCAGTGTAGAAAGAGTTCCTTAAGGGACCTAGAGGTAGGTATATCATGAGATCATTTTATACTTCCATCAATATTTTACTCTATAACAAAGGTGTAATGTCAATGGCATCAGAGACCTAAACTTCCTTGCGTGCATGGGGGAAGCGGGGAAGCACTGACAAGAGAAGGAGAAATGGAGGAAGAGATGGATAAAGGAAAGAAGGAGGAGACCTTGGACCCAATCATGATGGAGGAAGACCACATCAAGAAGATCATGGAAACAGCTGGAAAAATGCACAGTGGAGCACCCTACCAATACAATATGAACAATAAGAAGAGATCCATAGCCGCGAGGAAAGGCCTGGAAAGTGATGAAGAAGAGGTAGAGGATCTCTGGGATGTTGAGCAGATTGAGGAAATCTTGTGTGTGACATATGAAAGGAAGACAAGAGTTCCAAGGGCAGGAATAGAAAGTGGAACTCCTATCCATATCAGTGTTAGTGTGGAACCCATAAACCCATGTGCGACTAATACACCAGAAAGAACAGCATCGTTTAGACAATCGAATTTTAGTGGAAGAAACACGGGAGGAAGTACATCTACACAGGGAGAAATAATTGGGCTAGCTATTTCATGAAGCATTAGTCAAGGATCTACACCGCACGGAGGTAGTATTTCATCATTCAGGATCGCAGGACATCATCCCTGAGAAGCACTTGTTCATCTGTGAGAATATATGGGAAGCAAAGCATATCACAGATGAGGATACAAAAATTGTGCAGTTAGCTATCACATTAAGAGACCGCACCTTGGATTGGTACATGAGCTTAGCTGCAAACAGTCCACCAGGAACAACCAGAACGATTGTAGATATCAAGATGCTACTGATAAATGTATTTCAAAATCCTAGTTTAGAGGATCAGTACATGAATGAGAGGATAGAGATCAGACAGAAACCAGGAGAATTTTTCTGGGAGATTGACCAAAGATTCAAACGATTGAAGGGAAAGTTGAAGTATGTCATGACAGATATGCAATATAGACATCTATTTGTGAATTCCCTACTACCACACTTGAAATTCCCTTTAAGACAACAGAAGTTTCAAACTCGGGCAGACACTATGCAGGAAGCCTTACAACTAGAAGAGAACCAATATCAGAAGACAGATCCAGCAACAGAGGAGCTAAAGGAGGATATGAAGAATCTAACATTTCAGTTAAATTAGAATAGGGGTAAGGACAAAAGAGAATTTGTTTGGTGCACCACATGCAAGACAGAAGGACATCACAAGAATGAGTTCCCAACATTCGTGCAGTACATGGAAACAGGACTGCAAAACCATTTTCCAACAGGAGGACTATGGTGTGAGATCTATAAGACACAGGGGCATGATCCATATCATTTTCCAATGATAAAAAAATACCAGACAGTGCCTAAGAGTTCTTATTGAAACTTTTGCAAGCCAGTGGTCCATGATGAAAAAGATTGCATGACAATGGATTCGATGAGGGAAAGAACATTAGACACCTACAAGGTGTAGGTAGAAATGATGACAGGGAAATTTTCACCATGGTTTAACCAAGTACCATCCCCATAAAACACAGTACAACAACAGTATAACACTACACAGCCACAATACAATGTCGTGCAGCCACAGTATAATCATGCGTAGTATAATCAGGTGCCTCTGTACAACACACCGTGAGGATATCAAGCTGGCTACAGAGGTGGAGGACAAGGTAGAGGAGGCTTTGAAAGAAGCAGAGGACCGATGGTATGTCATAATTTTCAAAACCCAGGACACTATGCACAAGAATGTCCAATTCCACCTGCGACATGTCTATATTGTCGTGCATCGAATCATGACACAGAAGAATTTCCAACACTATTGGAATATTCGAGAGAAGAGGAATCAGAACAATCAGAATGTATAGTGGATATCTACAGAAACTAGAGAGGATGGAAGAAATATCAACATAGTCACGTGCGGAGGAGCTAAAACAGGACATGATGCAGTAACACAAGATCCAGCACAACACCAATGGGTGAATAAGAATGTCAAACCACAGAAGCAATTTTGTGCACAGAATGAAAAGGAGATATCCAAGCAAGCCAAACAAGAATTCTTGAAGCCATAAATTTCATCTACATCAACTGCGAATCATACTCAGGACGTACCAACGTACGAGATGCCTTCATCGTTGGATCACACTAATCAAGCACAACCCCTAGGAAAAGTAAGTACCATAAAGGATTTTTTGCAATCCTGTGTTAAACTACTAAATGATCCATCATTTGTTAAAGTATTACAAAATATGGTAGAAATATGTAACACAGAGGTAGAAGGGAAGCTAGGGAAGAAAACGGTTAATCATCTGCATGCAAGGAGGAGAACAAGCAGAGAATTCAGATTGAATGCCAACATTGGAGACTTCAACATGGGGGATATTATACTAGATTTAGGCTCTGAAGTAAATGTGTTACCCAAGAAGACATGGAAATGTATGGGAGAGACCACATTAGGATATTCACATGTACAGCTAAAACTAGCAAATCAGCACAGAGTTCTACCAATTGGAAGGCTAAAGGGTATGACACTAGATCTGGATGGAGTGCGCACTAAAGTCGATTTTGAAGTAATAGAAATAGTGGATGGCACAACACCTTATCCAGCACTTCTTGGACTGGATTGGGAATTTGATAACTAGGCCATAATCAACTTGAAGACAAGGAATATGGCATTCAAATCAGGAGAATACGGAGTCATTGCGCCATTAGATCCTTCATAAGGAGAAAGGTTTGTAGAACCAACTTGTATGGATTTAGAAGAGGCAAACCAGTTGTATAGAACCACTGCGCGCACAGAATATTATGTAAACACAATTGCAGATGGGGTACTCAGTTGAGAAGAATCACATCATGTGCTTCAGACTCAGATATAGGGCTGGAGAATTGGCAGCAGAGACTACATGAAGTATCCACAAGAAGGTGCGCAAGAATAGACCGTGCAGTAATATAGGTAGGTATAGAGATAAGAGAACCTCCCAATTTTCATGGGGTGAATGACTTAGAAGAATTATTAACAAGATATTAAGATGAGGTATTAAAAAATCATAGGCTCTTAGCCCTGGACATATCACTCAAAGAAACATATTCAAGATGGTGGGGTGCACACAAAGAGACAATTAAGGACTGGTACCAATGTAAGCGATTACTACGCATTAGATTCGACGCAGAACAGGGAAGCAATGAGATGCAGAGATATGATGGACAGGGGACACCAGCAGAACACTTGTAGAAGTGCATAACCCTATGGATAATGACACCACCAGAGGAATGGCGTCATCACTTCATTCACACATTAGAAGGAATTCCAGCAAACTGGTATGTAGACCAGGAACTATGCAGAGGCACTGCAGAATGGACAGCAGTACAACAGAATTTTATAGTCACTTTCTCATTTGAAAATGAGAACCCCAACATTGATTCAGCACTCTAAAAAATCAGAGGGGTGATATTTATTAAGGAACCAGAGGTGGAACGTATAACAAAGTATCAACAGCAGAATAGATGGACAGTTAAATAACTATTGTCATGCTATCGTGTGTAGGAAGAAGCACCAGATGAAGATGACCCGTGCAATATCCAAATTACATAAATTGAAGGAGAGAGAGAGGTGGAAGGCCCGTCTCTAAAATCAGAAGTATTTGTTGCGCCAATCAAGGTGAAGAAAGCCAACATTGGGACAATTGAGAATCTCAAAATGGCCATCATTGGAGATTAATGGGATGAATAAACAGTAGAAAGAATAACAGAGATATTGTGTGAGTACAGTGACCTATTCCCAATGATATTTACAGAGATGAAAGGCATAGAATGAGAGATAGGAGAGATGAAGATACCTCTCAAACCTGAGGCTAGATCTGTCAGACAGCAATCGTATAGACTGAATCCAACATATAAGCAGAAAGTAAAAGAAGAAATGAACAGAACATTAGAAGTTGGAAGCATAAAACCAGTAAAAGAATCAGAATGGATAATCCATGTGGTAGCTTAGGAGAAGAAGCAAGGAGGCATAAGTATATGTGTCGATCTGAGGAAGTTGAATGATTCTTTCCTACATGACCCTTTTCTCACCCCTTTCATAGATGAGGTATTAGAGAATGTGGGAGGCCAGGAAACATACTCATTAATAGATGGATTCTCAAGCTACCATTAGATCAAGATAGATCCATAAGACAAGTACAATACCACTTTTGCCACAAAATAGGGATCCTACCAATACACAGTCATGCCTTTTGGGTTGAAGAATGCACCAGCTATATTTTCAAGGGTAGTAATAGTCGCTTTCAAGGAGTTCATACATCAGTTTTTGGAAGTGTATCTAGATGATTGGACAGTCTACAGACTGTTGAAAGATCAAGTAGATGTGTTAAGGCTAATGTTGGAAAGATGCAGGCAGTGTTAGATATCATTAAATATCAAAAAGTGCATCTTTGGGACACCCTTTGGAATACTATTGGTACACATAGTGTGCAAACAAGGCTTGCTAGTAGATCCTGCGAATATTGCAGTCATTATTAACTTACCACCACCCAAATCAGTGCGTCAGTTGAGAGAAACATTGGGACACACAGGCTACTACAGGAAATTCATAAAAGGGTATGCACATATCACTTCACCGATGGAGAAATTGTTGAAGAAAGATAGTAAATTCCAGTGGAATGAGGAGTGTTAGAATGGGCTTGACACCTTGAAAGAGAAGATGGTAACAACACTCATACTAGTATTCCCAGATTGGGAAAATACATTTCATGTGAATGTAGATGCATCAACCATAGCACTTGGAGCTATTATGCCACAGCCGGGAGCAGGGGAATTGGACCATCCTATAGAATTTGCAAGAAGAAAATTTTCAGGGTCAGAGCAAAATTACAATACTACATAAAGAGAAGGCTTAGAAATGGTATATGCACTTCATAATTTCAGACACTATTTACTTGGAAAACACTTTAAAATGTTTGCAAACCATTCAGCCCTCAAATACCTAGTCAACAAGCTAGTGTTGGGGGGGAAGGATTTGTAGATGGCTACTGTTGTTTCAAGAATTTGATTTTGAAGTGATGGTCAAACCAGGGAAGTTGAATGAAGGACCTAATCACTTTTCATGAATCACCAATGGCGAGGAACCTATAAATTTAGAGGACAACTTCCCTGATGTGCAGTTATTTTCAGTCCAAATAGTTGATGAATACTTTGTTAATATTGTTGAATACTTGAGTACAAGGGCTGCGCCGCATGAGTTTAACACTGCGTAGAAGAAACTTTTGGTTGTTAGAGATGCAGAATATCAATTGATTGCATGAAACTTATACAAAATGGGTGAAGACAACATTTTGAGAAGATGTGAATTAGAGCATGAAAGACCTAGGATTTTAGCAGAGGCCCATGAGGGAATAGATGGAGGACATTATGCAGGAAAAGCTATCGTGCAGAAGGTATTGTGTGCAGGACTATGGTGGCCTACCATTCACGGAGATGCTAAGGATTATTTCCAGCGATGTGATGTATGTCATAGGTTTGGTAAACCTAATAGAAAGGATGAGATGCCCCTAAGACCACAAGTAACCTTTCAAATATTCAACAAATGGGAAATAGACTTTGTGGGACTAATTAACCCACCAACAAAAAGGTCAAGAGAAAGGTATATCATTATTTCGACAGAATACTTAACAATATGGGTAGAAGCATCACTAGTAAAAGATTGTAGCATAGAGACAGCAGCACATTTCTTGTTTGAGAAAGTGATCACTAGATTTGGATGCCCAAGAATTTTGATGAGTTACCAAGGTACTCACTTTATCAACAGTACTATCAAGGCTATGACTGAGGAATTTTAATTCTATCATTAGAAGAGTACACCATATCACCCTCAAGCAAATGGAACAGTGGAAGCCTTTAATAAGATCCTAGAGAATGCCTTGACAAAGATATGCTATGTTAACAAGGATGATTGGGACTTGAAGATACTAGTAGTATTGTGGGCATAAAGGACTACATGCAAAAATTTGAAAGCACAGACACCATTCAGGTTGGTGTATGGGAAAGAAGTAGTGGTGCCATTATAATTTTGGTACCTAGTTTGCGCGTAGCAACAATCACCAACATGACAGAATGAGGCGGATTAAAAGAGAGGCTCAGTCAACTGATGGAAATGGAAGAAGATAGGATTCTAGCAGGATTTCACCAAGAAGTACAGAAAGCAAGAGATAAATCTTGGCATGACAAACATATCAAGAGGAAGACTTTCAAGGAGGGAGACCTAGTCTTGGTGTATGACAGTAAATTTATTCAGCATCCATGGAAATTCATAATGCATTGGTTGGGGCCATATGAAGTACAGACTGTTATAGATGGGGGATTTGTATAGTTTAAAGATTTGGGAGGCATGGAATTGAGAGGAAAGATAAATGAGAGTTGACTGAAATTGTATAGAGACATTCAACCTCCTAGTACTTAGAAAGTTACCATGCAATAAGAAAACTTGTACATAGTGTACCATAAAAAAAGGGGTTGTGCAAAAGAGTGACCGTGCCAAACATCTAAAGACCACGCGCAACAAAAATGGACTTAGCATGACGAAAATAAAATTTCCATGCACAACATCTACACTACATACCGCGTAATTGGAAATCTCAACAAGCTAGAAAAAGGACCAACGATCAGAAAAAGCAAAAATTTGAAAAATGATGGTTATGGAAAAAAGGCGCCAATTGGCAACAATTATGGAATTCAATGAAAAAGTACGCATAAAGCACCATTACATTAATCAAAGCTGGGGAAGCTTCTCCGAGAAGTTTCATGACTTGCCTATATAGAAGGGAAACACGGGAAACATAATACTTATTGTGAAATCGTGAAGTTGCATATAAATAGAGCACGCAGAGCGAAAGTGAGTTGGCGAACAATCCAGAGCGAACCAGTGCAATCTTGGTCGACAAAAACTAACCAGTACCCACAATGGCACCACAAAATATGGTTGCGTCGAGCCAAGAAGGAAGGAAACCCTGAAGTAGTCGAGCACCATAGGAGGTAGTAGAAGTCGGGAAGGAAACCAGACAACCCAAGGAATTCATCGACGTCGATGCAATTCCTTCACCCTTTGAAGCACCCATAGACCCTACGCCAATGGTTGAAGAAATTCAAGTTCCAACTGCGTCGGCCATGGAATTTGATCTGGCCAATAGCACGTAGGGACATCTCATGCATAACACGGGAAACCCACCAGAAACTACAATAGTCGAGGAGGCCCAATAGGAAAATGGCCAAGATACTGCACAGACGGAGGCGATAGTACCCAAAAACACTAGAGAATAAACTGCACAACAACAGGAGGGTCTGGTAGAAGATAACACTAGTCATCCAGACCCTGACGTAGGAAGAAGATAGATGGAGGCAGGGACCTCAAGCCAACAACAGAAATGGAAGGGAAAATAGCCTATGGCACGATCTCCGAGCAGGCATCCTAAGGAATAAATTGTACTCCCACGCATTCTGGAAGGAGTGCAAACCACGCCAACATTGCTAGGTTGCATGGAGAAGATAAAATACTCAGACCATGATGTAGCCGACGCAGGAAAATTCCCTGGATTTCCACAACAGGTTTACTTAGATAGCATAGGGATAGGGCCCTTCAGAGATCCCATTCTACAACCAAAGCCATGGGAAGCTAGCCTAGCAAACACAAGGATCCTAAACCTATTGGAGATTCCCCACATTGGAAGGGGGAAAGAGGTGAACAACTGCATCAAGCAGTTAATAGCGGTCCTCCATGGAGGATTCCTATGGATGGAATAGCCCATCTCCATAGACGTAGAGTTGATAGAATTAATCACAGGATTGTCGTCAATAGGTGAGAACCCCGCGCAATACCTAGACGACAAAACAAAAGAGAAGACTCTAGCTGAAGAAATGAAGAGGAAATATAGGACAGAGAGGGGATCGCGTGGAATTATTATTAAAAGCATCAGTGTTTCTGTGACACAACTGGCCACCAAAATCTTAGCCTGTAAAATGTTGAGGAAGTGTCGAAAGGAGGAAGTCCATGTCGGGGTCGTAGCAGCTGCAGCACAGTGCACGAATGGCATGTCACTCAACTAGGCCCCTTACCTACTGAACCTATTCCTTGAGGACTGCAAAGACATGTAGGACCTCGACACAGAGTTCCACTACTTGTGGCTACTCATGCTAATCGCGTTGATGGGGTGGAGGGAGCCCCCATATTCATACTTTTGCGACTGGATAGGTCAGTTTCACGCAACACGGTACACGTCGTTGGGGACCAACTTGGACCCCAAGCACAGAAGCACAAACACGGGTACCTTTGCCAGGTACTTTTCAGAAATATAGGAAAGCATAGCCAACACTTGGAGAATTACCCCGGATGTGGTCGCACAGTACAACGACATAGCCAATTTCTGTGCAACAAGGCAAACCATGTGGATCCAAGTGCGCGGAGACCCACAGAAGGAGTGGCTGCAACTAAGGTAATGCGTCAACAAGGACGATATATAACTGGCCATAAGTGATTGGAATGATGCCTGAAGGGTCCCAATCCTAACCCAAGAAGTGCCACAGAGCACAGAAGTAGACACTAATGTGCCTAAGAAGTTGACAAAGCCAGGGAAACCCACCTAAAATTCAATGCAGCAGAATAAGGGGAGTGCGCCGAAGAAAAATGCATCGTCAGCACAGAAGGACACTACCCCACAACAAAAGGAACAAGGAGCGGGGGCTACAGAAATGCAGAGAACCCCCTCAACATAGACTCCACCGGAAGCAGGGCCACCTAAGAGGCCAATCTTACAGAAAGGAGGATTTCACAAGAAGAAAAAAGTACATAAAGAGATACTGGAGTACACAATCATAGAGGATGACATCGACCTTGTGTCAGAGAAGGTGCAAGATCGCGCAGCAGACAACTTCGAAGAAGCCAAGCACCAAAGGGGGCAGATACAAGACAACCTGGTTGTGATAAACTAGGTCCTCGAGAAAATCAGAATCGCACATAGGTCTGAAACTGGAACAAAATCCGTCCTCGAGGGAGAAGCAACAGAAGCAACAAGGATTATGCCACAGAAGGAATACATAGTTCACACAATTTCCCAAGCGATTCCAATATTTAGAATAACAAATGACATGTTGCACATGGATGAAACCACAGCACAGACACCATTTAAAGAGTTGGTGTAGGTCAACATGGTATTAGCCAGAATACCTACAAAGGCATTATACAGGCTCCAAGTGAGCATCGCGCAAGAGGTGCAGTCATGCGTGAGAACAGATGTCGCAGAACTACAGGAAATGAAAGGTGATAAGGAATCCTTGGAGCTCGTGATCGAACAAGTGAAGTTTGAGACTAGAGGAGAGAAAGAGTGTGCAGATAAAATCAAATAGGGGGTGACAACAGTCTACATCCACCTTCTGAACAGCGCGCAGGCCAAGAGTTCAAGTACAGAGGAGAAACTCAATATGATTTCCCAAACCATCGACCACTATAGGCAACATATTGAGGAATTGAAGGAAAAATTGACTCCGATGACTCTACCTGAGGTCAGGGAGCAGAGGAAAGCATAAGATACACACCAACTAGAAGAGTTGGAGAAATAAGCTAACACAGCAGTAGAACTGTTTGACAGAACAGCGCAGTTGTGGAGAGTGTTGGAGGAAGACGAATGGGTCCAACAGTGGGACCAGTAAGAAGGAAAAATAAGCACATCTATCTAGGACCTCAAGCAGAGGTAGATAAAGATGAGTATCAATCAGCCCCTCAAGGGGACACAAGACCTAAAGAAGTTACAAGAGAAACTGATAGCACCACAAACGCAAAAGTGGGAGAGACGGGTGCAGATGGAACCTCTTCAATACCAATCCATGCAGCTCATAGTGAAATTGGAGTTGGAGAAGAAGAACATGGCACAGATAAAGGAAAAATGCACAGCCATGGTCCAGGAGGAAATCACAGTTCATAATTTAGAAGCGCTCACAGAAAGGTCGCGCAGGTACAAATACGAGGAAGGGAACTAGCAGACAAGTTCCACAGTCTAGCAAAGACTTTCAAGGGAGAGCACGGTGCCTAGATGGCTCGAAACGAACCACATGTCAGCGTTGGGGGCCTGTTGGGCGCAAGCCCATTTTGGGGAAAAGACCAATTTTGGAGAATAAAGTGCAAATAAATAAAATACAACTAGCGGGAAAAGCAGCACGTGCAACGTAAAGTGCATGTAGAGGAGGAAAGCATGTGAGGCACGCATGCAAGAAGACCTAACCATGCTAGGACTAGGGTTTTGGCAAGAGGATGTAATGGATGATAAGCCAAAAATAAGTATAAATAGGTATCTAGGAGGTCTAGGTCGGTATTTGACAAGTTGGAATGTAAGAATGACTGAAAAATATGAGATTGTTTTGTGGGTTGTTGAGTTGGAGAGAGAGAATAAGGTGATCTTGTGGGTTAGATCATTGTGAGGAGCCTGGTGTGATCTAGTCCACGTCATTCTAGATCTTTACCCAAATGACCGAGGATTGTAAGGCATGCAGCGCTATAATTTTGGAAAAAACATAATAAAAGATAAAAGCGGCTTAATCTTTGTGGACGTAGCCCGGGAGGGGGTGAACCACCGTAGATCATGTGTTTTGTAGGTGGATTATTGTTTATTTCTTTAATATTAATGGTTATCTAGTATATGAATGCATGAATGGGTTAGCTTGATATGATTGTCTCTACATGCATGAATAATAATGACAGAATGTGTAGTATAGATGATTGTTAGAGTAAATATAAGAATATCACATAGTGTAATCTCAGATCCCCACTCATTCCGAGGCTACAATCACCTGAGCATTGCAACCGCCCATAAGAACTATCTCGGGTGAGACTGTGCAGTGCATTCTATGCATTGTGTTGCCTTCTGATTTACCAGGAGGGCCGATAGTTTTAGGGGGTCTTGTTGGAAACCATAATAGACATGAACCTGGGTCAGCCCAAGAATGGTAGCAAGAGAGAAGTAACCAACAAGAGGGAGTCTCTTCTGAGCACCGGCAGGATGCTCAGCTAGTGTGACTGGCCAGAAGCTCAGGGTGGGAGAGTGGATTTCCCTAGGAGCTCGGGGTTCATAGTGGTTTCCAGGTGTAGGTATCCAAGTTCGAGTTCAGTGCAGGTGTTGAGGTTGGCTCCAGGTTCAGAGGGAGCTCCTACTGCGAACAGTTTGATGGACTTGAGGACAGGACCAGGTGATGGTGATGGCAGTGAGTACATCCCTCACTAAAAGGGAGTGTTATCTTTTATAACTTTGTAGGTACTCTGCATGTTTTTTCTTGTATGTGGAAGTGACCTTGCATTTGCACTACTAGGCACTTGACTTTGTAATAGGTGTTTTATAAAGTTCTAATAAAGTGACTCTTTTATTAAAGTGACTTTTTGTAAAAATGACCTTCTAATATTTTATTAAAGTGACTTTATATCATAAAGGGCACTTATGTCATAAAGTGGAAAATTACTTTAGTAAATTTAAGTGATTTATTTTAGAGGGAATGAAACATGTCCCTTGATCTTGTAAAGGAAAGATTAGATCTTGGCCATTGGATTTAGGGATGGGGAAGGTGAAAATCCATTTTCAGTTATAAGAGTAAGCCTAGGGTAGTGTGCAAGACAAGTCAAGAGAGATTTTAGAGAGAGCTTCGAAGAATGTGAATGCAGCAGATTTGGCACGATTTTCAAGAGATCTTGGGCAAAAATCCCAAGGAGAAATTTCTGGTTAGAGTTGTTGAAGTTTATTGCTGAGTGGGAGGTTATACTATATGGATCTGTACGGGCCATACAGCAGAAAAAATGGGCACGAAAATCGAGTCTAGTTTTGACATGTTTTTCAAGGTATCTTGAGGGTTTTTGCTACTGGAAGACATTCATATAGAGTAGGACCGTACAGCAATAGGTTGGCACACATTTTGAGGTGTTTATTCTCAGCAGGTTCCTACAGCAGTACAGACTTTTGGGCATGGGTTTCTAGGTAGAATTTCTGGGACTATTGTGGGTTTCTGTAAGTGTTTCTGTTGCTACCAAATGCATTACTACTGTAACTTTAGAACTTCCTGACGCTGATAATAAATCTCTCTTGGTGGGTTTCCCTAAACTGGGGTTATCCCTAGTTGGTTGCCAAAATTCTGGGTGTGCACACGTGTTTTGTGATTGTTGTTCATTGTTATTTTCTGCTACAATACTTGCTTAGTTATGTGTGTTTTTGCTTATGATATAGCTATATGTGGGTATTACATATCAGATTTCATTTAAGATAGAAATTTTTGTTTACTAAGTGTTTGACAAATGTCCTATGGAGTTAGTGTGCTTTTTTTATTGATTTTCTACAGATTGTACAAAAAAATTTAAGGTCACTCTCCTTAAGATTTGATGCCAAATATTTTTCTATTGAATAAATGAAGGGTCTTGATAAATTGACAATGGATGAGTTGCATGGGATTTGCATTGCATATGAAATGATACTGAAAAGGAAAATCCATCAAAGAAAGAAGCATCTTTCAAAGCCTCAAAGAAGACGAAGAACAAAGAACACAAATCAAGGTATTTTTCTAGTTGTGAATCAAATGCAGAGGAAGCACATTTTTTGAGAAAACTAAAAAAGGGATATGGAAAATACAAAGGCAGGTTTCCCTTAAAATTCTTTAATTGTGGAAAAGTAGGACATTTTGTTGCTAAGTGTCCATATGCAAAGGATGAAAGCAGTGATGATAAAGAACACCATAACGTAAATAAAGGGAGAAAACATCATCAACACAAACAGAACCACAAACAGGACAAACATGAAAAGAAGAAGAATAACCTCTACTCAAAAGAGGTTAGTGACTCGTCTAAAGAAAGCAGTGAAATCAAGTTCGATAGTGATAGAGAAGAAACTCTCTTTATGGCAATTGAAACAAAGATTGATGAAGACAAAGAGATAGACAAAATGGACTCGAAAGAAGAGGAAAATGTTGAAACAAATGGTGAAGTGGATCTTGAAGAATAACTCATGTGTGCCTTAGGCGAAATAAAGAATCTTAGGAAAAGCAATTTGAAAAAAAAGTAGCATCTACATAAATATGAAGAAGAGGATCGTGATTCAAAATCCAAAATGTCACAAATCCTTCAAGAAATAGAAAATACTATCATGAACCTAAAGGTTCAATTAGAAGAGACAAGAAGGATAGAAGAAGTGGTGAGAACCCAGCGGAAGGAAAAGGAATAAAACTAAAAGATAGAATCTAAAATTGTTTCCTTCAGAAAGGAAATGGAGAAAATAGCTACTAAGTTGAATAGAAGCTTGAATTTTGAAAATATTATTGAAACCTTAGATCATATCATCAATTGTCAAGGTATCCATTCATTAAGATTTGTCTTGGTTATGATAAGAGTCAGAAGACCACCAAAGAAGATTCAAAAGCTACAGATCCACCAAAGAAAGTAAATGAAGAAAAGTTTAAAAGCTATGTTGATGTACTTAAAATCTCCATCAATGATGAATACAACAGGAAGAAAGAAAATGATGTTCCATAGAAAATTGGAATTCCTTCCAAGGATAACAAGGACATGTTCAGAATGTATTTTCCACCAAGGTGGTCTCACACGGCTCATTTCAAAAACACATTACAAGTATTGGGTCCTAATTGTTGAGAAAGATGGGATATACTGGAGGAGGACTTGGAAAGAATGGACAAGGTATTATTGTTCATATTACCCCTGAGATGAATTGTCACACAAAGAATAGGTCTTGGATATGATGTTGTTGTTTCTTCCCTACCTACACCTAGACTTACTACAACCATGGAATTTATTTGTTGTAGGCAGAGTTCAAACTGATTTTCCAGAAGAGAAACCTACTATTGATTGTGTTGAACAGATTGATTAGCTTCATGTTCCTCACATGCTAGAATTTGAGCATTTTGTTACAGATGACATTGTTGTTGATATGTCGCGTTGTTATACTACTGTAAGTGAACCTAACCATGGTCCTACTTCCTCTGATCATCTAGCACAAAAATATGTGATCTATCATTATAATCACCACAAAAATTAAAAGAATGGAAATCATGCTTTCAAATATTTACAAAAGAGACGTGAAAGACAGAATTGTGGACCAATGTCGAATACCAAGATAGAGTGTGGTTGGATTGATGGATGGTCATGAAATCATTTTACCATATGTTTTGTTGTAATCCTTGAGATGTTTATGGCTAGGACACTATGCCAAGGCATCCATTAGATTAATTGATTTGTTTTTTAGTCAATCTTTCCTAAAACAGACTGTTTTTGTTGCTAATTCAGGCATGTATCTTTATTCTTTAAATTTCAAATATTTAAGATGATAAGGAAAAACATTCCATGTTTTAGAAAAATAAAATTTTAGAAGATGGAAGAAGAATATAAAGAAAAACAATTTGAAAATTAGAGCAATGTATCTTATGATAAATATTACTTTAACTTTCAGGAAGAGAAATTGAAGTTTGTTTATGTATCTTAAAACCA
>JZKD02S2286311.1:8647-28818 GCA_000966675.3 Picea glauca | reverse complement strand
GCTAGAACTTCTTTTTTGAGAATTTTTAAACTGTGAAATTTTCAGGGATATTAGGAAACATGTAGAAGTGTTTCAAGTTAAAATTTAAAACTTTGGCTCACTATACCTTCTGAGATATACCCTATGGAATTTAGGGTTTCTAAATGGTCCTAAAATCAGTTTCAAACAAGTCAACGTGGCATTTTCTCTATAACTTATTTTTTGGGACTTTTCAGACCGTGAATTTTCAGGGATTTAAGGAGACATATTGAAGTACTTCAGGTAGAAATTTAATAACCATATTTGAAAAATTGGATATGTGGCTTGTTGTACAATTTCATTCTTGGGAAGAGACCAAAAACAACAAGCTTTGGGAAAGTTACCATAAATTTCATTTGGAAATTTAAATCTTGGTCACATGTGGTGAAGGTGGAAGTAGCAAGAAGACTCATTGAAGGTTGTGAATATTATAATATTTTGAAGAAGTTATATGTACTAAAGAAAAAATTGTAACTTGAATATTGGTGTCGCTCAAACAAAGAGAAAGGTGTCTCTTGCTAAGTTGGTGCTTAGCGGTGGGGATTGGTGTCTCTATTATATTGGTGTCTATGAAGATCTGTAAGAGTAGGTTGGTTCCTACCAGGGTTTGTACCAGTGGGGATTGGTGTCTTTGATAGGTTGGTGCCTATAAATATTTGTAACAATAGGTTGGTGCCTATAAATATTTGTAACAATAGGTTGGTGCCTATAAATAATTATAAAGAGAAGTTTTGTAGTTTTCCCCCGAAAGGATTTCCACTAAATCTTGTGTTCCATATTCTGCAGTTAATAGATCTCATATGTGATTGTTTTCCTATGGTCGATGAATCATGTGTTCCATGTTCTACAATTAAGAGTAGGTTGGTGCCTACCAGGGTTTGTACCAGTGGGGATTGGTGTCTCTGATAGGTTGGTGCCTACAAATATTTGTAACAGTAGGTTGGTGCCTACAAAGAATTATAAAGAGAAGTTTTGTGGTTTTCTCCTAAATGAGTTTCCACTATATTTTGTGTTCCATGTTCTGCAGTTAATAGATCCCATATGTGATTGTTTTCCTATGGTTAGTAAATCTTTGAAAAAGTAAAAAAATATTTTATACATATTCACCCTCCCTCTCGGTATAAGTATGTGCTCAACAATTCCCTCTTATTTAACTACTTCATTAACTCATAATTAGCCTTTTACTCTCGTAAAAGAACTATTAATTTATATTAGACAGTTGAGTGGTATAATTGTTTAAGGAAGATACAAAAGGAAAGGAGGAGATCAATGAAGGGACATTACTACATGACATGAGAGGTATGTTAAAGTTTTGAGAGATTTTACCAGTGAGCATCTTTCACCATTTCTAAGTTTTATCTGAGTTAAACTGCTTTGTTGATAGCAGGGATTTACTTGAAAAACAACAAAGAAAGGTGAGTGATATTGATCATATGGTCTTCCCCTTAAGGTTATTTATTTTTTTGTTTTTGTTTGCACATATTAGAAGTTTGGAAACATGTCTAGTGCTAATTAGTGACACTTTTTGTAGAATTTTACTGTGTGGTTCACATCACTTCAGGGGGTCCGAGTTTGATTGTAGGATTTCATTTTCCTTCTATGGCACTTAGTTTCCTTTGTATGAATATTTTTCACAAATGAGGCTACTAAGGACATTATTTGTCCAAGTCTTCACAGATATTTGTAAAATCATTTAGCTCAATTTTCCAAATAGCTATTTATAAAAGATCGTTGCATATTTTTCGTCGTTGTTGGCTATTATTTCTCCAACATTTAATTTTTAGATTCTTGTATCTTTAGTTTTCTTGTTATTCTTGTTGTTGTTATAAGTTTAGTTTTTAAAAGTTTTTACATTCATTTATGTACATTTCTATTTGACACTGTAATATTCTCTTTCATCCATTTTATTTATTTCATTTTATGCATAGCTAAAGAAAAAATACAAATAAAATAATATAATATATATAATAAAATCAAATTACTTTTAAGTCAAGTTTCCTTATGTTGGAATTTTGATTTTCAGTCTTAGGCTATAAATGAAGGTTGATAATATTTCTTACCTCATCTAGCCTAACGAGGTCTGAAGTATTTTGCGAGAAGCATTACAGTTTCTCACTCAACACTAACCTCCTTGCAGGAAAATTGGTAAGAGGGTTCCACTCAAGAAGCAGCGAAGGGGGTGCAGAAAACATTCATTGAAGGACACAACAAACAACTAAAAAGTCAGGAAAGAACCTCTCTTTCATTGCTTTAATTTTGCATTAATATGAATACTTCCAGCCTTGAATGGCAATATGGTTTTTATGTGTGAATTGTCATTCACATTTTGTTTTTATGCTCAATTTCAAGTGTGCACAATCTAATTTTTATTCTAGAGACAATTGATCATTTCACATCACTCTATTCCACCTTGCATTCCTTGTTGGCAACCATTTCCCTATTTTTAAGAGTTAATGGCAATATAGGAAGAAATTGTTTTAGGATGCTTTCCTATTATGAATAAAATTTTGAACCCCCAATTCATCTCCTATTATATGCTAAAATCCAAAAGCACATGGGTACCTATTACTATCAAATGGATATGCATTGTGGAATCACCTATTGTTACCGTAGGTTGCTAAACTATAAGAGGGAGTTAGGCTGCAAAAGCATTTTTCACATATATATATGTCTCAGCCTATAAGTCATGTCTACAAGCATGCCATGCAAATACTTTTTTGCCAACAAAATTCCTCCATAACCTTAGTTAAAGCTTCATGTCACCTTCATTACAAGCCTCCATTAGACACCTTATATAACAATACTTTTTGTCTCTTTGTCCTAAAAGTATATCTGGTTGAAATATTAGTGCATGGTAACCCAATGTATTGATGTTAAAGGTACTCTTGAGAGCATTATGAACGTTTTTTTCAGATCAATGACTAGCACTACGAAAGTAAAGGAAAATGACGAATACACATGTTTCTAAAACGACAATCAAATAACTCAAGGTAAGCCCATGAAAAACATGCAACTCATGCTTTAGTGAGGTATTTGGCTAAGTTTCTTTGTATGGAAGTTTCCCTCACTTGGTAGCATAGGATTACGAAATTTCCCGATTAATGTCCTCCCATGAAACTATTGTTTATATCTGCTTAGGCATCGGTATTTCCACCAAGACCTAGTTGTATTACTACTCATCCAAATCTTCATATGAATGGGATCTAGCATGATGAAATGATGATGTAGAATTTGTTATGAATCCATCGGGATGCTGCAAATCTTATGAAGGTCAAATCACAAGATCCATGAAATGGGTATTGGAGATTTTTGGCAGAGGGAATCTCTAAATTATGATAAACACTAAATTTTTGGTAGAGGGAATATCTAAATTATGATAAACACTAAAGCCAAAAATATAAACTATCCATATCATACTTTAAGACAAATAGGCCATTATTAGACCTGTATCATTTTGAATTCACAAATCTACTAAAAATAGAGTTGGGACAATCATGTTTTGAAGGACCAAATGAAGGAAATTTATAATCCTATTTCTAGGGAATATGTTCTTTGAATCTATTTTTTATCCAAATTGAATCTCTTCATTTTGATATTGTAAAAAAAATTATGCCCTAATAGCGACTACTTCTCCCAAAATTTGCACTATAACAAGTATGCATTATGTTTGTTTAACATTGTATTTGACACACCAAACAATTATGTTTTCAAAACCTATTTATATAAGGGATATATACATGAGTTTAATTTCACATCCCATTGGAATCATGTCAATCCGACACCACACAGGAAAGTTGTGCCCAAAATAGTCAATGTTGGTCTAGGCTAGAAATTGAAAACTACCCTACCATGCGGGTTGTTTCTCAGCAGATTAGAAATATGAGTTCAAGACACTTTAAAAACATGATTATACTAGATATATCCTTATGAATATATTTTAATATGGATTTGGAATCACGTCAATTGAACAGCAAATGAAAAAAGTTATCAAAACATTGTCGGGTAGTCTAGGTGTCCACCACTCCTCAGCAAGTAAAAAATGAAAATTGTTTAATGAATCCTTTAAGAGATATGTTTTATATGCATTAATTTCAATCATTTTTATGTTTATTCGAAGAATAAAGTCTTAGTATCTCATTTCCTCCATAATCCTTGCATGAAAAGTGCTAGTTTTTTTGTGGGTCACCAAGGTATCAACAAGGTAAACCAATCCATGAAATGATTTTTGAAGACTTGGTCAAGTTCCTATGACAAGTGCATGTCACAAATACATCAAAAAATTACAATGCCATATGTTGTTAAGGCCCTAAAAGAAAAAAAATTGTAACACAAGTTCCTAAGATCTTGTTACGAAAGTGCTAGAGCCGCTAACCAACAAGATAAAGAATTTCCATAAAGATGCAAATGGACAAAGTACAAGACAAATGAAGAATTGAATTTGAATATCAAATCAAGAAAATTGATACAGAGGTTAAGAGACAAATGGTACAAAAATCAAGAAACAATGCAACGGAAGAAAGAGAATCAATGATCCATCATCCTTATTCCTCAGTATTATTCATCAACAATATTGTTGCTACACAAAGAATCCATCAAGAATACCTAATGACCTTAGTTGTTTCAGAACATGGTATGCCAATTTGACCTAATGACACCATGCATTGTCTTAATCCTTAGATTAGCTTACAAATCCTCCACAAAAGCCTCTATCACTTCCCATTCGACCCATTTCTAACCCACACAATAAAGTAACTCAACCCGCTTACAACGCTAATCTAATTGGATATCCCACTTATTCCATCTAAAAAAAAACGATAAAATGTGATGGTGAAAACCTATTTCAAGCGCCATCAAACCGTGGAATGCTTGAAAACCAATCTTTGACTGGCATTCCTTGGGGAAAATAAAAAAATTCCTCTAGACATAGTTGGACAAATCTTGTTTGAAAATCATCTTATTGGAAAATAAGGTTTGTGAAAAAAAAAATCAAGCAATAATAATCTCTTCAGTTTCAGTTGTTGTTGAAGAATGTTTTCTAGGAATTTGTTGTTATCACTCCATCAAAGTTCGTTGCTACAGAATCCAAATTTCATTGTGATGTGGAACACTTCAGCCTCGTATAAATTCAATATTTTGCCATGTTATAGAATCCATGATGCTCATGTAGAAGATGTACAATCATATCACCAATCACAAGCATCAAGGAACTCTTCACACTTAACGTTGCAAAATCATAATAGAACTTGAAACCATGCAGCAAGCATCATCCTACAACTCGGTAGCATAAGTAACTTAGGTATAATTCTATACTTCTCTTGTTTATGTTCCTGAATTACCTTTATGAGTTATAATGGTAGTCACTGTCATGGCTAACATAATTCCCTAGCCTATGTCCATCCATAATTTTTTGCAATTCCCCACACTCTTTCCAACCTTCAATTCATCCACCTACTCCTTCCAATGTCTAAGGGAAGTTGGGGGGGGGGATTCGTCGGCCTTCATGCTACTTGAATTGAGTTATCTCTACATTCACGATTATTCAATGTCAAAGTTTCATCCTCCATGCTAACCATTAGTTATCATACATCAACTAGCTTGTTGCTTCAAGTTGCTAAAATGGTTTGCTCACATTGCTTTCCAATACTTCTCATAAAAACCTTGCAAAATTATGGTATCCAGGGTTTGCATAAGGAATCTATCATTCCAATTAAGTTCAAAGGAGCACTCCTAGTTTTCCACGATCTCTCCCGAATAGCAGTTGCCTCAATCCAATGCCAATCGAAACCCCGAGATATTGCAAGTCCATCCAAGCATCTCTAGTAGGTATACAGTAGTTCCATTGATTACATGAGACGGAGCTTATGTTGTTGTAATTTTACTGCGCAAACAGTCAAAGTAGGCCACAAAGATATCCATTCAAATGGTTGACATCAAAGGATGAATCATAAAGACACAAGGATGAATCATAATTTTTTATTCTAAAGGATACAATGATCATACCCTATCTAAATTAATTTTGAGCTAAATTCCATACCCAAGAATAGCACTGCAAGTGTGTTAAGAAAATATGTTGTGGTTGGTGGGATGATAAGTTTCAAGTTCATAGAGAAAAAGTTTGAAAATAAATTGAAAATGTAACCATGGAGCACATTGAGGATCATGGGCATGTTCTAAGATAAAAGAAATTGGAACATTTCTCTAGCAACAACAACAAACAATATACATATTATCCAAAATAGAAGTGGAAAGCCAAATCACAAGAGGAGCATGCTACCACAGAAGTTTATATCCTTGATTGGGGAAATCATTGTTGTGTAAAACTTAAGTCTATAGCACTATAATAATGTATTTAATGTAGGATATGGAATGGTTGGGTGTATATTGAATTGATAGAGTGATAATATCCAGTAGAAGGGAGATTTCCTTGGCTTTAATGCACAAAATACACAGTGGGTGCCATTCACTAAATTTTTGGTGGGTTCAACTAGTAATTGCTACAACCATTGCCTTGTGCATAGACTGTTGGTTGAAGATGTGTGGAGTGTTCTACTCCTTCCATGCCAAATATGAAACCAATCTAGTCTTCCATTAACTATGATTATACTTTGGGCATCAAAAGTCTTCATTGTTTGGAATTGCAAACTTGGAGCAAGAGGTAGAGTTAAGTTACATCCATATAAAAATTATCTCGATATTTGAAAGACTATTGAAGTGTTGACCTACCACTATAAATGAATTTCTCAAGTTTGAATAATTATATAATTCAACAATAGCAACAGTAAGGGAAGAAGCAACATAGATTACATAATCAAAATGAGAAAAATGGTTGGTGTAAGCAGCAGTCAATAACCACATAAACATCCATAATTCATTCACCATCATCCTTTCCCTTTCATTTTTTTTTCCTTTTTGCATGAGAACATGCAAATCTCTAAGTTTGGGTATGATGGAACTCTAAATTGATTCATCTTGTTCATCACATATAGCCATTTGCCACTCTCTAACTATGATTTTTTCCCATTACGATGATTATTGTATTGAACCATTTTGTAGCCATTGAACAAATTGTTGACTAATTACTTGCAATGGATATTTTTGATGGTATTTTATAAGATGATATGGGAATATGCTTGAGTTTTCCTTAATATTGAAAACTATGGATTAATGGTGTATTGAATTAAGAGTTTTTGAAGGACATTTTTCGATGCCTATAGTTTTTCCATAGGTCCACGTGTAGAGATGTTGGATACCATGAATTTTAAAGACAAGTATTAGTGTTATGAATGTTAGCTAATAAACTATTTTCATCTCTATTTTCCACAATTCCAATTCCACACGATTCACAAGAAATTTTTGTGGCAGATTGAAGTTTCCAAAGATTTCTATAGCATATATATTGAAGTCAACATGCAGCACTCCACTTCATCATCCATCAGTTTTGAAGATGCCACGTGCTTCCACCTCAATGCCAACGGATTGAATATGCCCCAATCGCATTCAAAGCAAGCAGTTCAAGGATATATCCAATAGTTCTGAAGATGGCCATGCAACCTCCAACAATTAATTACAAGCTTCTTTAATTATCTATTCGGTCATCTCAATAATTGATTGAAGGATTGTTCACTATATACTCTCCCGCTACATTTTTTGTTGTACAAACTCGGCAATACATTCATACCATCAATGTAACCGACCATAGAAAAGGCGATGGCATATTCAATTCACAAGAATAGAGTATTTAATAATACATAATAGATCCTGAATGGTATCCTTAGGATGGTATATTCAAAACTAAGCATTCAAAGAGTTAATAAATGCAATGTATCAGCACACACAAGAATCTAGGAGGAGCATTTTATGTCAAGAATCTAGGAGGAGCATTTTATGTCATCTTGATTTCATATGTTACAATCCTCTAGTAAAAGGGGCACATGCAATCACCTTTGGGATTGTAACACCCCCTATTTTTAATGATGTAACTAATATAGGGAATCACTCCTTAGAAATAGGGTTTGTTTAATAAGTAGTTTTATTTTATGGTGAACTTCATTTAATTAGAAGATGTCATAACTCTATATATAAGAAAGATTGTTACTCCTATGAGAGGGGGCATGTTTAGAGAAAACTCTTTGTATCATGGCATAGTGTACAAATTCATGGGGATTCTATTCTAAATTTAAATTGTAGTTTGTTAGTTTTATGTGTGAGTAGATTATGTGTTAAATTGTGTTTATGTTATTGTAGTTTAAGCTCAATGTCTTGTTTTTTAGAGGTAGAGCTCACTCCAACGGAACATAGTAAAACATAGGTTAGATTTCTCTTCAATTTATTTTTTAATGGTGTTTTGTCAATTCCATTTTTGCACATATAAAATCATGTATTTAATCAAACCTCTTATAGCCACAATGGCATAAACAAGTTTTGCAATTTCATTATTCATAGATTTAGATTTTAAGTTTAGCAATCACAATTTTGTAGTTTGACCTTTTACATTGAATTATGTAGTTAAGTTCTTATTTGTAGATTTTGATTTATGAAGTGTGGTGTGTTTTCATTTCCACAATGGAATTTCATTTCTTAAATAGCAATACAACTTCTTTTCATAGAAGCAAATTAGAAAAACTAGTGGAAGTTAGGAATATGGAACCTGCACATATAGTGCATAACATCTTGTGAGATCTTATGACTCCAGGTTGATAAAATAAATATACAGCAATTAACCTTACTATTGTCACATTAGCAAGTTATATAATCATACTTTCAATGGGTAAGCTTAGAGGATTGAATCTCAACCAGAACATACACCCCCTAACTCACCTTCAATTTGTGAATTACAACTTGCTTATGGGTGTTCCAACCATTCGAGGGGCCTTGGATTTTAAATCCACCCTTGACACCTTCCTCATAGCCTTGGGAGCCCAAATTAATCAAAGAAAATATTTCATGTATTTCTTCAACACCCCTTGAATAGCCATTGCAATATTGCAAGAACTCTAGGTTTTCAATGTCTCTCTCCCTTCAAAATACCTTGGTGCTACTCTCCTAACTAACATTGTTCACAATTCTTTTTGGGAAGACCTTCTCTCTGAGATTTAAAATAAATTACAAATTTAGACTTTCATATTCTTATCCTTTCCTGGAAGAGTCCTCTTCATTAAATATGTTCTACATTCCATGCCCCTTTATCTATTTTTGGTTCTACTATCCCCAACCAAAATAATCAAACAACTCAGGAACCTTCAGATATACTTCTTACGGGTAGCCAAAAAGAGAATGGAAATGGTCCCTAGTGGCTTGGGAAAAAGTTTTTCTCCCTAAATGGGTTGGAGGATTAGGAATAAAAGATAGCCAAATTACTAGCAGGGTATTGGCAACAAAAGTATGGTGGAACTAACTCAAATGCAAGGATGAATTATGGAGAAAGACATGGAGATCCAAATATGCCAATGGCATAGTTGAGGAAAACTTAGTAAGGATTGAGGGGTACTATCATGAATTCTTAATCTAGAAAAATGCTTGGTCTGGTAAACACCTAGTGCAGAAACATTGCTTCTGGGAGGTAAGGAATGGAGCAATATCTTTGCTCTAAAAGGAAACATGGCAACAGAAAAGGATCATATTCACCAATGTACCTCTCCTTCGATCCCAAATAAAACTCTTGGAAAAGAGATGGAACACAATTAATTACTACTAGAAAGCACATGACGAACACCCCTAACAAAGTCACCGCTCATGGATTTATAGTGAAGATTGGCCTAAATAAATAACCAAGAACTCCCACATCCTCCTTGACAAAATACTACACTCAAGAAGAATAAGCAAGGATTAAGTAAAATATATCCTAAGATGGGGTATTTAGGGGATAGGCAACTACAATACCAAGGCATCATATGCAATGGAAGAAAACCATAATAATATGGAGAAAGGAAAAATGTGGGATTGGGTTTGGAATGCAGAGCAGTGGCCTAAGATTGCAACTTTTCTATGGCTCCTAGCTCGAAGGAAAAATCTTAATTGGAACAAGCTCCTCACAAGATGGTTTGACGGACCATCATATTGTTTCATGTGTAGGAAGGACAAAGAAAATGTAGAGCACCTCTTGAACACATGCCCTGAAGTAAACTATATGTGGGACTGGGGAGTAGAGTTGTTCAGAAAGTATGATAGAAATAGGGACAACATCATCACCACATTGGAGAAATGGAGGGTGACACCCTTTGAAAATTCCATTCTCAACAAGATATGGAACCTATTCCCATGGTCCATCCTTTGGATGGTTTGGAAAGAACACAACAAAATAATTTTCAAATATCTCAAAAGAGACAAAAATGCATTGTGGGTAATCATCAAGACCAATATTGAGACTATCAAGATCACTCAATTTTCCAATGAAGCAAAAAAAAACAAAATTCAACAAAAAAACAAGTCTTAGAGGCACACGATGTGCAGCAAAACTACTCGATCATCACAACCCCCTTAATCAAAAAATCAATCATGTCTCAAGAATCTTGGATACCTCCCTCTCCCCTATTTATCAATTGTAAATTTTATGGATATTCAAAAAGTAATCTTGGTCCCTCTGATATTGGTGGAGTAAGATCACCAATCTCTACTCAAGCTACTTGGGACACAACAAAAACAATAGTGTGGAAGTCTTAGCTATGGTAAAAGGTGTGTAGTTGGTTTTTTACAAAGGCTTTATCAATATTGTTGTAGAGGAGGATTCTCAACTTATGGTCCAATCCCTCACCAAAATTTTGTATGTATCTTGACACAATAAGGTTTCCAGTCACTGGAGACTCTTTGTAGGTCTGGAATAAGGAGTATTAACCAAAGTCCTCACATCCATCATCCCCTCACATATTCATTGCAAATCCAATGACTTAGCTGACAAACTCACCAATAAAGGAATCAATCATATAGACTGGGACTTGGTATGGAAATGGGAGGACTTAATACCTAGTAAGATAAAGGAATACTATGTGGCAATTAATTCACGTGACATAGGTTCCCTAGATAGTTTGATGGCATGGCAGCGCGAGCAAGAACCTAGATGTCAGCTAGACGTTTCCAGGTCAAGCCACCTCCATGCCATAACACCCACATCTCTATGAGAACTATACCTCCCTCATTATGGTGTGGTCACTCCTCTACAATTTGTCCCTTTCAAAGAGTTTATGATGGATCAAGTGAATTGTTGTTTCATTAAACACATAGGTTGTCTTATTTAAAAGGAGAATCATGGCATGGAGATGATGAGGAAGAATAGTGTTTTAAGCACCAATACATGCTAGTACTTAGCATTTGTTCATGGCATTTCAACATGAGGCTGAGGTTTGATCACCTGTTGGTTTTTTTCTTTAAATATTCTAAACTGAGAGTTTTGCAATTGCTTGAGTTTTCTAGATTCTCAGCGTCCATAGTTGGGACCTTGTCTCTATGGCTCTTTATCAATTGGTTATGGATACTTACCAGAGGAACTCATGCCTTTGGGTATCTCTTTGTTCAATTCCAGTCCTATGGAGTGAATTTGGGGGTTGCTAAAGAAACCTTCAAGACCGTTGGAGTATCGTTGGGATCCATTCCCATAAATGGGTGCCCTTATGCTCAGTGCAGTCATTCTATTAGCATTTATACTATGAAATTACACTTTTCCCTATTCTCTATTTGAAATATAGACATGAAAATAGAATGGGATGAGGGAATTCATGGGTTCCAAGAGTTGGGTCAATGAAGCAAGCCCAAGTGACTAGCAAGGTAATATCACTACAGAAACAAGACCCAACGAATCATTGGGGCACGGGATGAAGCCATAAAGGAAAAAACCGAATATCATTATCAGTTTCTGGAAATAATCAAGAAGCAAATGGATAAAATGGAGCAGAATATTAGGAAGAAGAGGCAGGATATACCCAATTCTTAGTTGGAAGAAAAATTTATGGATTGGGTCCCATATACCAGTTTTTCTAGATCAAGGTATACAAAAGTATTCAAGATGATATAATTGTATTGGCTTAATAAATTTTTCATTTCTCAAGTTGTAGAGGAAAAGGGACAATAGAAAGAAACCATCATTCGGGACTTGAACTTGCCTCACAAGAAATTTGATGCAATCTGCAAGACTATCTTTATGTGGAGATAGTTCCAGGAAAAACAACAAACCAGAATGTTCCAATTACTACTAAGGATCAAACTTCTACCTCGAAGGGAACCTCATCCACCCCATCATGTTGGATGAATAATATGAAGATGTGATTGTGATCCTGAAAGGATAGATCCCTACTCAATCTTTTGAATTATGTTGAATCATATTGATAGTCTTGTTTCTATTACACATGGATAGGCTTTACAAACACTATCAAAATAACATATATGTTATGTCCATAGTTATTCCATATATAGGTAATCGTCATATATTTTGAACTAGTACAAATTAATATGGTTCCAATTCCTAGTATTTTTTGGATTGATCTGTACCCAGTTTCCGTAGTGGTGGGTATTAGACAATTTTGCTTGTACTTTCTTATTGTGACATATTAATATAGATACTGCAATATTACAAAAAAAAATGTAAATACTTGATCATAGACATATCTTGGAATTTGATAACATATAGATGGAGGATATAGGGGATTTCCACACTCAGTCCCTAAGGATCATGGGTACTAGACATTAGCACCTACAAAGTAGAGCTATGTATTGGGTCAAAGTTTGATGGAGACAATACTCAGAGGTTGATACGCATGGGAGTTGGAGTTTAATATTAGGGTATTATGCCCTTCTTTGTTTACTGATGATTAGCTTAAGGGATATAGCTTCTCCCAGGGGGAAGGAGTTGAATACCCCATTTTTCTTCCTATTTTTCACCTATTATAGTTGTTGTTATAGGGACATATTTAGATATCTTATCCATTTTTAAGGAAATTATATAGTATTGTATATATGAATTCATATTGACCAAATGACCTTGTTTTTTAACTAAATCCATGTTGATGTGGAATTATTTTTGTTTATAAATCATTATGTTATTTTGTGTTTCATTGTGCACATGAGTTTTATGAAACATTTTTCTTTCTTATGGTGTGTTATGCTCAAGATTAGCTCGAATCCATGACTTGTGTGCATGTGATTACTATGATGTTGATGAGATTGTAGGGATACTATTCATGGGAACAACCCAAATGATCTATATTATATAGAGAATAAAATCAAGGTGGAAATATAAATGGAAACAAACAAGGATATTGCAAATAGCACAATAATACAATCAAACACATATTCTATTATTGATAGAAATAGAAAGATTGTAAAATGCAAAGCAATATAAACTAACTAGAAAGGTGGTAGCTAAGCTCTAAAGAGGGGTGTGTTGGCTATAGTCATACATTACAAGAGGCCAAGACTTCCTTTTTTAACATAAATTATGACTCTGTAAGAGGGAAAAAACTAAATACCCAAAACCCTAACCATATGATATGATGTGATAAAAGTAATATAGACCTCGAGGAGGCTAGTTGATACACCAGCTTCCCATGGGTACAACTTTTGCATATAATATCCATTTAGGGCCTCTCTTGGACCATTAAAAATAACAATCCATGATATATGAATTTACCAAGCCACGTATTCAAATATTTTGTGGCGACTACCAAAAATGCAAGAGAAATACCCAAAAAATGCATCGAAGGTTCAGGACTTGAAAAACTATATTAGAACTACCAAGATGTGGAACCATTCTAAATCAATGGAATAGGTGGGTGGAGACCAATATCCACCTAGATTATTCATCCCCCCTTAGTAATGAATGGTTCCCATTGCATCAATCTCCTCCATTGGATGGGTAAACTTCTACTAGTCCTTGTGAGCCACTTTCCCTAGTGAAGGAGTTTCCATGCTTTGATGATTGAATAGAGTTGGATGTTCTATTGGTGCGTCACCTTCATATTGGTGTTCATGTTCTAGTTGATTTCATCCTATTTAATGTACTTAAGGTTGATTTTTTCAAGATCCAAATGATAAGACACCTCTTAGGTATCCAAGAGAGGTAAAAAATATGATAAAAGCAACTCCACATTAAATACAGGGTGAAAGACAAAGAAAGGGGGAATACCTAATTTGAAAGAATTCCCACACACGTCCTTGGTGATGGTTTAATGCCCATATCAGAGTGGTTGGATATTCTAATGGGGTCATGTGAAGCACTCTTTCTGTAAATTTAAACATACCTTATGTCCCACCTGAAACTTATGTGGAACCTGATCTTGATTGTGGCATTTCTTATACTTGGCATTGGCTTTCTGCAAAATATCATGAACTTGTTGTTGGATGTGTTGGATCCATTCAAAAAAATTGGCTTCTCTATTAGCCTTGATTTAAGTATGGGAGGATTCTTCCTGTGTAGATGCAATGGGTAGCTCCATGTCAATTAGGGCCAATGGTTGGGACCCTAAGCACACTTGAAAAGGGTTGTGGACAATAGAGCTACGAAGGTATATTTTATAGCTATGTTGGAAATAAGGAAGGCTATAATCCCATGTAATTGGATGTTTGGAGTAGTACATTCTTAAGATGTGCATAGTCATCATGTTGACCACCTCAGTTTGTCCATTAGTTTGGGGGTGGAAGGAAATCAATTTGGTCATCATATTATCTATATAACCACAAGCTAGAACAAAACGTACTCAAGATCCTATTGTTCCTATATAAAAAAATGGTCCATGGAAGCCCAAAATGAACACAAACACACTCAAAGAAGAGCTTCATAGTAGCCTTAGTTATGATACTCTTCTTGTAGGTTGTGAAAATTCCCATCTTAGATAATTGATCAACAACCATAAATGCATATTTGTTTCCATGCTTGGTTGAAGATAGGCTTGATATGCAGTCCATGGATATGGAATCCCATCGCCTATATAGGTTAGATAGAGGAGCGTTCAGCTCTTGATTCTTGATGGTAGGTTAAGTGATACCATAGGTAGTGCACAATATTACCTATTGATGTCCTACCAAAGATTTGGATAGTAGAAGTAATTTTCCAATATTTGTCTTCTTCATGATGAAGTTCCATGCCACTTGAGTATAATGTGCCTCCAAAATTGTCTTCTCGTGGTCACCTGAAGGAACACAAATATGGCCCAGATGGCATAAAAGTTCATCCTAGAGATGAAATTCTTAGAATAATTTACTTACACTTGGTATCTGAAAGGTAGCATCAAATTTAGGGTTGTTTTTATACATTTGGGGCCATCTAGAGGTATCATATCCTCAAGAGTTAAGGATTATGGTCAATTCCAAAACTTGAGGTGAGTTGAGGAAGACCCCAACTCAATTTACATTACCCTTGTTGTAGTTAATGTTCAAGTGGAACTATTGTAAGTCCATGGACCATTTCTGATGGTATTCATTTTGTAATTTTCCCTACTTTTGCATGAACTATAGGGGCTTATGGTCATTTTGGATGATCATCTCCTTCCCTAAAATGTAAAGCTTCCATTGGTGATAAGAATGCACAATGGAGTGCATCTCCTTGTCATAGGTGGGGTACCTATGAATCGTGCCAATCTTTAATGGATATTGCATAGTTTGAAGTATCTCTCTCAATCTTGAAGGGATATTATAGGTTTGGTAGAGTGAGTATCAATGCCAAGAAAAAGTGTTGTTTCATATTCTCAAATGATTTATGTTGTTACTCATCCCAAATGAACTTGGTTTTGGATTCACCCTTAGTAACTTGGCTTAGGGGTCAATCAATATGAGAGAACCCCAACACATACCTACAATAGAAGTTGGCAGGCCCAAGAGAGTACAAATCTATGTTAGAGTCATCTAGGCTAGCCAATTGTGAATGACTTAGATCTTGGTTGGATCCACATGCACACAATTTTCATCCATGATGTGTCCTAGATATTGAATTATCTATGTCAAATGAGAATTTCTCTAGATTGGAATATAAATTTTGTTTCCATAGGGTGCTCAAGACCTATTGAATGTGCTACAAATTTTCTACCTAAGTTTTTCTAAAGATGAGGATACCATCCAAATATACGACCACAATATATTTTGTGAATGGTCATAAGATATTACTCATCATCTTCATAAACATTGTCAGATCATTAGTCAAGCCAAAATGCATGACCATCCACTCAAAAATACCTTCCTTAGACTTGAAGGTGGTCTTCCATGCATCATTTTTCTCAATTGGCAACTAGTCATGGCTTGACTTTAGATCAATCTTACTAAAAACATTGACACCCTTGATTTGATCAAGAAAATTATCAATTCAAGGAATTGGATATTGGTTCTTGAATATCATTTAGTTCAAATATGTGTAATCAACACAAAGTCACCATGTCCCATCCTTCTTCTAAATCAACACAATTGAGTTCCTGCAAGATGAGGATCTTGGTCAAATATGTCCCTTTTGGATGAGTTCATGAATCTGGAAATTGATTCTTCATTCTTCGAAAGGAAGCATATGTATATTTGGTAATTAGGTAAAGTAGTGTCAAGTATCATATCAATTAAATTCTTGACCTAGAAACAAATTGGCATCCATATGGATGAATCAATGATATCCTTGTATTCTTCCACTATCTTGTCCACTTGTTTCTACTTTGTAGAGATACCCCATATAGAGGCCATGCTAGTTGAAGTAATTCTACATTTACCTTCCAACTTAATCATGAAGAGAATAAATATCTCAGTATAAGATATTATCGTTCTGCATGGCTTCATTGAGATCAAGGAGACTATGGTAGTCAGAATTACTTATGGTACCCTGCAGAGTTGATCTCCAAAAGTAACAATGACATTATAGAGCATAGACTCATAAATATCATAACACTCCCATAGATAGGGTTGTATTAAATTAACATCACAAACTGCAAGTGGGGAAACATCACATAGTACCTCATCTTGAAGGGAGTGATGTTGTATGACAAGTAGAATTATTGACTGAGATGGATATATTGTCCCTAATTTAGCTAAATGATGATGTATGATTGGGGTGTGGTGTTCTTAGTAACTTCAAACTCTTGATAACCTATAATAATATCAGGTTCTTTTGGCTACCACTATCAACGATGAAATGTACCAAAGTCCCCTTCACCCATATCTATGAGTGGAAGAGGCGCTCACCTTCCCTCAGATCTTATGATTGAATCTTTGTGGTAGCAATGGTAAAACTAGGTTTTGCATCGATGATCCACTTTCCATTATCTATATCTAAATTAAATTCTAATATAGAGTCCAACTTTTAGGTTTTCATCTTGGTTAGCAATGACTGTGTTGAGTGACATTAGTTAGTGTTGTATCAAGGAATTTTGTGGAACTCACACCACTTTCCAGTGTCCTTTGACTTCATGTCACCATTATTTGCCTACAACTTGAATTATTCATCCTAAGGTTGGTCGTTCAAGTTTTTTTCTATGATTTAGGGATAGCTTTACCATGCTTCTACTATGGTGGATTTGTAGACCCAAACTCCTACTTATTCTTTTGCTTAATTTTTTCGTTAATTTTGATAGCATATCAATAAGTAACTCCTAGTGAAGATATGTCTAAGAAATCCATCTCTATTTGGATGTAATTTTGTAAGACACAATAGTACTTTAGAACCAAGTTCTACTCAAGGTCTCAATACACAGCTTTGAGTGCAAGGTATAGAATATATTGGTGTAATTTGGCACCGTCCAGTCTCTCTCCTAGTGAAAAGTTGTCCATATTGTGTATTGGGCATCATAGTTGGATATCCTTTATGGAATCAACAAAATCCATCAAAGTGGGTTCTATCCTAAATTTTGTAGACTCGTCTCCAACATGACTTGAGGAGTGCAAAGGTGACCTTTTTGTTGACAATTTTTTTAACAGAGTAATAACCCTCTAACAGATTTAACCATTTATCCAAATCCTTTGCATCTATCTAGCCTTAAAATAATATAATGTCAAAGTTAAATTGTATATTGAAGGGTTTTTTAACCCTGAAAATGACTTGATGTTGAATACATCTATACCATCATTAGCAGTCGTTGAAGGATCTGGGTGAAACTATTCATCATCTTGTTCCTCTATTGCACAAGCTTCATTAAGCAATAACTTGATAGGATCTCCTACTTTGTCGTCTCTCTTTTATTCCACCATGGGATGCTAGTTTTACCAATGATATTTTTCTTCCCTGATATCAGTTAGTACAAGACTCAACTCCTTATACCCTTACCTCATAAGGGGCATTCACCAATAAACAACAAAGAGCATATTGATTAAATACCATTAACCTAGATTATATAGAGAAAAAAAATGAAGATAGAAATATAAATGGAAACACATGGAGATATTAAAAAGAGAATACTAATATAATGAAACCCAAATTCATTTAACAAATGAAATAGAAAAGACTGTAAAATGCAAAGCAATACAAAGAAGCTAGAATTGTGGTATCGTATATCTTAAGAGAGATGTGTCGGTTATGATCATTCACAATAAGACGTTACAAGAGGCCGAGACTACCTTTTTAAACATAAATATGAATCCCTAAGAGGAAAAAACCCTAAATATCCAAAACCCTAACCCTAGAAGATGATGTGGCTAAAGGAATGCAAACCTTGAGGGGGCTAGTTGATATGTCAACTTCTTGAGGGTGCAAATTTTGAATACAAACTCCATTTAGGGTGTTTATTAGACCATTACAAATATCAATCCATGATCTGTATGTTTGGTATCCCACACAATCAAACATTTCATGGCTTTTTTCAACTACCAAAATTGCAAGGGAAGTTCCTGAAAAATGCATGAGAATTTTAGGACCTAAATAACTAGAATATAACTGCCAAGATGTGGAACCATTTTGAATTAGTGAAATAGATGGTTGGCCACCAATATCCACCTGGATCACAGAAAGATCAAATATTTAAACAATGATGAAAACACGCCTTGGGAAGGACTTCGGTTCAATGTGGGTGACATTAGGTTAGGTGGCAATAGGTACCCTACTGAGGTCAAAAAAAATGTGATTAATACTTGCATTTTAGGAATTTTTATGTTACTTAAGTGAATTTAGGGTTTGTAGCCTAGAGGATTTGGGTTATTTTTTATGATTTAACTTCATGTGACCTTAATTTTACTATGTTAACCCTAATTTTACCCTAATCCTATTTATGAGTTCCAATTATCTCTCGGGGGAGATTATACAATGGGGGTAAAGAAAGTTTTTTTTTGTTGTTAATAGTGGGAAACGTTGGAAATAGTGTGGGAAAAGAGGGAAGTCTGGTTTTTTTGTTGTTCATTCCCTATGAGTTTTAGGAAAAGTGTAGGTTGGATTATTATGGTTCTAACAATTTGTACATTATCCCTTAGTGTTGTTTATATCATGGTTAGATGAGGTTGGAAGTATTAGAGCCTTTGAGAGGTAGGTAACATGGTTTCCTAGCTTGTTCGAAGAGCTCCACTCCTGGAAGTGCATCATCATCATGGCCAAATCATGTTCAAACTAAATCCATATACAAAGGTATTATTGTTTCCAAATGCTTCTCCACTGATTAGTTAGACTATGGCCTTATGGATATTATTGGAGTTGTTTTATTTGTGGACCCATGTTTGAGAGTGAATATTTATCCCTTTGGTTGGATTTTAGTTGAAAGTAGCCAGTTTCCTCATTGATCTGAGGCCTTGCATAGGGGTCATCACCAACACATTAAATTTTACATTGGTTGGGAGGGAAAAGAACCTTTGGTGTGTTTTTCCCAAGTTGTTAGCTTCTTGGATTTGAAGTTTGGCTTGCACCAAAGGTTGGTCTTCGTCAAAGTGTTTGGAAAATATAAGTATTATTGAATATTAAAGATAAGTATTTGTTTTTTGTTGCTTGATAGTTGTTATATTCATATATTCTTTCTTAGAAAACCGAAAATAAAAGAGTGAATCTTTACTTGTTGTTACTAAAATAAATGATAATTTGTTTCTAATAAACCTAGCTATGGTTACCTACAGACCATGAGTTGCATGTTGTAAGTCACAACCCACCTAAATTTCCTATGCTAGATTAGGGACATTACAAATGTCAATAATTTCCCATGTTCCTTCCCAAGAAAAGAGAATTATAATAACATAAGTTTGTGCATGTAAGCAACAAATGATGAAAGCAAATATCTAACCTTTATGTA
>JZKD02S2286300.1:5683-22713 GCA_000966675.3 Picea glauca | reverse complement strand
TAGGGATGAGGCGCCCTTCTTCTCTATGTGGAAAAATTAAGTAAAATAAAGTGTTATTGAATGTATTAACCAAGATCTAGGAGTCTAAGCTAGGTATAAACTAATGTAAGTTAGGTTTATGCTCCAACACCCCCCCCTTAAGCCTAACTGTAATGACAAAAAATTTGAGTCCCGACAACTTGGCCATTTTAGGTACTCATTACATAAAATAACTCCTCATGAAAAACTTAGCTGTCTCCACCACTCCAAGCATGGCTCTCAGTTCTGAAAATTTATTTTCAATGAAGGACTTGGTGAAGATGTCTGCAACCTGCTGCTCTGTGGGGAAGTACTACATTGAAATGAATCTATCATGGATCAACTCGCAGATGTAATTCATGTGATGAACTTCCCATCTGCGAGAAGCGACAATGGCCAAAACTAGTCGAATGGAGTCCATTTTTGTAACAGGTGCAAATGTCTCTGTGTAGTCTATGCCATGTACCTGTGAGTATCCTTTTGTGACAAGTAGAGATTTGTAATTTTTGATCTCACCAGATGTAGCAATATTTGTTCTATATATCCATTGGCATTGAACAAGCTTTCTTCCTTTCAGAAGTGGAACCAAGTCCCATGTGTTGTTGTCTACAAGAGCAGAGTACTCTTCATCCATGGCAGCCTCCCAAAGTGGGTTTCTAGAAGCCTCAGAGTGTGACTGTGGATCTGAACCAAGTATCATATAGAAATGTATGGGAGGAAATGGTTCCATGGCAGCCAGGGCTTGAGGAGCCCCAAAAAACTGTGATCTAGTCCTTCTTGTATCCGCAGGATCACCGACTAGTTCACCCACATCTTGTAGGGTTTTCTCTGCCCAAGTTGGAAACTGAGTTGGAGAAGCCATGAAATTCTCATAATACTTTGTATCAGGCCCAAAGGGCTGATCTGAAGTGCTCGAATAATTTTCCGACTCCTCCTCATCAGTGACAACAAGCGGTTCCTCGACAGGGTCTTTTGAAAAATCATGCAGTGATTCTTCTTCAAACTTCACACTTCTGGCTAGAATGAACTTTTCAGTGTGAGAGTCTAGAAATATATATCCTTTGACACCTTAAGGATATCCAAAAAATATGCATTCGACACTTTGAGGCTCCAAATCCTTCCTCTTATCTGTTGGAATGTGAACCCATGCTCGTGAATCAAAAATGCGAAAGTGTGACACTTTCGATTTCTTACCAGTCCAACATTCAAAAGGAGTGGTGCCTTTGAGTGATTTGTGAGGAACTCAGTTCTGAATGTATGCTGCACAATTAATAGCTTCAGCCCATATCTTGGGAGCTAATGATTTTAACTGTAGCATACAATTGACCATCTCTTTTAAGGACTGGTTTTTCCTCTCCGCAACACTATTCTGTTGTGGTGTATATGGCACTGTGTGTTGTAGTTGTATACCTGCATCAATACAAAGTTGCTACACATATTTGTTGACATAATCCCCCCCATTATCATTACAGAGTATATTAATCTTACACCCAGACTCATTCTCAGCAAATTCTTTAAATTCTATAAGGCATTCAAATACTTCCGATTTTAATTTCAAAAAAAAAACCCAAGTAAAGAGAGAGAAATCATCTATGAAGGTGAGTACATATCAAGCCTTACTGATTGAAGGTTGTGGGAATGGGCTCGTGATGTCACTATGAATCATCCCAATAGGTTAAGAATCTCTCTGTGCCTTCCCTTTGTCAAACTTTTTCTCTGCATGCTTGCCAAGAATGCATCCTTGACATACACCGCTTGTGAATTTAATAGCTGGTAATCCTTCTACCATGTTTTCCTTGCTGAGTTGATGCAAGTACTTATAGTTTATATGGCCAAATATTTCATGCCATAACTTGCTGATATCATTAGATTGTGACAAAAATATAGTGCCAATATATTTAGGAACAAAGTGGGAGAAGAAATACAAACGAGAGCTGTGATTTGCAATTCCATGTGCAAGCTATGAGCCTGTGGAAATGTATGTAATCAATGCGGAGTTCGGAGTGAAATCCACCTTCCTCCCAGAGTCGGAATGAGTGATATGATATATTGAGAGAATATTTGCGGACAGTGAGGGAACATGAAGCACATTTGTGAAGCACCCCCCTTCAAGATCAACAATTCCTTCTCCGCACACCTTTGCGGCTGTGGCATCTCCCAAGTAAATTGGGGATCTGGTGCTTTCTTTGAAGGAGGGAAATTCATATTTTGATGCAGCCATATGGTTCAATGCACCTAGATCAAGGATCCAAGCTGATGGAGTGGATGTGACAGCCATTAAAGCATGACCATCTCGTGCTCTCCCTCCCGTTCTATTATCATCTTTCTTCTTTGCATTTTCGGGCACTGTGAGATTGTGCTCCTGCAATTGCTTAGCCATCTCATTGACAGTCTTCCTCATGCAATTTTATTTGGGATGAAAACCTTTGGAACAGTAGCTGAAAAATGTTCTTTCCTTCTTCTTCTTACCCTTAGGCTCAAAAGATTTCTCTGAATATTGTGAGGATCTCTCCTTCTTCGATTCAGGAAATTTACCCTTTCCTTTTTGCTTGTCTTTTCCACTACTCTTTGGAGCATCAGTAGCCGCAAGTTATTGGTTCTTGGAACACTTGATGGCACCCATTTGGAATAACTTAGATTTCTCTTGAGTCAATGCTACAATGAAATAATTCAATGGAGGCATTTTCCATGTTTCCTAAGTCAATTTAGATGCTTGAAAAGACAATACAAATACAGAATATTCAGGGCCTAATTTCGAGAGAATTGAAAGGATGAGTTGATCTTCCTTTTTATTGACTCCAAATGTATTAAGTTCAACGAGGAGGGATTTGAACTTGGTGAATAATTCTTGTAGGTTTATGAAATGAATTGGACTTAGGGATATGAGTTCATTCTCCAGTTGATGCACTCTCATTGCATCCTGCTTGCCGAATAGTCCTTCCAATGTGGTCCAGACCACATCGGGAGTAGTGGCTCCACTGACATGAAAGAGGAGATCTCTGGAAATTGATAGGAATATCAACCCAATTGATTCATCTAATTTATTGAAATACTTGATCTTCTCCACTGCAGCAGTTGATTCTTTCTCCGTTCCCATTGTTACCCTGTAAAGCCCTTTGCTTTGGAGGAGCAGAGAGATCTCTGTTTTCCATTCGAAGTAATTGAAAGGATTTAGAACGAGTTTTTTGGGATGAGAGAGATGATCCATTGCTTCTTTCTGCACCTCCCGATGATCTATACCTGCAAATAAAACTGTGTACAATCCACTAGATTCAATCTAGCTCTGATACCATGTAGAATTCCTGCAGAAACCTCGATAGATCTAGAATTCTAGTTAAATTGAACACATGCAATTTGCTGATATTCAAGAGATGAGAGAAAGTTTTTGCTCCATAAATCAGAGAATTATATTAATAAAAAATGAATATACATGAGCAACCATCCTCAAAAAGAAGAGAGGAGGTGAATATATAGAATTTCCAACATAGAAATTCTAGTAAAAAAAAGCTAGAAAAAGCTAAAATAGGTGTCATAGGCTAAGGGAGACCGCATAGTTGGACCTAGACCACTAAAGACACATGTCACACACTCATTAATTCCCACAAGAGTCAAGTGATGCACATTAGCTCACTTAACTGACAGAGAAGTAGTTCCAACTCACTTAACTGACCTGAAATAGTAGTTATTAATAATTGTAATGGAAAAAATCATTAATTAAGGAATAAATCTCTCACTCAAAGAGGAGGTGCGCATTCCCCAATAATGGATGAGTTTTTGCATGGGCGAGTTGGAATAAATCATGAATAAATCAAGAAAATCAAGAACAAGGAGTTGAGTCTTGATCTAAAAATAGTAAAATGTAGGGATCAGGCGCCCTTCTTCTCTATGTGGCCAAATTAGGTGAAATAAAGTGTGGTGGAATGTATTAACCAAGATCTATGAGTCTAAGCTAGGTATAAACTAATGTAATTTAGGGTTATGCTCCAATAGGGAGACATCCCCAATGACATAAAGGGATGATAAGACTAAGACAAGGATGCAAGAAAACCCTCATCTCACTGGTCACTCAAGTCAAAAGGTTCTTTAAGGTCTTTAAAGGATGAAGCTAAAAATTGAGTGTACCTACCCAAAACAAGACAACAAAGAAAATATGGTAGCTTTCAAGTACAAAATATGATGTTAGTGCTTCTTAAGACCGGGAAACTTCAAAAAATAGGCTATCTGATACAAAATTGCAGCAATATAACAATTTACAACATCAATAAGTATTTTTTAACAGCCGCAAAAAATATGTCTTGAAATTGCTTGAAAAAGACAAGAAAATGTAGCTTTAATTAGGTTGAATGATAATTAATTGTCGCAAGAAAATTTGGCAATGTCTAGATAAATTTAATGTCACTTATGAAGAGAATTTGCTGCAGTTAGATGGATGTTGCAATATTTTGCAACAACAACAAATTCTAGTGCTGAAAATTGCAAGGAAACACCATGTGAACTTAGCATTTATCTAGTAGATTGACTGGCAATTATCACAAGCAATTTCTGAGTGATATAGGTGAAATTTATGTAGGTGAATGCAACAAATTAACATGAATTAGTATGGTTGTAGAAGTGATTTGCAACAACAAGAAGTTAGTTAATGAATTAGTCTAGTTTAGGGTTAGTAGAAGTAAGAAAATCTTCAAGGAAGAGAGTTTGAGTATTTAATCAATTCTTCAATAAGAGAGAGGCTATAACTAGTGCCTTATAGTTATTATGGAGTTAAGTGGACAACTTCTTGTAAGGATGCAAATCAATTTTGATAGTGCACAAAATTCCAAGAGGAAAGCATAGGAGAAGTAGTATCTTAAGTTTCCCTATGTATTTTCCTCAAGAAAACAAGATACTATAGTGTAGGAAATTATAGGCCCTAGCACCTTTCTCTCCTTAGGATTCTTATGGGATAAGAACTTAGGAAAAGATAACTAGGTCAAAACCTTAGAGTGCTAGGAAACTAGGGCTCTAGGGTTTCACTAGTTACTAGATCAATTCAATGAAAATCTTGGCAAATAGAAAGTAAGAAAGTAGCAATTTAAGTTCCTTACTTCAAGCATTAAGCATATCACACAATTTAATAATCTTGTATGAGAAAATAAAACCATACATAAACCATTCAATAGATAAAAAAAAATGCATATTTTACCTACTTGCATGAAGAATAATCATGAAATACCATGCAAGATCACAATAAAAACTTCCAAGATTGATCCAAATTGAAAAACACCAGCCTTATACAAGAGTGTGCCTCACAATTTAAGCCAATATCCCTTCTAGGGAGAAAATTTCAGACCTCTTCTCTTGTGTGAGGATCTCTTCTGTAAAAATGAGAGTACTTTATGTTTATTTATACATAATTTTGACCTTTATTTAATTTTCTGGTCAAAATAATGTCGACCTGGCCAATTTAAAAATAAATTCAAATTTGGCATAAATAAAATTAATTAGCATGTAAAATCACCCCCAAGGGTGATGTCATGCCCTTCTAGGGTGACGTTGGATCCCCAAGGTGGAACGTTGGGCTCCAGATGTAGAACGTTTGGCCTCCAAAATCCCTAAATGATGCCCAGACATGACAACTAGCTCACAACTGCCCTCAAAATGAAAACACTAGCTCTGGATGACGTCCAGGGTCATGATTTTGGCATCATGGGCTCTCAAAGGTCAACGTCCAGGTGGAAGAGAAAGATCCCCCTGGGTCTAGGTCTGATAGGGTGTCTCTAAGGGAAATGACCTTCTTTCTTTTTGTTTCAAATATTTGATGTCTTCTTTCCCCTAGCTGGGGTTACAACATCCATATGTGGGATTTCAGCCCCATGAAGTTCTGAGCTAATCATTCCCCCATGTGTACCTATCCATTGGGAAAGGTCTTGCAACAACAAAAAGTACGCCCTCCATGGGTTCATAAGTCACATGGATCATAACATGCAAATCACATCCAATAATTAAATTACCCAAAAATGTGCATAAAACCCCCTTTACCAAGACAAATGATCAAATATGTTATACAAATTAACAAGTCAGGTTTGAAGAAGGTCTCAGGGTGTCCTATTAGGCTAATCCTCCTTAAGTTTGTGGTGTTTCCCAAGCAGGAACCAATCCAGGTCATGTAAGTGTATGAGGTGGCGTGGGGTAAGTCTTTGGCATGGGGTACAATGATAATAGGGAAATGCAAATCTTACCTATGGGCGCCTTTGTAGAGGGAGAGTTGCACCTTGTCATAGATGAAATTGTTTCCTAGCTTGCTCATTGCATTTTGTTCCTAGATTCATTTCTTCTGATATTTTGTTTTTATGCTTCAAGGGAAGAGTTGAGGGACACTTTCCTGACTTGGTGACCAATGGTGACAACGTTATCCATAGAAATTTCATGGAGATGAGAAGGTTGGCTCGTGATGAGACTCCATTTCGCTTGGCTATGCCACCAAGAGACACTACCATGGTTTGGTGACCAGATAGATGGTAGTGTCATACCACTACATGCCCATGGTCATAATAGGCCAACTAGTGATGAGACCTCCTACCCACCAACTAATACCTTGAGTTTTTATTTATATTATATGTTCCCTTTTCTTGTCGAGAATATTTTTACTGCTTTCTCGAGAATCCCCGGGCAAAGCATCTCAAAGGTTTTATTTGGAATTTTAACTCTTGCGAGCTGCTCTTACCCCTTGGGCCTTTAGCCCCTTCTTCCCACAAGGCAAGGTACAATCTTTCCTAGTGTGGCAAACCTAATGCTTGAACAAAGGTAGGGGAACATGAGAGGAGTAAAGATGGAAAGTGGTAATTATGGAGGGAATGGGCGATGCCATTTCATAGACCCACCCAGTGACAACCCATCCTAAAGGGAGATCAACTTGCTAGGGAATCATGTCACCCTTCCAGGTATTAACGGGTTAAAAAACATAATTTCCAAGCAAACATTATGAAATGAATGAGAATTCAATGCAACATATTCAAGTTCTTCAATAATCAAAGTGACACATACCATGATACCCAAACTCATTACCTCATGGAGAAAGATTTACTGCTACTTCAGGACCAGGGTGGTGGGATGGACACTTTTTTTGTTGATAGATGGGCTACACTAAAGAAAAGAGGGGCCCTCCGAGGCCATTCTCAAGTCATCTAACTCTCGACACTCCATGCCTAGGACCCGTGGGACTCAAGACCTGATCTCCTTAGTTATCCCTAGGATAGGGGATAACATTTGGCTCCAACTCGGGGACATGTGCTCACCGTAGAGTGCATGAAGACCTCAACATATCTGGTATGACCTATGCCTGCTAGACCTCAACAAAATAAATTAGTAATCCTCAAGGTGGTGATATCACCCCTCGCTCATATAGGATATAATAATAAGCATGCATATATACATAATGGAGAAATACAATATGAAAAATGAAACTACAACTATACTAGCATGATATGCAGATGATATATAGTATGAATGAAAAATTTCTACCTATCTTAACTCATGTGTACTTACCTGTGAACTCATGTCTCTGCTCCATGATGGTGTTTGAGGAGACGTCCACTAACAGGTAATGGATGTTTCCTACCTTCAATCGTGGACAAGTAGTAAGAATCATTGACTGACTTCATTCTAATCTTGAAGGGTCCAAGCCAAAACTTTGGGCATGTCTTAATATTTTTAGGCTCCCCCATCTTTGTATCCCACTCTAAAACCAAATCTGCTTGCTTGTAGTCCACTCCTTAAGAATCAACTGCTTCTTGTATTCCAGTGTATTGTGTTGAGGGAGGGGGGTGGGGTTCTTCAGTCAATACATCTTCTTGGTTTGGCTCAGTCAACAAATGTTCATCATCCCCCTTCCATTTGATGAAGCCAACTCCTTTCCCTCTAAACCTTATCAACTCGTCAATTTCATCCTCTTGTGTAGAAGAATAGTCATCCCAATCTTTAGAGAGGTTAGAGGCATTGTCAGGATAATCACCCCAACTTGTATCTCTCTCCTGATCTAGAACGATGGGGTGAGATTCTACCAAATAACTATCCATTATGTATGTTTCATGAAAATGTAATGTCTCGTCATTACTTTGTGTAATCATGTCCTTGTGATTGCTAGGAGGATTCTGGTCACCCTTTCCCTTGGTCCATGTTATCTCATTAATATTGTCTTCTTCTACCAAGGGAAAAGTGGTCCAACCTTGAAATAAGAAGGGATATATAGAGTTGCAGTTACTATGTCCATGATTACACCTTTCAATGTGTTCCATCCTCTTTGGCTTGTTATGAAAAGTAATAGAATATTTGTCCCCGATGGGAATAGTTGCGTAGGACAAGTGCATCTGTAGACTTATGCCTAAATTAGTAGCCCATTTCATAGATAATATAATTCCCCAAGTGTCAGGTATATCAACAACAACAACGTCCATTATGATGGGGAAATCAGGGTAGTCAACAAGGTGGAATTCAAGACCTTCCATCAAGCCATAGACCATGATTCCCTTCAACTCAAATCGACAAATGTTGGCATACGGCCCTGTAACTTCCAGCCCCAATTGGCTCATAACCTTCAAACTCATCATATTGACAAATGACTCAGAGTTAAGCATGCAATTGTAAATACATAGGTCATCTATTAACAAGGAAGTGAGAAAGGGTGTTTTTTCATTTTTCTCAAAATGACCTGTTTGTAATAGTGTGGAAGTTTCTTCAAACAATTGCTAGTCATCTGGGGTCTGTTTTGTCAAAGAAGGGTTTTCCAACATTCCACGAATCCTTTTGACCTTTTGTAATATATAGGAAATAATAGTGCTTAGGTTGGTCCCATCATTGCTAGGTTTTGGGAAAGGTTGGGGTAGATCCCTAGCATATACCTGGGGCTCTACAAGCTTCACCCTTGATTCCTCACTTGTTTGGCTCAAGCACTCAATCCTAGGCTTCCTCATGTCTTGATTTTATTGGATTTTCTTTGGTGTGTACAAGGTAAATATGGAATCTACATAATTATATTTCTCATGAGTAGCCTTTCGGTGATCATGTTCAAAATGGGAGTCTTTGCATGATAAGGACTTAGGATCCTATTCTTGACTCGCAACATTTTGTAGATTCAAAGTGTTCAAACAATATTTTTCTTTTGGAGGATGAGGTTTTATTATCTGACTAGTATTTTGAGGAAGTCTCATAGAAGGAGGATTTTGGGCTTGTGATAGTGCTCTTTTCAATGCAATGATTTCTTCAAAGGTACCTAGATCCTTAGAGGATTCATGTTGTTTTGAAAAATTTAAGGAATCTTTCATAGTTGAGATCCCATTCTTCCAAGTACCAGTCCCTTTATGGAGAATGGCTAACTTAATCTCATCGTTTACTTCTAGTATCTCTGGGAAATCATGTTCTCTTTCCTCAACATCTTCCTCATTGAACCATAGGACATCATCTTGGTCCAAAAGAGGATTGACATAGGGAATGGGATCACACCATTTGAGATTTTATTCAATCTGAAAAGCACAATCTTATGATTCCTTGAGGTTTATAGGTGTTGTAACCTAGGTATGCACTCCTGCCTATCCTCTCTCTCATTTCCCTATGACTTCATGAAATATTTCCTCTTGAAGTTGGTCAAGTCAGTTTCCCGTTTGTTCAATAACTTGGTTTTCCTTATTGTCTTGCTTGACTGATACTTTGCATAGAGATTTTTTGTTTTCTTGAAGGGTAAACACATATCATGATTTGGTTTGAAATACTTGTCATCATGTTTGCCACTAATTGAGAATGCAACAGGCCCCACCAAGCCTTTTGTGTGCACAGGAGACATCTGGGTTCACCAAGTCCTTTGTATGCACAGTAAGCTTCCACGAGAAAAACAACAATTCAAAAGCTGTCAATTTCGGGCTCAGATTGTAGGAACATACAGATTAAAATTTCAACGGTGGAGATCCAACATGCCACTCAAATTGACAGTTTTCATGCATTCAGAATGTTGAAATCACACAGGGTTTAACATCAAGTGAGAACCTATGAAGTTCCAGAGCCCCAAAGTGCCAGAGCGGGCCCTCACTGCCACGTCACTTCGGGATATTTTCATACTTTACAAGAAAATTTCTTCTAAACCCGCAACCTCGAAGTCCCAAAATATTTAAATGATAAAAACATATTAATCTAGGTTTAATTAGTTATAAGCACATGCTAATCACTTCACAAGTTCGACACTACGGAAGTTATATACACTTTTCATTCAAAATATCCCAAACTCCGAAGTGCCGAAGTGACGAGAGACTACCATGCCACTACACGAGAAAGTCACTTAGAGAGATATTCATGCTTTGCATTCAGTAGCTCCAAAGATCTAAGAAATTCGTGCCATCACTAAATATGGAAAGTGAAGTTCTAAGATGGCATACGGAAAAAACTTTAGCAGGGGCTCTAAAATGGTAGGGTTACCTAGATCGTAGATTGCAACACGAACTACGACCACTCTTCATTGCGGGCATGGAAAATGATTGAACGTTAACATCCTTGAGTGGTCCCGCAATCGAAACCATGGTATATCTAGAGAAGTACGTGGAATTTGGTGGTGGATTGTGGGAGGCAGAGCGGTGTGGATCCAAACCTCCCTTGAAAACTTCTGCAATCACGTGCTTATATCACATCTAGGGTCCAATCTGGGAGAAACACATGGAAAAAAAATTGGGTGTTAAACCAAATCATCAAAGGAAGGTCATGAGGAGAAGAAGGATGCTAGAAAATCACAACTAGTCCATCATAGAGAAATCAGGAAGAAGGGTCGCTTACGATCGAGACAAAGCAACTCACTGATAGTCAACAGGTACAAAACATAAGTTTTAGAATCCAGACTCTGCAACACCATAATCAGGAACTCAAGAAACTATAATCCAGACTGTATAAGGAATGTCAAAGACTCCAAAAAAGCACCAGAAGACTTACCTCTTCCTCAAGCAATGCGCATGCATGCCAGTTCTCAATGCATAACTCAATTTCGTTGCTCCTAGCATTTTACAACTAATCACAGTTCATTCCAGCGCATGCATCAGTCCAGTTTCATCGCTAGTATCAATTTTCAATTATTCAGTTCAAGACTCTTTTTAGTTTAAAGCATAATAAGTTGTTTTTTGTGTGTGATAAGAACCACTCATTGATTAAGTCAAGTGTGAAGTATACATTGCTGTACTCCAACAATGTTTTAGTCAAGTTAATAAGTTGTTCTACAATTGTTAATCTAGAGTTAAGTCTCAGTCCCAGATGGACGAGAGCGTCTGAAACTCTGATAAATATGCAGTTTATGTATGTTTGAAGGGTTTAGTTTTTGGGGGAAAGGATATAAATACAACAACTGGTTGGACCCGTTTGATGCATGGATTAAAGATCTTTACATGGGGAACATACTCTTGATGACAATGTTTCGTTCATATCTTCATTTGTTTTTTTTTATCTTATCTTGAATACAATTTTTGATTTGTGCAAAGTACATTTCATTTCTTTCGGTTATTGTGTAACTTGTCTTTATTAATATGAAACCTGTGAAAAAAACTAATGCTTGGTGAAGAACTATTTTTATCGCAACCTGAGGGAGTAATTGTGTTTTTGATACATATTTAATGTCTTGAAATGATATTTTAAGTATTGAACTTCTTGTAGCAGTTTCTTCATTGAGTGATTTGTTGTTTCCCTTTGTTTTTATTATTTCACTTGTCTGTCATTTGTGTGCCACAAACCAAGGAGGACCCTCATCCACTTAATTTTTCCAACCCCAACCATGCTCTTGTCTTGGTATAACCAACCCCCTAACTAACCAAAAAAATTAAAAAGGAAACCAACCATTCCAAACTTGAGGTGGCCTAACTCTTCCCTTTAGCAGTCAGGTGCAGACTTTAGGATCAACATCTTCCGACGCTGTTGCTGGGGAACAGAGTAAAAAAATATATTTCCCTTGGAGAATGAAATTGAATAGCTCCTACCTTTGATGGTGAACAAAGATTAGACACAGACATACTACCATCTTTCACCTGGCGACTCCACTGAGTAGAATTTATGAAAGAAATACTGGCGCCTAGAAAGGGACTCAACAGGTTCAAATCTGAACACATCAAAACCACCAAGGCTCATCCTAACCATGATAAGGAAACAATAGTATCTGAGATAGAAAGGAAACTGATAAAGTCCACCATAGCTCAGAGATATACCTCCCGCCTCAAGGGTAAAGTTGTGCCCAAAGAGTCTACTTCTCTTCATCATCACGAGCAACTTGAATTTTCCAACCCTGAGAATCACAATTCCAAGGAACCTTAGACATATTCAACTCCTGAATATACTCCATAATCCAATCTAGTATCCACCCCTGTAGCTCCAATAAATCTTCATATTCCTATTTCCCAAGCCATGGATGCTAACAGGATGAATGGCATAATTGCTGCCAGATATGCACCCGTAGTTCTCCCTGTAGTCTTACATGCACTCCCAACCACATATTACATGAAATATTTACCAATATATAATGGGGAAGGTGATGTCACTGCTGAGGAACATATGGTATCCTTTTACAGGTTTGCAAACAACTTTAACATTGACTATGCAGATGTGTGGATGAGGTTGTTTGTGCAAAGTCTGGATGGGGGAGTGAGGAAATGGTTCTAGGGTCTTCCTCCAGCCTCCATCGTAGATATTGAGGTGTTATATGAAGCTTTCATAAAGCAATGGGGATATAGGAGAGATTATTTCTACTACATCACTGAGTTTGGGGCTCTAAAAAGAAAGAATGGTGAATCTATTTTAGACTTCACCAAGATATTTAATAAGTTGTATGGTAGAATCCCAGATGAGATCAAACCAACTGAAGCCTCTACCAAGATCACTTATTCCAATGCATTTGATGCAGAGTTCTCCCATATTCCGAGGGAGAGAATATCCACCACACTATTGTCCATGCACAAAGCAACCATTGAGGTTGAATCCAATATATTGGCATTAGACATGTTAAAGACTAGATCTGATAAAGACAAGAAGAAACAAAGGGAAGATTCTCCTGCATCTTCTAACTTGGCCACATTTGATCCCAAACTTGATGAAATGACCAAAAATTTGAAGGATCTAACATATGAAATAGCTAAGCTGAAATGGGAATCTAAACAACCAAACATAACTTTTCAAGGGGATGGAAATAGAAATCCAAACCAGTTTAGAAGGCCTAATGATGCCCCTCAGATAATGTAGAGAGAAAGGAGGAATGCTGATGATAAAAGGGTAGCATCTCCTTTCCAAGAAAATCAGATTGAAGAGATAAATGTAGAAAATGATGTTGTAGATGATACTGCCATACTTTTCAATGAAACATATTATTATACTAGTCACTTAACGTAACAAGAATATGAGGTAGCACAACTGTCAAATCAATTTGATAATCAGATAGAGGAAGAGGGAGTTATTTAAGGCCAACCCCAGAAAAAATATGATTTGAGGACAAGAGCGGGGGCTCCCAAATCCACTACCTCTGATCAAAACAAAAATGCTGAAGTCCTTCCCATTCCAAATCCAAGGAAATATATGTCATCCAAATATCAACAACTTCCCCCACCTAAACTTGTAGTCCTTGAAATAAAATAAGTTGGTAGGCCACCAACATCTTTCAGCCTAGAGCATGAGTTGAGAAATATCAAGATCTCTGTGCCTTTGACATAATTGATGAAGAATGAACCTTTCAAAAAATCTATCATGAAAGTTCTGCAACCAACTACTTCTATTATATCTTCTGATGTAATTAGCCTGCAGGATGAGAACTCAACCATTACTGTGGGTCCACACATTGAAGATGGATCTGATGCTTCTCCACCATTCTATATATATATTTAAATGTCCATGATAATATCCCGCATAACTATCTCATGGACTCAGGAGCCTCGCACAATGTTATGCCCAAAGTTGTTATGGAATAACTAGGTCTGGAGATCACCAAACCCTACCAAGACCTGTACTCCTTTGATTCTAAGAAGGTAAAATGTCTGGGATTGATAAAAGATATGGTGGTTTCTTTGGCACAATTACCAATGAATAGTGTAGTGATGGACATTGTTGTGGCTGAAATTCCCTCGAAGTTTGGTATGCTCTTATCCAGAACTTGGGCTAAGAAGGTTGGAGGATCATTACAAATGGACCTCACTTACGCCACCATCCCTGTGTTTAGAGGGGAACATAGGAGGCTATACAAAGAGGTAATATTATCCTACATTTTCAATGACCATCATAACCCAACAAATCACCCAATTTATGTGGTTGAGGGTGAGATCGACTAATTTGTTTTTCATTTAAATGACGATGAACTTGAAATGTCAATTAGCCAATGCAAAGATCAACCACTGACAGATCATCAAAACAAAGTATGGAAGATTTATTTCGATGGATCTTCATCAAAGGAAGGATCCAGGGAAGGTATACTCCTCATTTCCCCTTCACAAGAGTTAACAACACTCTCCTATAAGATAGAGTTTGAAACTACTAACAATATAGCTGAATATGAAGCTCTGGTGCTGGGATTGAGGGATGACAAAGACATGGCCATTGATTGTTTATAAGTTTTTGATGATTCCGAGTTAATCATCAATCAAGTTAAGAACATCTATCAAGCTAAACAACAAAGGATCAAGGAATACAAAAACAAGGTATGGGACCTGATCGACCATTTCTTTCTAGCATTTAATACATCCTTCATCCCCAAAGAGGAGAATCAAAAGGAATATTCTTTGGCCTTGGCTGCTAGCACTTTTAGACCTCTCATTGGTCCAAATATTAAATATCAGGTGGAAATCAGACATAGGACAACCATACCAGACAACATAAAGCACTGGCAAGTCTTTAGTGATGATCTAGAGCGACAGATGTTTCTACATACCATTGATGAATTCTCCAATATCTCAATTGACCAATAAATCCAAGAAGGTGAAAATAATTAATCAGAAAATCAACAAACATCTCATTTGCTAAAGACAATAGCTTGCCACAATATTGTGGAGCTGAAATCCAATCACATTCCAAGAGGACTAGTTCCATTGGAGAGGTTGTTTGACCATAATGATGTTTCCATAGAAACCACCATGAAGAATCAAGAAGAAGAGATAAGAGATTGCAATATTGGGACCACTGAGAATCCCAAGATCATCAAGTTGTCCAAAGCATTAGCTGCAAAACAAAGGGACAGGTATGTCGGTCTCATCAAAGGGTTTGTTGATACTTTTTCATGGTCGTATGAGGATTTAAATACATTTGACATTGACATCATCCAACACAAGATACCTCTGAAGGCTATCTCCAAGCCATTCAGATAGAAGATTCAGAAATTTAATCCCATGTTGATGTCCATAATCAAGACATAGCTGAATTGAATGATGGATGCAAATATTATTGTACCATTGAGGTACTCAAATTGGGTGGCCAACTTGGTACCTATGAGAAAGAAAAACATGGAGATACACTTGTGTGTTGATTTCCGAAATCTCAACAAGTGTTCTCTAAAGAACAATTACCCCCTCCCCAAGATGGATCATATTTTACAGAGTGTGGTGGGTTCCCATAGGATTTCCTTGTTAGATGGATAGTCTGGTTATAACCAAATAGCAATGTGTGAAGAGGAAAAAGAAAAAGAAAAACATTCACCACCCCATGGGGAACATTCATGTACAACAAGATGCCTTTTGGGTTGATGAACGCAGGGGCCAATTTTTAGAGGGCCATGGACATATCTTTCATGGGGGAAATGGACAAATTTATGGTTATATATGGTTTTCTGGAAATGCAGGAGATATGGAATATCTCTGAATCCTAGAAAGTCCCACTTTTCCATGCCAGAAGGGAATATCCTGAGCCACATTATATCAACAGGAGGTATAAAAATCAATCTGAAGTGAGTCTATGCCATTCAAGAGATTGAAATGCCCAAAAATAAAAAGGCTATCTAGTTTTTCATTGGCAAGATAAACTTCCTAAGGCGCTTTGTGCCAAATTTCGCTGAAATTCTTAAGCCTATCGCTAACATGTTGAAGAAGGATGCTGTGATAAAATGGTCACCAAAGGCAAAATCAACATTCCAAAGGATCAAGTAGGATTTAGTTGAAGCCCCTGTATTATCCAACCCTAACTATGCCAAAGATTTATTCATCTTCTCTTTCTCTTCTGAGGAAACCATTGTTGTTGTACTACTGCAGAAAAATGGAGAAGGGCATGAAAAACCCATAGCCTTTTTTAGAAAATCTCTCTGAGATGCTGAGATGAAGTATGATATATTAGAAAAGTAGGCTTATGCACTGGTCAATGCACTCAAGGCCTTCAGGGTATATGTCTTACAGTCTAGCATAACAACCTTCGTTCATAGCAGCAATGTCAAAGAGACTATGGTCCAACCAAACAGTGAGGGGAAAAGAGGGAAGTATGACCTACACATAAAACCCACCAAGCTAATCAAGGAACAAGGAATTGCCAAGTTGTTATCAGAATCAAACTGTAAGGTGCTAGAATTAAATCAAATATTCACCCAATCATATGCGCCCATCATACGGTCTGGACAAGACAACATGCAGGTATTTGAAAATTATTCCTCTTCACCTTGGTATAGAAACATCATTTATTTTCTGCARCATCTTGAATRTCCACCAKATCTRAAGAAGACAAAGGYCAKGTCCCTCAAATTGAAGGAAATCAAATTCCGCATCTCAAACCAAAACTTGTATTGGAGAGATCCTGTTGGCATCCTATTAAAATGCATTGATGAAAATGAAGCCAAACAAGTCACACTAGAAATGCATAGAGGAGTATGTGGAGGACACCAGCATTGGAAGGCCACAACTCTCAAGATCCTATGGGCAGGGTATTAAATGTCCACCCTTTTCTCTAATATATTTACTACTATTAGGGCTTGCAATGAATGTCAGAAATTTGCAGAAAAACAAAAGTTACTATCACTACCCCTAAAACCTATCACTTCCAGTGGTCCATTTCAACAATGGGGGTTA
>JZKD02S2286278.1:8963-34608 GCA_000966675.3 Picea glauca | reverse complement strand
ACTATGTGACCAGTTGGATGATTTGGTGGATGTGCCACTAGTTGCGGTAATGGGACCACAGGTTGAAGTTGTAGTGATAAAACGGGTACCATGGCTTAGGGTCCCAAACAACATATAGGGATGCGGATGACCATATTAGGTAAGGTAAGGGTAGTAGCAACTTGGTATGTTGTTACTCTTAGGGGAGGGTAAAATAAGGGTATTTGGGTGATGGCATGTGCGACCATCTGCCAAATGGGGATTTGAGCGATGGGTGGTGGGATTTCTAGAGTTCCGTCCCAAGGAGTTTGTATGGGGAGTTCATTAGGAAGTATTAGGGTTGGATGGGAAGGAGTGGATGTGGATTCTGATGAGATCTCTATGGAAGGGGGGTCAGGTATCTCTACTCCATCAGTCTTGACAACACAAACAGTGGAATTGGTGGGGTTGGGGTGAGGGAAGCCTTGGTATGTACCAATGAAGGATGGATACTAGAATATCCTAGGTCTAATGTCTATCATTGGGACATGGTCGACACTTGAGTGAATGAGTGGCAAGATGTTATCAATGTTTCTTGATCAGTTGGGTTCATGGTGGGTCAACTAATTTATGGTGATTATTTTCCCTTTGTGAGGGAATAACATGGTGTGAAAGACTGAGGATGATTCATCCTACATGGTGTAAATGTAGCTTCGTCCAAAAATGATATTATAATACAATTAGGCATCAATGACTTCTATGTCGATGAGAATTGTCTTTCCCCATATCTCTACCATAATGTTCTGATATAGGCCTTCTAGTTGGGATGGTCTACCATCATAAGCTCGAAGAGTGATCATGGAGGGGATAATTCAAGTGAACCTAGTTGCTACCATACTAATTTGTACATGATGAAAGTGGATGCTCCTTCATCTATGATGCAACTATGGATGGTTATATTCTATATTTTGGTAGGAATATGAAATGCGACTAAAGATGGGATTCGTTGGTATTCTTTGTCTACGTCAAATCTGATTAGACATTTGTTTGTAGGATCTACTTCCCCCAATTGTGAAAGTAGTGTCTTTCGTTGGGAAGGGCATGTTTGAAGGACTTCCATAAATGACATGGGAGCGGGTGATTGAGCAAGATCATCAATAATACTATAGATATGGGTGGCTTAGGCATGGGTATTATGCACATTCATGTGCAAGGGTGCACGACGAATGCATGCAATGAATTTAGTGTTAGTATGAGGGATCATCAATGGTTGTCCAGTTGGTATTTTGGGAGAATCCGAGGTGGTCAGCAATGGATCATGGGGTGTATCGTATTGACGACTCTGATTATGTAAGAGTATTTTTTCTTCAGTGGTGTGAGGAGGATGTTGTGATCAGTCGTGTTCCCTGAGTGGGGCTAGTTAGGTGGAGGAAACTGCCCCTAGGGGTGTGGGCATTGGGCCATTTATGTTTGAGTATTAATGACTCCTTGATGTGGGATAAGATTTTGTAATACCATCGTTTGTGGTAGTGGCATATAAGTGGGAGTTCCTTGTGGTGGAATAAACCAAAAAGGATCCATAGAAGGCTAAGAACAACTCAGAATTACCAGAGGCAAATCAAGATGCTCATAAAGGCTTCAACAGATAGAGAAAGGGAAAATATTCAAATTTCCCAAAATATAGAGAAAATTGCATGATCACGAAGAGTGCGTCACAAGATTTCTAACGTCGCAAACGAACCGTCAAATGGAGTTACGGATAAAAAGATATAAGCAGTCAAAGATCAGTTCAAAATTGGTCAAAAGTCAAAAAGTCAAGGTGACACATGGCACCATTGCAAGGGTGACACGTGGAACGCCTGTACATATGAGTTGGCATAGGATGACATGGAAATTTTGTACATATTGATGGCATATGTGTGGGCAAGTTAGGTGCTGACACATGTCATTTTCTTGGACAAATGATATGGTGTCACATGGCCTAGTCATGGGCTACCACGTGGCATCCCTCCAGTCATTATCATGTCACCAAAATTTTTATACCATGAACTCCTTTAGCCCAAAGGCCTCACATCTCCATCCTAACCAATATACCATGCTATAGTCCTTGTTTGTAATATGGTGAAAATATTATTTAATTTTTAATAAAGTGTCATATGGGGGAAGAAAGGGCTAGGCCTTCAGCCCAACCCTTAGTTCTATACTACTCCATGCAACCATATATTTCATCACTCCACCACATATAAAACATGTTCCTCCATTCTATCCACCTCCGCCAAATATTCCAACCACCAAAAATAGCAACAGTTCCACCATATATTGTGGCATATTCCAAGCCACCCACCATTTTAGCTGTCACCCGCCAAACTTGGAAATCCCACCAAAAAAATGTTATAACAATGTGTTAAAAAGGGGAGGCATGTGGGATTCAACCCTGGGACCTCCAGCTAGCCAAATTATAAATATAGCTATGCCAACCAATGCACCCAACCTCCTCATCAATGCTAATCGCCCAGATTTTGGTATAAGAAGGGGTGTTCGCCAGAGTTCGAGGGAGGAGACGTGTGGGACCAAGTGCATCTATATAGTATGGATTTTTGCACAGATTTTGAGACTGAGCATGGATTTCTAGATATTTCGAGTCATTTATTGCAGGAGTAGTGGCATGCAAACAGAGGCAGAGGTGCCTCTTGGGCCAAAAAGTGTCAGACTCGAATCAAGGTGGGGAGACAGTAATTTTTAGGTAAAACAATTCCAAGAACACAACGGTGGTGTTAGTTTTCTGATATAAGAAAATCTTCTATAGCTTAACTTCATAATGAGGTATACTTATATATTTTACCCAATTCTTTTGTGGAATTAATAAGAAAAAACCTACCCATTTGAGAGCAAGACCTGAAGACATAGTCCTCCAAGGATGAACTTCATTATCAAGTTCTTTGTGTTCATATTGCATGATTATGTCTCTTTCCTTTTGATATTTTCCTTCTTTATGGTGTACTTTTGTTTATGCTCATTTAATACAATTCTTTAATAAGTCACCTAATGAAAAGATCCTGGATCATGTTGGTATCAGAGTAGTTGTCTTTGATTTGAATTGTTGAGTATGAATGATTATTAGGGCCAATCATAAGAAGGGTGAAGGAACTATTAATACTTTCAATCCTGAAGTTGGTCGTGCATCCTGAAGAAAGAAGATGGAAGAAGAGGACAAGCATGATGAACAGGAGAAAAAATTTCGCATGGTATTTTATCGCATGTCAGAAATGGTCGAACAAATGTATGGAGATTATGAGAAGAGGATGAAGAAGAAAGGGAAGAAAAAGTAAGCACCACCAGATGATGATGCTTTGGTATACCAAGGGGTTGGAGAAGACCCTCCCGAGCCTCCATCTTCGCCTTCAAGTTCTAGTTCTTCTTCCTCTAAGCATTCTCATCACTCTTAGCATTCTAACCATAAATCCTCTTTTAAGAAACCATTATTAAATCTTGATGTAAAGTTTGTTTTACCTATGTTTAATGGAAATGCTAATCTTGAAAATCTAGATAATTGGATCCGACAGGTTGAATTATATTGTTGTGTTCATCATATTGACGAAGAGGAAGTTAAAGTGAAAATGGCTTCTCTTCGATTGTAAGGCACCGATCTCATATGGTCGGAGAGAAAGTTATAGGACAAAAGTAAGTGTGGTAAGCTTCTTTCCTCATGGTCGAAATTTGAAACAAAGATAAGGAGAAGTTCTATCCATTAGGGTTTTTACATAAAGCAATGATGGAATGGAAAACTTTGAGACAGAGTAAAGGTTAGACTGTACAAAGTTTCATAGAAGAATTTAGGAAAAAATCTTTAGCATTGAATATTCCTTTGGATTCTTATAAAACTTTAATGAAGTATATTCGCACACTTCACAGTTATACTCATCATACTTTGCTCTTGTTTAAACCTACTAGTCTTGACGAAGTTTGTGTTCAATCCAATCACCTTGAGAATGAGGGGAAACATGTTCAAGAAGATCCCATGAAGAAACCTTCCAATTTCCCACAAAATACTTTCAAGAAGTTTAAAAGGAAGGACAAGAAGATAGCTATAGTGATGAGAGAAGGAGGAAAACCATCTTGCACTCATTGCAAGAAGAGCGATCACGATGAAGAACATTGTTGGAAAATACATCTAGAAAAGAAACTGAAACAATTTGATGGAAAGGGGAAGACAAAGTCTGTTGCTACAATGCAGCAAGATCTTGGTTCCAAATCAGGAGATGAGGGAAAGATCACAATGCCTGGAGTACAAGGTAAATATTCTCTTCATGCTAGTTCAATTTCCAATGATGAATCTCATATTGATGAATGAAAGAGGAATGATTTATTTCATATACAAGTTGTATCTAAACATACTAAGCTATATACATTATTTGATCTGGGTTCCCAAGTAAACTTAATATNACTCCATGCAACCATATATTTCATCACTCCACCACATATAAAACATGTTCCTCCATTCTATCCACCTCCGCCAAATATTCCAACCACCAAAAATAGCAATAGTTCCACCATATATTGTGGCATATTCCAAGCCACCCACCATTTTAGCTGTCGCCCGCCAAACTTGGAAAGCCCACCAAAAAAATGTTATAACAATGTGTTAAAAAGGGGAGGCATGTGGGATTCAACCCTGGGACCTCCAGCTATCCAAATTATAAATATAGCTATGCCAACCAATGCACCCAACCTCCTCATCAATGCTAATCACCCAGATTTTGGTATAAGAAGGGGTGTTCACCAGAGTTCGAGGGAGGAGACGTGTGGGACCAAGTGCATCTATATAGTATGGATTTTTGCACAGATTTTGAGACTGAGCATGGATGTCTAGATATTTCCAGTCATTTATTGCAGGAGTAGTGGCATGCAAACAGAGGCAGAGGTGCCTCTTGGGCCAAAAAGTGTCAGACTCGAATCAAGGTGGGGAGACAGTAATTTTTAGGTAAAACAATTCCAAGAACACAACGGTGGTGTTAGTTTTCTGATATAAGAAAATCTTCTATAGCTTAACTTCATAATGAGGTATACTTATATATTTTACCCAATTCTTTTGTGGAATTAATAAGAAAAAACCTACCCATTTGAGAGCAAGACCTGAAGACATAGTCCTCCAAGGATGAACTTCATTATCAAGTTCTTTGTGTTCATATTGCATGATTATGTCTCTTTCCTTTTGATATTTTCCTTCTTTATGGTGTACTTTTGTTTATGCTCATTTAATACAATTCTTTAATAAGTCACCTAATGAAAAGATCCTGGATCATGTTGGTATCAGAGTAGTTGTCTTTGATTTGAATTGTTGAGTATGAATGATTATTAGGGCCAATCATAAGAAGGGTGAAGGAACTATTAATACTTTCAATCCTGAAGTTGGTCGTGCATCCTGAAGAAAGAAGATGGAAGAAGAGGACAAGCATGATGAACAGGAGAAAAAATTTCGCATGGTATTTTATCGCATGTCAGAAATGGTCGAACAAATGTATGGAGATTATGAGAAGAGGATGAAGAAGAAAGGGAAGAAAAAGTAAGCACCACCAGATGATGATGCTTTGGTATACCAAGGGGTTGGAGAAGACCCTCCCGAGCCTCCATCTTCGCCTTCAAGTTCTAGTTCTTCTTCCTCTAAGCATTCTCATCACTCTTAGCATTCTAACCATAAATCCTCTTTTAAGAAACCATTATTAAATCTTGATGTAAAGTTTGTTTTACCTATGTTTAATGGAAATGCTAATCTTGAAAATCTAGATAATTGGATCCGACAGGTTGAATTATATTGTTGTGTTCATCATATTGACGAAGAGGAAGTTAAAGTGAAAATGGCTTCTCTTCGATTGTAAGGCACCGATCTCATATGGTCGGAGAGAAAGTTATAGGACAAAAGTAAGTGTGGTAAGCTTCTTTCCTCATGGTCGAAATTTGAAACAAAGATAAGGAGAAGTTCTATCCATTAGGGTTTTTACATAAAGCAATGATGGAATGGAAAACTTTGAGACAGAGTAAAGGTTAGACTGTACAAAGTTTCATAGAAGAATTTAGGAAAAAATCTTTAGCATTGAATATTCCTTTGGATTCTTATAAAACTTTAATGAAGTATATTCGCACACTTCACAGTTATACTCATCATACTTTGCTCTTGTTTAAACCTACTAGTCTTGACGAAGTTTGTGTTCAATCCAATCACCTTGAGAATGAGGGGAAACATGTTCAAGAAGATCCCATGAAGAAACCTTCCAATTTCCCACAAAATACTTTCAAGAAGTTTAAAAGGAAGGACAAGAAGATAGCTATAGTGATGAGAGAAGGAGGAAAACCATCTTGCACTCATTGCAAGAAGAGCGATCACGATGAAGAACATTGTTGGAAAATACATCTAGAAAAGAAACTGAAACAATTTGATGGAAAGGGGAAGACAAAGTCTGTTGCTACAATGCAGCAAGATCTTGGTTCCAAATCAGGAGATGAGGGAAAGATCACAATGCCTGGAGTACAAGGTAAATATTCTCTTCATGCTAGTTCAATTTCCAATGATGAATCTCATATTGATGAATGAAAGAGGAATGATTTATTTCATATACAAGTTGTATCTAAACATACTAAGCTATATACATTATTTGATCTGGGTTCCCAAGTAAACTTAATATMTGAAGCACTTATCAAGAAGATGGGTCTTGTAACKAAACCACATCCAAARCCTTACCCTCTTGGTTGGGTATGCGATAAAGAAAAACTTAACATCACCAAACAATGTAGGGTCAGATTTTCTATTKCTTCAAATTTGATTGATGAAGTGGATTTGAATGTTGTACCACTTGATATATGTGGCATAGTGTTGGGGAGTCCTTATCTTTATGATAGAAAAACARTSTTCTTTCTTCATGAGAAAAAATACCACCTTACTAAAGGGGGAGTGGAATATATTTTTAGAGTTCACAACATGAGGGTAAATACGACACTTGTTAGTGTAGGGTAAATGAAAATACTCATAACCACTAATAAGACATATGTACTCATGGTCGTCAAAGAGAAATATGTCGGGACATCCGACATTTTTCAAGGATGTGATCCATCTCATAAAAAAGAATTAATTGATATTGTTTCTAAGTATGATGATATTTTTCAGTAACTAGATGGATTACCTCCTAAGAGGGAAATCCAACATGAGATACATATTCAACATGATTCTCCTCTTCCTAATGTGGGCATGTACAGGATGTTAGTTGTGGAGATGACAGAGATCAACAAATAGGTACATGGCTTATTGGACAAGGGGTCATTAGGCCCAATTCATCTCCTTTTGGTTCTTCGATCATTATGGTGCCAAAGAAATATGGCACATGGCGTATGTGTGTCGATTACTGGGATTTGAATAAAATCACAATGAAAAATCGATACCCTCTTCCTCACATAGATGATTTACTTGATCAGTTAAAGAATTCTATTTATTTCACTAAGTTTGATTTGTGTAGTGGATATCATCAAATCAGGTTCAAAGAATAGGATGCATGGAAGATTACCTTTAAAGCCAAACAAGGATTGTTTGAGTGGTTAGTTATGCCATTTGGGATTTTCAATGCTCCAACAACTTTCATGCCTAAGATGAATGATGTATTCGGGCCTTTCCTCGATGAATTTGTGATTGTATATTTAGACAACATTATTGTTTTTAGTGGGACTTGGGATGAACATGTAAGGCATGCTAACCAGGTATTGGATACTTTGCAAAGGGAAAATTTGTATGTGAAAATGTCTAAATGTGAATTTGGAAAGACTGCACTTGTATGCTTGGTTCATATCATGGGAGGAGCACAATTGAAAACTAATCCTTCCAAGATTGAATTAATTATAAATTGGCCTAAGCCAAAAAGTGTGACCAATATCTCGAGCTTCTTGGGTGCAGTCCAGTATTGAAGGAGATTCATTCCCAACTTCTCCTTTATATTAGCTCCTTTGCATGCCTTAACCAGTGTGAAGAAACAATTTCAGTAGGAAGGAAAGAAACAAAAATATTTCAACATTTTGAAGGATAAGAGAGGTACCACACCAGTATTAGCACTGCCTAATCTTCAACAGTCATTCGAGATTGAGATAGATGCCAATGCATATGCCATCCGTAAAATATTGATGCAATATTGTAAGCCTATCTATTACCACTCTGAAACTTTTAACCAAGATGTTGTTAACTATCCTACATATGATAAAGAGTTGTATGCATTATTTCAAAGCATAAATAAATGGAAGCATTACTTTTTAGGGAAGGAAACAATTATACATAAAGATCACTAGCCCTTACAGTATCTTCAAGCATAGACCAAACTGTAACAATCTCAACACTACAGATGGATGGGTTTTTTACAACAATTTCATTTGGTAGTCAACTACAAAAAGGGAACAAGTAACAAGGTAGCCGATATTCTTTCTAGACCTCTATTGTTTATTCTATTATTTTGAATAATACTTCTTTATCTCATGATAGCTATGTACAGAAATATGCCATCGATGAAGATTTTAAAGAAGTATATGAGAAGCTAATCCATGGTGCATAGGTAGAGAACTATTGTTTGCAGGGAAAATTACTCTATCATCTTGGGAAGCTATGTATTCCTACAAGTGAACGAGTCCATGTGATACATGAAGCTCACACTTCTCTTGTGTCTAGGCATTTTGCGGTAGGAAACAATATGGCTCATTTGCATAGGTTTTGTTATAGGCCTCACATGAAAGAAATTGTAACTAAATATGTAAAGGGGTGTGTGATGTGTTCTACTTATAAGCCCACTAATAGAAATTTGGGGCTATAATCACCACTTCATGTTCCATCCCATCCATGGGAAATAATTTCCATGGGATTTTTAGGGGGCTTACGAATGACCAAAGGGGGTCATGAATATTTGTATGTTGTAGTGGATAGGTTCAACAAGATGTGTATCTTGATTCCATGTAAAAAGCATATCACTACTAAGCATACTGGTAATATCATTTTTCAGTATGTTTGGGTTCACTTTGGGTTACCCACGTCCATTGTCTCAGATCGAGATACTAGATTCCTTGGGGATTTTTGGACTAGCTTATGGAGAATGATGGACACCAAATTGAAGAGGAGCACTTATTTTCCTCCATAGACTGACAGATAAACAGATGTGGTAAACAAAGCAATGGTACTTTTTCTTTGAGGCTACTACAACAAGCATACTAAGTTATGGGATGAACAGATACCCTATGTACAACATGCTTATAACTGAGATTTACATTCATCCACTCAGAGTTCACCTTTTGAGACATGTTTTGGGTACCTAGCAAAGGTTCCTTTGGACTTGATGTATGGGAGACATGTCGATGTGAATGAAGAACGAACAGAGGACAGAGCCCACAAGTTCATCTAGAGGATTCGACAGATACACCAGGAAGTCAGGGAATAGTTGGAGAAGATTCAAGCACAATATAAAGCTCGACATGACAAGCACAGGGTTGATCATCAGTTCCAGGTTGGAGACCGGGTATGGCTTCACATCAACAAGGAACGATTGAAGGGTGAAGGAAAGAAACTCAAGGCCATTCAATATGGACCCTTCACTATCTTGGAGAAAAGTGACACTAATGCTTTTCATTTATATCTTCCACCTTATATGCATATTTACTCTATTGTAAATGTAGAGAACTTGAAACTTTTTTATCCTACCATGGTCATGATTCAGGATGAGGAAGTTTCAATACCTTCATTTGATGAGTTTGCACCTAAGTACTTGGATGAGTTACAGGAATATATCATCTTGGATAGAAGGACGAGAACTTCAAGCAGGGGTCATGTTGATTATCTTCGAGTAGGATTAAAGAGAACACATCCAAGAAAGGCAAAGTGGATTGAGAAGGATAAAATGAGGGGACTCTTCCCTCACTTACCAGTTGATTAATGAAATATTTTGGTGGTCCAAAAAGATCTCAGTGTGAAGGCTTGATCCAAAAAGGATCCAGAGAAGGATAAGAACAACTCATAATTCATAGAGGCAACTTAGGACACTTAAAATGGCTTCAGTAGATAGAGAAAGGGAAAAAATTCAAATTTCCAAAAACTCAAATAAAATGGCATGATCATGAAGAGCGCATCGCAAAATTTCTAATGGCACAAACAACTTGTCAAACAGAGTTATGGATCAAAATATATAAGCAGTCAAAGATCAGGTCAAAAGTAAAAAAGTCAGGGTGTGGCACCACTAAAAGGGTGGCACGTGGTACGTCCATATATATAAGTTGGGATCAGATGATGTAAAAAGGTTGTACATATTGATGGCAGACACGTGGGCAAGTTAGGTGATGACATGCCACTTTCTTGGACAAATGACATGGTGCCACGTGGCCTAGTCATGGGATTCCACGTGGCACCCCTCCACTGGTTAGCATGTGACCAAAATTTTTATGACTACATAGGAGTCAAACCCTTGACCTCCTCTATCCCAAATGCCTCACATCTCCATGCTAACCAATACACCATGTTATAGTCCTTGTTTGTAATATGGTGAAAATATTATTTAAGTTTTAATAAAGTGTCATGTGGGGGAGAAAAGGGCTAGGCCTTTGACCCAACCCTTAATTCTATACTACTCCATGCGACCATATATTCTAGCACTCTACCACATATAACACATTTTCCTCCATTCTAGCCGATTCTGCCAAATATTCCAACCACCAAAAATACTAACGGTTCCACCATATATGGTGGCATATTCCAAGCCACATGCCATTTTAGTTGCCTCCCACCAAACTTGGAAAGCCCGCAAAAACATTTTTATGAAAATGTGTTAAAAAGGGGAGGCCCATGGGATTCGACCCTGGGACCTCCGCCTAACCAAGTTCTAAATATAGTTGCACCAACCAATGTGCCCAACCTCTTCATCAATGCTAACCGCCCAGATTTTGGTATAAGAAGGGGTGTTCTCCAGAGTTCGAGGGAGGAGATGTGAGACCAAGAGCATCTATACAGTATGGATTTTTTCATAGTTTTTGATACTGGGCATGGATTTTGAGATATATCCAGTCATTTTTGTAGGAGCAGTGGCACACAAATCGAGGTAGGGGTGCCTCTTGGGCCAAAAAGTGTCAGACTCATATCGAGGCATGGAGACAGTCATTTTTAGGTAAAATGATGCCACAAATGGAGTGGTGGTGTTAGTTTTTTGATATGAGAAAATCTTTTGTATATTAACTCTAGAATGAGGTATACTTATGTATTTTGCCCAATTCTTTTGTGGAGCTAATAAAAATACCTACCCATTTGAGAGCAAGACCTGAAGACGTAGTCCACCAGGGACGAACTCCATTATCAAGTTCTTTATGTTCATATTGCATAATTATGTCTCTTTCATTTTAATATTTTCCTTCTTTATGGTGTACTTTTGTTTATTCTCATTTAATACAATTCGTTAAGAAGTCACCTGACGAAAAGATCCTGGATCATGGACCTTGTGGGTTGGGAGCCTGGTGAGGATTCATGGAGTCCTTCATATGCTTGTAGTTGGTGATTTGAGGGAAATTGTGTGTGTAATGGCCATATTCTCACATAATGTGCAAGGTTAATTGGTTCGAAGATAATTATTTCTCCCTTGTCATGGTTGGCCATTGTTATTTCCCCCTTGAGGGTTTTGATTGGGGTGGACCTAGTTTCCATGATCCCAAAGTTTTTTTTAAGGGGGGTTCCCTCCTTCTCCCTGGTTCTTATTATTTCCTTTCTTCCAATTATTGTTGGGTTGGTGAGGTGGATTAGCCATATTCAACTATTCTAAATATTGAACTTGTTGAAGAGGGTAAGGTTGGATAAAATTGACGCCTTCCTGGTGTTCTCCATGTGGGGGTGCCACAGGTTGGGAAAGACCTGGAAAGGGATGATATGGGTTATTGTGTGGGGGTCTATATGTGTTGTAATAAGTGGAGGTGGCTCCATTATTACTAGGTGGATATAACATTGGTGGTGGGGGAACCGATTGCGGGACAAGTATTGGTTGGGGATGGGATGTGGGTAGATGTGTACCCATGGGGGGAAGAGGAGGTGCCATGAATGGTGGAGGAGGGGTGGGGGAGGGAAATATGGAGTTCCCCCATATGGTTGAAAGTATGGGTTGGTTCCATATGAAAGTATTGGTTGTGCATGTGGTTGAGTATGATCCATGGAGCCAATCAACCCATCAACAATGTCCAGTGTTCCACATTTTTCTTGACCAAAGGGAAAAGGACGAGGAGCATATGGAAAGACAATGTATAGGTGCCCTGATTGGGAGTAGATGAGGTCAAACTATTGTTCATTAGTGATGGATTTGTCCTCTGTTTGGGGGAGGGTTGTAGCCACATATTTGGAAAGGGTAGGAACGAGTGACTGGAGGAACCAATATAACCTTTGTTTTGGAGTGGTATCCTCCTTGCATATGCTTCAACGTCTATTCCACTCATGAATATGGTCAGAGATATGAAAAATGGTGGTTTGTTTTGATTCTGAAACAATTTCCAAACCAATGTCATGATGGATAGGGAGTTGAAAAAATGATAGAAATTCTTTGTCTAGAGACTCGAAGGTTGCATGGGAACCTGAGTTCTCATCTACGTACCATTTGTCCATAGTTCCAGTGAGGTTTCTCTGAAATAACCATAGATGAACATAATATTTAATTATTCTATTGGAAGAACACCACAATTGAAAGGACATGACATGGTTTGCGGGGTCCTTTTTGGATTTTCCTTAAAACTTATGAATGTTTGAAGGTAGTTTTGTGGGCATATTCATCCAACAGGGGTCATGCAATATGGGATCATTTGTTATTTTGGGTAGATTTGGGATGTTGAGTAAAGACAAGAAGGGAATGATGGGGGTGGTTCCTGCCATGTTATGATAGAAAGTGGTTCCTTGGGAGTTTGTACTTTGTGAGAAAGTTTGGGCTCTACCTCCTTGTGGTGGAGGGTTTTTTTGTGAGTTTCTTGGGATATTGGTTCCAAGAAAAGTGGATCCTAGTAATCCTGAGACTAGTACCATAACAATAACTAGTGTATGTGATGGTACTGTTGATATCTTAGAAAAATTAGGAACACCACCTAAAATTGGGGGTAAGTTTCTCAAGCACCTAGAATGGAGGGGATATTGTGGTTCCCCTATGATTAAAGCCTAGATGTGGGTGTTTGTAAATAGTGATGAAGAATGATAGGACAAATTTATTTCAAATTACTTTAAACAATATATTCATAAAATTGCATGTACTAAAGTGGTTAAAATCATACATCAAGACAATATAAAAAGTGGTTTAGGATTTTTGTAACTCATGGGGGAATAAAAAGTGCATGTGTCCTATCCAACGTAACTTCCTTCATATCAAATATTACTAGACCTCCAAAAAAGCACTCGTCACTAGGGACAAAACCCACTTGAGGAGAAGTTAGTGAAAGGATGAACAATCAGTTATAATGAGGGGTGAAGGGGGCATATCGTGGAAGTACTGGTGATATTTCCAAATAGTTGTTTAAAATTTAATTGAGGTCTGATTGTAGCCCACAACTACCACCTTGGGTAGATAAAACCTAGATTTTTCTACTAAGATACCTCCATCAAGAATGAAATTTATATTTTCAGCCTAAAAAATCAGTCAGAGGCTGGATACTTTCCAAGGTTAGGTGACCCAAGGAGGCACGCACAAAACAACTGGACCTCAACCTTCGACCCTTCATAGGTGTCTCCTTGCCTTATGGTATATGAATTCTTGAGTAGGAGGATTGTTGCACCCTAATTCACAACTTTGTAAGTTTCAAGTGAGGAAATGATGATGGGGATTTATCTGGATCCCTATCCCCAAAATCGTAACTTAGACTACCAAATTATTTTGTGTTCCTCCTATGGAGGTTAGAAAGTGCGTTGATTATGGTTTCTTTTTAGAAAGTGAGAGTAGGCTATGAATCTGGGGTCATGTTCCAACTTCATTCTTATGATGGTGTGCATAAAGACCCTTTACTAAACAAGAGAAACTCAAAAGAGTTTGAAGTATCCAACAAAAAAGGTTTTTGAGTGAGTGGGATTGTGTGCAAGGAGTGGTGATGGTAAAAACGTTTTTAATAAGTTAAATTCAATATTTTAACATGGTTGACATCGTCTGGTCCTTTACCTGTGTTGTTTATATAACTTACTATTTTTTCTTCAAATGACCCTTGCAAACGAAAGAATCTTAAGCTAAGATAGTGGATATGCAATCCTTACTTTGACTCTTTTGTCTCCCTAAGATATTTTTTAATCTAAGAAAGCTTGAAACAATGTCCCTAGATTGTGAACATATGGGCATGTATGGGCCCTTTCAATGCTTTTATACTCCCTATGTGATTTACTCTAGAAATTTGAAATTGTCCTAAGCTTGTGCACATATGGACATGTATGGGCCCTTACAAGTCTTTTTAAGTTCCAAAATGAGCTAAGAGGTATTGGCCTCTCTGAGAGATTGGTTTATTTTTATTTAAGGGAGAAGAAAACTTTTTTATGCAATATCTTTTGTTATTTCCAAGATCACACTAGGGTGCGAGGAAAGAGCATACTCCAAGATTACTTACATAAGTTTCTGGTCCAAAATTAGTGTGGTGACTTTGTAAAAGAAAAGCATATAATGAAATTCACATGCTAATATTTAGGCCATCCATGTCGAATGTAAGGAAGTAAAATATACAAGCCTTCCTTTTATCCTCCCTAAATGTTTAGTTGTGGTTTTAAGCTATGTATGCAAGAGTGGATATCCTAGCCTTCTTTTAATGGATTTTACAACAATGGATAAATCAACTCTAAGCTATTTGGTGGAAGTGATTTGTTCCATCCTTACAATTTAGAAATAATAAGACTAGCGTGCGGCTAAACTAGAAACAATCATGCACACAGTGAAAAGCGCACATTTGACGCATTCTGACAGAGTGCGGATGTGCACGAAAAATGTGATTGTTTTCCCCGAACCCACGCGAACACAGAGAAAATGGATGGAAACAAATTTTGAACGATTTCACTCACTGTGGGATGAAATATTTCTCTCTAAAGGTGATAACAGGCCAACTTTGATCCCTGAAAGCACAAATGAGTGAGAAAGAAAACTTTAACAACCTAATTGGGGAGGATTTCAATCCAAATCCCCAATATGGTCACCAATCGGTTGTGTTATTTTTTCCACTTGGGTGAGAAAAAAGAGGTTCCTTAACTATTTAGTTAGGCTAGCAAGACAACACAACAATTTTTAGTTGATTAGTGGCTCAACTAAGTAGAAAACAATAAATAAAAAACAAATAAATAAAACTAAACTAAGCATGTAACATTTAAAATTGATGCAAGAAAGAGACAAAAGGAATAGCTACCAAATGAGACTGATCTTAAAATTGATAACACCTTGGAAAAATATGGGAAAGTATGAGTCCCCTCTTCTTCCTTTGGAAGGCTCTTGATTCCCCAAATACAAAGCTTTATCTCTTCTAACAATGGTTGAAAATGAAAATACAATCGTGAAGAATTCATAGTTGAACTTGTCAATAGGAGAGAAGGGAAACCCTTGATATGAATTTTGAAAGAGTTCTAGGAGAAAGATGGCTTCTCAAAGACAAATTGAACAACATAATGATACTCAATTTTCTTCTTCTTGTTTGCATACAATCGCCCTTTATTTATAGGAGGATGGATAGATTTTTCCAAGATGGTTTTGAATGTGAATGGGGGGCCTTTGCAGGTATCTCCCATCCCTTTCAGTGATTCCAAGGTGGAGTTTGGGGGAAATTTTGGGTATGGGGGAAATCCAATCCATCCCAAAAGTGATTGAGGCCTGACAAAAGTCATCAATGCATCGTTTCCACATCCACACAGGTTTTCCATCTGTCAGTCCTGCAGTTCGTGCACTGTGTGCATTGTACACCATGCTAGACCATGCAGATGTGCATATGCTAGAAGTGTTGAATACGCTTGGACTTTCAGACCTACTTTTCCATTGTTTTGTTCTTATATTTCAAAAATAAGTGTAATCCTTCCATATTTATTGGTAGTATGTTGTGCTTGTGATGATTGTTTATTAATCCATTTTTTGTGTTTGTGGTGAGCAATTTTTTGGTGATAACAATATGGATTGTCCATCTTGTGATGATCAATGCCGATGATTGAAAGGTGAAAAGTTCAATGGTGATAAGTGTTTGATTAGAGCATGAGGTCACATGGAGTTTAGTTGCGGATTAAGAACTTAATTTACCAACACGTGGTTACACATTGAATCCTTATGGAAACAGCTTAGCTCCAAAGGAGTTAAAGGAAATATCGACTTAGAATGAGCCCATGTTTATGATTGAGGTTTTATGGATATGAGAGCCTAATCACAAGTGCTAAGTGATTGGTGCACGTAAGAGAGAATTTTGAACTCTGTTGAAAGAGGATAATTGGGATTGTGAGTTAATTTAGAGAGTAGCTCAATTTCCAAGATTAGTAACAATTTAACTCACAAATTAGGAATTACTCTGGGTTTAAGGCTGGGAGGTAATCATTTTTTGTATAATATCAAGAGATTTAATTTTCCTTTGTATCTAATTTTAGATGGAATACTTTAAGTGAACGAAGTTCATTTTTGTATCAGATGCAGTTTTGTTCTAAAGTTCAAAATTGTAGAAGGAATATTTGTGTAGAAAAGTAGAAAAAAGGAATTGGATATACAATTCCTTAGTGAATTACTACAGAGGCATTGTGATAGGTATTTTCTCATTCAAGTGCAACGAATGTGAAAGAAAAGATCATGAATAGATATTACATGTATTGAGTCTAGTATTTTATAATTAACTCTAGTTATGAGGAATTATGAATGAAAGTAGAAAATAAGGAACTGATAGCACCCATTGACAACCAATAGATCTGTCACAGAGTAAAATCGATAAAGTAGATCTCTTAGAGGATAGGGAGAATCTTGTGGAAGAACCTTGTAGTAGGGGATGTTGTGGATACCTCTATCTTAAGATTGTAAGTGAAAAGGACAATTGAATTTCTCAAGAAAAAGGTTTTGGAATACTAAGAGGGAGGAGGTGGGGAGGTGAATCAGTATGAGCACTTTTAACAACAATTTATATTCTTAAATTTATCAGCAGTGTTCAAAATTTTATCATTAGCATTCAATGCATCAACAACAATATAAATTAATAGTGCATAATAAATAACCAAAGGAACACGATACACTAGAATTTACATGAAAACCCAAATGGGGGAAAACCAGGTAATTTTTTTCTTATATATTAAAAGAATACATTCATTGGAAACACCAACTTCCCAATTCTCTAGCTACGACTAGAAGGAGGCTCCATCCCCCTATTTACAGGCTCCAAACTCAAGGAATCTATAACTCCCTAAATTCTCCAGCTACAATTGGAAGGAGGCTCTAAACCCCTATTTACAGGATCCAACCTAAAGGAATCTCCAACTCCCTGAGTTATCCTAAACCAACTGGAAGGAGGCTGCAACCCCCTTTCCTTCTCACATTCTGCTACCCTGAAATATAAGTGTAGAACAACTTGTCACTACCATTCTCTCATCAACCTGTAATCAACCTGTCACTATCACATCAACCTGTAATCAACCTGTCACTATCACATCAACCTGTAACCAACCTGTAACTTTCATTGTCTTTGTCACTGCAACTGATATACCATCATCAACCTGCATGTCTAAACCATGTACCAAGACCTATACCATACCATGCATCAACCATGTACTATACCAAGTGTCTCAATCATATCATATCACTCATGATATGCCTCAATCATGGAATATATGATGTACCATAAGATATGATAAAAACATTTTTGTAACATCAATGTTGTACCTCAAACATGTATCATATCATGTGCTGAAATTATGCCTCATTTATATGTCAATGCTACAAATATGTTCCTCTAACAATGAACCATAACATCCATATATCAAGTACCAAGGATATGTCTCAAGCATGTATCAATTTCATCAAGATATGAACCTCAACCATATACAACCATTTACCAAGAGGGCCTTCAAGACATGCCTCAAGCATCTGCCATACAATCCATGATACAAGTCTAAAAAAAATACAGAAAAGTCATACCTTTACTCATGAAGAAAACCTAGTGCATGCCATCAAATACCATACATCAACCTAGTGCATAATATCTTTAGTAAACAAGAGGTGGATTCTTATTTAAGGCCTTTCCATAGATCCGTGACCTATGCACTAGCAAATTGTGGATGTTCGTGCCTTCCCTCATTACAACCCACATATAACCTCAAAAACTTGTTTTTGCAGACTTTTCTTTGACTTCCCTTTGCTACCTTAGACTTCACTTCTTCAGACGTCACTGCCTCATATATACCACGTAAATATTTCCCAAAAACACTTGAAAGATAGATATCCATTGAACTTGTGTGTATAAAATGAGAGGCTTCATGAGGTGTATTTATACTTTTCCATGTAACTGGTTTTCCTTACTTTAGGGCCGACCTATAATTTCTCGCTAAAAAAACTTCACCCTTTAATTAATTGACTTGTAATTGTTTATAGGCTTCCTAACAATTCTTTAGGGCTTCCAACTTCACAATGCCATAACTCCTTACCCATGAGGAACCAGGTGGTGTAACACCTATCATCGGAAACAACATGATGAGTACTATCCATCCATGAGTTTTTTACCTACATTTACACTATACTTCATGTCCTTTTTCCTTGATCAACTCCGAGCTCTATGACCACACCATTGGGGCTTCTTCAAGGGTTGACCTCAATGAAAACCAATGTTTCAACAATATCCCCCTTTTCCATTGATGGAAACAATCTCCTCATGCCTTCATGCCTCTTTCTCTTGGTATCCACACAACTCTCTATTTCCATGCCTTTTTTTATCCCCCCTTTGACATCAATGGAAAATTGTAACTCTCCTTGGGGATGCTTGTTGGACAACTGAGAGGGGGGGTGAATCAGTTGTTACTATGATTAAACAATTATGACCATTTTAAACTCTTCACAAAACACTCAATGATGATCACAATGATGCAGAAAAGTAAGCAATAGAATATTAAACATCAATCACACACATGAAATATACAGAGGAAGATATTTCCTCAAGAAACCCATAAAGGAAAAAACTTCTTCTTCTTGATATGATATGTAATCTTTATTTTCTTTACATTATCATTCTTATGATCTCCAACTCCTCTTTAGGATAAAACCTCTATTTTGCAAGATGCAACTTGCTGAGAGCACCAACTCTCTGGTTTCTCTAGCACCCACTAGAAGGAAGCACCAACTCCCTAGTTTCTCTAGCACCCACTAGAAGGAAGCATGAACTCCCTAAGTGTTCCAACACCAACCAGATGGAAGAACCAACTTCCATTCACATAGGCACCAACCTGTATAATAGAGAAAAATAGTTCTCCATTGCACCACCCTGCCACTCTGGTTTTTCTGGCTGCAACTAGATGGAAGCCAGAAGTCCCTGTGTTCAAGAACCCACTTGAAACTCTGAGGACAACAGTCCTCCCTAGCACCTCCCTACCACCCTGAAATATCAATCTTTGTTTTCTTAAATTTATCACAGTGATACAAAATTGATCTATGGCTTACCTGTCTCATCACTATTCTACTACACTACTCTTCTATGCCTGCATCAGTGTCTCTCTCCCCTCGCATCTGTTGCGTTTTTTGTTCTTCTCTTAGATATGCATTTATTTTCCTTGTTTATTATGTGCTTTATGCTTTGTGTCTTCTTTCCATTCTATGCACCACACCTCTTATGTGCGCTTCATCTCCTACACACAACATGCTTCTTCCCACATGAAACACTCTCAACAGTAACATGCATCTCTTCTTTGTTCTGCATTTTTATATTTTATGTGCACCAAATGCCTCCTCTGCGTTGTTCTTCACTACATCTCTTCGTTGCGACTGCATGGATAACTAGCATAAATTCCTTCACTTCTTTGTTGTGCATCACTTTCTCACCTCGAGTCCTCTATGTGATCATCATACGAAATATTTATCTTCTCTGGCCGTTAGCTCCATGTGTTCATCATCACTGGGATTGTCCTAAGATTTTCTACCTTCTCTAGCAGTGCGACTCCTCATCTTCTCTGCAATAGTCAAGCTTATCCTCTCTGTTGTAGTTACAGTCTTCGACACTTTTCCATCTGTTAGTTGTCTCTATAATCAATATTCATTCCACCAGTAGTTATCTCAAGACTCTTCAACTCCTATAGAAATCACCCTGTAGCTCCTCGAGTTCTCTAGCCGATTTCATCACTGCGTTTTGGTAGTTACAACCAGTCAACTATGGCTTCTTTGGATTCTAAGCCCCTTCCTTCATGTTACCTCTGACTATGACCTAGGGCCATGCACTAGGGTGCTTCGTGATTTCACATTTCGTGATATTCTACTGCGAGTTTCATTGAATCTCCCAACTCATGAAACTCCGAGGTGGATCCTAGAAACGCTAGCTCCTTCCCTTTTCTTCTGCTGATGTGACCATTGGTTGTGACCACAACCTTATTCTAAAAGGAATTTCACAATTTCGGCAATCTCCATTATAAAGACTAGAGACATGCTAGCTCCTCCCTTAACCTTCATCAATGTGACCACCAGTTGTGAGCAGGGGCCAATCAAGAGGGGTGCGTCGCAATTTCACATATTGTGAACTCCTGCTATGAGTTGCCTTCGAAAATCCCAACTTCCAAAACTATGAAATTCTTTATATCAGATCAATGGTCTAGATCTCTCCCTCTAATCGATGGTTGCAATCAATATCGTGGATTCATACTTTATATCAAATCAATGGTCTATATCCTCGGTGATTCAACGACTCAGATCATTTCACAAATTTGCATATCACGAGTTCCTACAACTCTCACCTTTGACTTCTCTAGATCCCAAGTCAGCGTAATGCTGATCTCTCGCCATCTGTCCTCTGGATCCAACGGCTCAGATCATTTCGCGAGCTCCCACTACTCTCAACTTTCACTTCTCCCGCTCACGAGCCAGAACACTCCCCATCCCTAGCCATGTCTCCTATGGATCCAATGGTTTAGATCTTATCACAATTTCACATTTTGCAAAGTTGGAGGATGGCGCTCGGCCATTATCCTCTTCGCAGTTATACTGGATCCGATGACTGGTTGTCCTTGGAGCTCATATCCTACGGATCAGATTTGTACTCCTCCTCTGTGCATCCTCTGGTCACTGGGCTATGATCTAACGGTCATCGAGGATTTGGGATTGGTGATCCAATGACCATTGTCGCTCCTCCTCCTGAGCTTATGCATCTTCCCGACTTGGAGGAATTTCTAAGTGTCAAAGGTTCTGCAAAATTTGATCCTTCTATGAGCCTTGATGTATGAGATCTCATCGACAAGTCTCGGAGCGCTATCTCTCCTGAGATTTGGGAAAAAAATTCCTCGACCTTGGTGCACACTTGCGCTATGTGTGAAACTCTGCGTTATTCCTCTTGAGCTTCTTGAGCTTTCTCTTCTGATTCTTTTTTGTTTTTCTTGCCATGCACACTCTACCTATAAACCTACCAACATCGTTGTTGTTTTTGGCATCAATAACAAGCACACTCTACCTGTAAACATGCCAACAATGCTCCCCTTATATAAAAGTTATTGATTTTTCTTCTTTGTTGATATTTCTCTTCATGGTGCTTCCTCATGTAAATCTATGATATATATAAAAGGCATTAAAAAAATCAATTCTTCATGATTACTACATATCTCCCTTGTGATATTGTGCCATATGTTGTGTAAATCATTGTGGGGCATAAACTAATCCAATTCTATGTCGAATATACTCAAATGTCTCCCTTGGAAGAGGTTTGGTGATGTTATCAACAATATTCTCCTTTGTCCCAATGAAATCTAGCTTGATATTCTTCTTTGTAACCTGTTCTCGTAGAAAGTGAAACTTGATGGGAATGTGTTTTGTCTTGGAATGCATTACTGGATTCTTGGAGATACTGATAGCACTGGTGTTATCACATAATATTGAAATAGGCTCATCATACTTCACCTGTATATCCTGCAAATTTTTCTTCATCCAAATGACCTGAGTGCAACATGGTGTTGTAGTAATATACTCTGCTTCTATTGTGGAAAAAGACATTGTTGATATTTTCTTTCTCAACCATGATACCATACAATAACTTAAGCATTAATTTTATCCACTTGTACTTCTTCTATCGATAATTCTACCTTCTTAATTTTCATCTCTATAGGTGACCAAAGATAGTTCATTCCCTTTTGGATACCATAATCCAAAATCTTTCGTTGCTTTGAGATATTTGAATATTCTATTTACTACCATAATATGTGTTTCCTTTGGTTTTGTTTGAAATATTGCAACCTATCCATCTTCTTGCATCACATCCAGTATCGATGATCTCACATAGAGTAAGATGCCAATCATCAATCCATAAATTCTTTGATCTGCATCCTTATATTTATCATCTTTTCTCAACTTGCAACTGGTTTTCATAGGAGTACTTACGGGTTTGCAATATTCCATTCCAAACTTATTCAACATCTCTCTAATGTACTTAGTCTGGGAGATGAAAATACCTTTATCACAATGACATATATGTAATCCCAAAAATAAAGTCAACTCATAGAGAAAATACATTTCTAACTCATTCTCCATGACTTTGAAAAAATTCTGACAGATCTTGTCATCATCTCTTCCAAAGATAATATCATCTACATAAACTTCAATTATCAATATATTGTCTCGATCCAATTTTATGTAGAGATTGTTGTCTACATTTCCCATCCTGAATCCTTTTTATTGTAGTTACCTATCTTGTTAGCACTCTGTAAATCTTCCCTGTTGAAAGACAAATGACAGATGTAACTGTTTCAACCAACTTTAGGTTGGGTTCTGACCCTTCCAACTAGAGAGGGCTCTCTCAGGCATATAGTTATTTAAAATGCTCAAAATATTTGGCAATGTGCACACAGAGGTCAGATTATTCCATAGGGTAAAATTTAAAAGTGGTAGGAAAAAAAAGGAGAGAAGGGCCATTGGGCAATGGGGTCAATTCCTAAAAACGTGTGAAGATTTATAAGTTATGTATTCCAGAGGGAACATAGAAAAAATAGGTATGATGTTCATCCAAATAAGTCATATGAGATGGTAGAGGAAAAGAAAGGAAAGACTACTATCAGCAAGAGGCGTCTAATAGAGGGTGAATCTCTTGGTATAGCGTTAGAATAGGAAACATAAAGGCTAGCTACTGAAAACAGAGCATCACTCAAGGGTCAATTCTGAACTAGAAACCCATAAACACATGACAAGTATAATCAATATGAGAAAGAGCACCAACAAGGTGAGTTATTTACTTTGCCTAAATATTATTGCTAGCAGAAAAAAACATTCATGAATATGAAATACAAGAAAACATATTGAACGTCAACACCATGATGAATCTCGGCTATCTAAGAAAACCTTATCTGCTTATATTTAAAATCCACAAGAAATTACAATGTTTTCCTACTACAAGGGCAGGCCCTTCTCCGTCCTGTCAAACAATTCATTTATCTTTTTAACAGTATATATAGATAAATTACATATGGGATCCAAAATGGATCATCTTCTCCAAGATTCCAAAAATAGATATCGATTAGAAAGGGAGTAGTGCACCAAAACTGGACTCTTATTTTCTGGGGAATGTTACAAACATAAAACTGAAATATTTGAAAATTTCACCCTGAATGCCATCTGTCTACAAAATCACAAGATTTCTTGAACTTGATTTTATCCTATCATGAATTTTTCATTTTATCTTTTCAATTTCTTCCTTTAAAGTGTCAAGCCAACTAGGTTGGTCTTCCTCAGTACCTTCAACCGTTCCATCTTTAATCTCCTTCTTTCATTTCTTGATTCATTTACCCTTCTGCATATCCATTAATGATCAAACCCTTCATAATAGGATTCAATCTGATCTCTTCACTTGATCCTGGTTCATCTGCAGATTTTGTGCAAAAGTTTGTTGCTAGTAGTTGTATAACATGCCTTTCTTTCTTCTTAATTGATAGTTTTGTCATACTATTCGAATTTCCCGGTTTGTTGAAGACTGTTGGATATTTATTCTCCATTTCCTCTAGTTTTCCAAGAAACACCAGCCTATTTCCCTCAATTATACAAGAATTGGACGAATGATTCGATTTGCGGTTATCCCACTCTGGAATAAAACGTCAATTACCCAAAACAGAGTAATTTCACATGTGTTTTGAGTAACAATCGTCATCGAGTGATAATCATGGGCTACTAAAGAATGTACTTACAGGGATAACGGCTTTTCACGTTCGATCCTCGATTTTCAATGATGAGTATTTAAATCGGTTATTTGGTGGCACTTACTTGGAATTGCACGGATGAATGGTACACAAACAAGTGTCTCGAGATGATTTGATTGGCCATCAATTTTCCTTTCCATGTGTGACCCTTGGATTTAACACATTTAATGACATTTGACACGTGATTTCGGGTTTTTATTTTGTGGTTTCGAGTTCACCCTCTTTTCCTCCCAAAATGCATCCAGTGGTGCCACATGGTCCTGAGTCGAAACCATGGTATTTTTATCGACCCGCTTTCAAGAATTAACCTCTACAGTAGTTCTCTGCCTAATATGGTCCCTGATCATTGATCTGCGGTGCCTGAGATTTGTGGCCCGTCGGGTCCCATCAACTGCACACTTTTGCTACATTTATCCTTCTTCCACTAGATATGGCTCGATCCTCCAGTTTATCATGCTTCTATACCAGTTTAGCCTCTCACTAAGTCTTGAAATTTGGATTCCATATAAAAATTGCTATAGTGATAACATGGGCTCCAATTGGGGATGTTATCCTCCCTGTGAGGTAGTAAAGAATTGTAGACCCTGTGCCTTATCCATTGGAGATTCTCTCACTACAAGTGTGTACTATACCTTGACCTGTCACCAATGTCCATTGAAAACCAAAGTCTCCACACCACTCTCGCTTGGAAGTTGAACGTTGGATATATATTGCTAACATCTAAGGGAAAAACAAGTTGAAGCAACGTAACTTGTTTACACATTCAAACATAGAATAATTTATAAAGACTAATATATATGTATGTAGATGTGATATTCGATGGATAAGAGACATCATTAAGACCTCATTCCCGAAGACCAAGATGAATTAAGGAAGGAAGTTCAAAAGGTAAAAGAAGCCAGGAAAGAAGGAAAATGGGCAATAATTAGAAATCAAAAAGCTATTGTTAGGGATAGAGACTAGAAGGATAATAATAAATAACAATTTTTGACACTTGGGATCCTTTTTTGGAATTGTCGTGGCTTTCCACGGTGCAAAGGTCCTATGATAAGTTGGATCCCGAGTGATATTGATATTATCTGTCTAGTTGAAACTTGGGAGCATGAGGAGTCTAAGGTCCCTAACATGGAAGGATTTGTCTTGTGGTCGGCATGGAACAAAAAATATCACCATAGAGGGATAGGAGGCATAGCTTGTTATATTAGAAAAAGCATTTTTCCTCACACTCAACTTCATAAGATTGACCCTCTTAATCAATACATTTGGATAGAAATTTCAGACACCAATGCTAAGAAGATGTATATAGCAATTTGTTATTTTGCACCTATTAAT
>JZKD02S2286256.1:11577-34611 GCA_000966675.3 Picea glauca | reverse complement strand
CATCACAGTGTTTTCAAAATCTGATAAGGAACATCGTCGCCATCTTAGGAAGGTTTTCTTGAAATGCAGAAAGTTTGGCATTTCATTAAACCCCAAGAAATCTATGTTCTCCATGTAGTAGGGAAAGTTACTAGGCCACATAGTATCAACAGAAGGATTCAGAATTGACCCCAGCAGAGTTGAGGTGATACAAGCCTTATCAATCCTGAGGTCCAAGAAGGAGGTCCAATCTTTCCTCGGTAAAATTAATTTTCTGAGGAGGTTTGTGCCTAACTTTGTTGAGGAGGTAAAGCTTATAACAGCCATGTTGAAGAAAGAGAATGAAGTAAGGTGGACCCCTCAATCGTGACATTCCTTTGAACAAATCAAGAAGGCCCTGACTAAAGATCTTGTTCTTATCAGTCCCGACTACTCAAAGGATTTCCTTATTTTCTCCTTTGCCTCACCTGACACAGTGGTTGTTGTTCTATTACAGAGAAACGACATTGGGCTAGAGTAGCCTGTTCCTTATTTCAGTCGAACATTGAGGGATGCTGAAGTCAGGTATGACACTATGGAGAAGCAGGATTATGCTCTAGTAAAATCTCTCAAAGCTTTTAGAACCTACGTCCTGCAGTCAAAGATCATCGCCTATGTCCCCCCGGCTATTGTTAAAGACATTCTTATTCAGCCTGACATAGACGGAAGAAGGAGTAAATGGATAGCCAAAATCCTGGAATTTGACCTGGAAATAAGGCCCACCAAATTGATCAAAGGTCAAGGTTTAGCCAAACTATTGGCTGAAGCAAACTGCCAAGCTCCGGGGATAAGTTTCATAAACAAATGCTCAGGAATTCCACAAAGTTGACTGTCTGAAATGGACCCTCGAAGAGAGCTCCCATTAGCTCGATGCCCTTGGTATAAGGATTTCTTATACTTTCTGCAAGAGTTGCAGCCCCTAGATAGCCTGGAAAGGAACAAAGCAAGAGCTTTGAAGCTCAAGGCAGTCAGATGCTACCTGATCAATCAAATGTTGTATTGGAAAGACCCCCTGGGGGTGATTTTAAAATGCATGAGTCCGCAAGAGGCCGAAATGATCGTGGTTGAATTTCATAGCGGCCTGTGTGGAGGGCACCATTTCTTGAAAGCCACAGCCCACAAAATCCTTAGGGCTGGGTACTACTGGCCTACCGTGTTCACTGATGTCTGCAAAAGGGTCAGAGCCTGCATCAAATGTCAAAAATTTGCAGGAAGGCAACAGCTCAGGTCTGTGTCGTTAAATCTGGTGGTGGTTTCAGGGCCTTTCCAACAGTGGGGCCTATATTTCATTGGAGAAATTCACCCTGCCTCCAGTGGGCAACACAGATGGATCCTGACTGCTACAGATTTCTTTACAAAGTGGATTGAAGCTATCCCCACCAGGAGTGCTTCCCATAAGGTAATCATTGGATTCTTGGAGAACCTCATCACAAGGTTTGGCTGCCCAAATAAGATTGTCACTGATAATGCAGCCGCTTTCGGGTCTGAACCACTAGCCAAGTTCTGTGAACAGTTCGGGATCAAATTGATTCACTCNGCCTAACTTTGTTGAGGAGGTAAAGCTTATAACAACCATGTTGAAGAAAGAGAATGAAGTAAGGTGGACCCCTCAATCGTGACATTCCTTTGAACAAATCAAGAAGGCCCTGACTAAAGCTCTTGTTCTTATCAGTCCCGAATACTCAAAGGATTTCCTTATTTTCTCCTTTGCCTCACCTGACACAGTGGCTGTTGTTCTATTACAGAGAAACGACATCGGGCTAGAGTAGCCTGTTGCTTATTTCAGTCGAACATTGAGGGATGCTGAAGTCAGGTATGACACTATGGAGAAGCAGGCTTATGCTCTAGTAAAAGCTCTCAAAGATTTTAGAACCTACGTCTTGCAGTCAAAGATCATCGCCTATGTCATCTCGGCTACTGTTAAAGACATTCTTATTCAGCCTGACATAGACGGAAGAAGGAGTAAATGGATAGCCAAAATCCTGGAATTCGACCTGGAAATAAGGCCCACCAAATTGATCAAAGGTCAAGGTTTAGCCAAACTGTTGGCTGAAGCAAACTACCAAGATCTGGGGATAAGTTTCATAAACAAATGATCAGGAATTCCACAAAGTTGACTGTCTGAAATGGACCCTCGAAGAGAGCCCCCATTAGCTCGATGCCCTTGTTATAAGGATGTCTTATACTTTCTGCAAGAGTTGTAGCCCCTAGACAGCCTGGAAAGGAACAAAGCAAGAGCTTTGAAGCTCAAGGTAGTCAGATACTACCTGATCGATCAAATGTTGTATTGGAAAGACCCCCTGGGGGTGCTTTTAAAATGCATGAGTCCACAAGAGGCCGAAATGATCGTGGTTGAATTTCATAGCGGCCTGTGTGGAGGGCACCATTTCTTGAAAGCCACATCCCACAAAATCCTTAGGGCTGGGTACTACTGGCCTATCATGTTCACTAATGTCTACAAAAGGGTCAGAGCCTGCATCAAATGTCAAAAATTTGCAGGAAAGTAGTAGCTCAGGTCTGTGTCGTTAAATCCGGTGGTGGTTTCAGGGCCTTTCCAACAGTGGGGCCTATATTTCATTGGAGAAATTCACCCTGCCTCCAGTGGGCAGCACAGGTGGATTCTGACTGCTACAGATTTCTTTACAAAGTGGATTGAAGCTATCCCCACCAGGAGTGCTTCCCATAAGGTAATCATTGGATTCTTGGAGGACCTCATCACAAGGTTTGGCTGCCCAAATAAGATTGTCACTGATAATGTAGCCGCTTTCGGGTTTGAACCACTAGCCAAGTTCTGTGAACAGTTCGGGATCAAATTGATTCACTCCACCCCATATTATCCATAGGGAAATGGTCTAGCGGAATCCTCCAACAAAATCCTGTTAAGGATCATCAAAAGGTTGTTGGAAGACAACAAAAGGGCTTGGAATTCAAAGCTGAAATTCGCCCTATGGGTTGATCAGGTGACTACAAAAAGATCTATAGGTCTCTCCCCTTTCCAGTTAGTCTACGGAGCCGAATCCATCTTCCCTTCTCAGCTGGCCATTCCCGTAGTGAAATTCTTCCAGGATTATCAAGAAGAGCCCAATGACATGATCAGAAGGATTCATCAGCTAGTAGAGGTCCAACAGGCTAGGGAGCAGATAGTGGACAGGATTCAGGACCATCAACAAAAGATCAAGCAGGTCTTCGATAAGAAGGCCAAGAAGGAGCGGTTCTAGATAGGAGACCTAGTGCTGAAATGGGATGCTCCTAAACAAGATAAGGGCAAACACAACAAATTTGAAGCCCTGTGGATTGGGCCTTTCAGAATCTCCGAGACTTTCTCAAATAACCTCTACAAGTTGCGAGGTTTGGAAGGTGAAGAAGTTTTCAGTATCCCAGTGAATGGGCATTTCCTGAAGAAGTGTTTTGTTTGAGTCTCAGATGGCTCCTTTGTTTGTAAATATTATCCTTTTTGTTTCTTAGATCATTTTCATTTTTATTTTTGCGGCCTAATAATGACTCCATAGGTCAACAGCGAGGCACTGGAACTGCAAAATGAGCCTTTAGAGAATCACAGGGACGACTCTATCCCCCATGGAGCCTAATGTTAGTAACAATTGTGGTATCGGGGCACAAAGGTACATAGGTCTGCGGGATTACAATAAGTGCCCAAGCGTAGCACACAAAGAGATCCATTTCGGGCCCAGGTCAAGTGAGCAAGCGCTCCGATTTCAACGTCCGGGATGTATCCAAAGAATCAAATCAGTGGTGAGCGGGAAATCACGATCAACAAAGCTGCTCCAAGGTTAGCGCATGGATGGCACCCGTAGCATGTTCAGGAATGGATGACAACCACTCATCCCAAAGGGCACGTGGCACGAGATCTGGTCACGTCGGCGTTTCGATGATCGGGGGTTCATGGGGTGAGAGTTTCGTGTTTATCAACATCGTGAAACCCCGAACCTTGATAGCATTGAAAGCATAGAAACTGGGGCCCATGGTCTCACGAAGTGTTTTCAGCCGTCCATCTAGAGGGGACATTTGGCAGCAAATAGAGCCATCTCGACGCTTCACCCATCGCGACTCCAACATGCAAAGAGAAGCTCCATTATTTTCCGATGCGCGAGGTGCTGAGAAAATCCAAGACCGGGGCCCACGGTATCGCCGGGATAGTTAAGAGCCATCAGATCTAGAGGGATGCGTGGTGCCAGATCAAGCCATCTCGACATATCACTCATCGCGATTTCAATCAGTAAAGGTTATCCATTTCATATCCGTGAACGCTGAAAGCATATGGTCACAGGCCATGGTCACTTGGGGAGAGGGAGGAGCTGTATAAAGAGGGCCAAAGGCACCGAGTTCAGTTGCAGAAGGGATCCTCACAATCTCCAGGTGCCATCGGGCCTAATCTTAACAGCTGTTTCTAGTACTGAAGTAAATTAAGGCAAGAGTGGGTGGTTGAAACCTCCTTTCATTCATTAAATGTTGGGAATGGAGGGTGGCGAGCTGCCTATTCGCAGAGGCCCTGTGTATCAATTCTCTCAACGAAGTCGTACCGAGGTCCTCGACTCGACAGAGAAGTCTACACACGCTAGCCGAGCACTTCATGGTTCAGCTACCCTCCTTACAGGAGCCATGTGTAGTTAAGGTGGAATTTAAAGAAAGATATCAGTACGAGTTTGACTAAAGGGGACACCGAGCCTTGGGTAACTGGGCACGCCTCTGCGAGGTGAATTTTCCTGAATATATAGACTTAGTTTGAGTTTTTGTAAAGTATTGATGGTTGAGAAGGTCTCCCGACTGTATAATTTTGATGAAGCGCTGGTCGTTCTGGTTTATGTAAAAGCATTTGATATTTCTTACTTTATGGATGTCAACCTCTTTCCATCTCTCGTATATTGTGTTAGAACAACTCGGAATTGGAGGATCCATTTGAGTTGTGGATGTTATAGGATGATGTAGGTTGGATCACTATAATAGTCACATTGTTTCTAATTGATCCCTGTTATTTTTGTATCGCTGGACAACTCAGAATTGGAGGATCCAGTCGAGTCACTCTTCAGCTCCTTGAAGCTCCAGACTAAGAGGATTTTGGCTCCTGAGTTTTTCTTCTTCAAGATTCCGAAGGTCTGTTGCCTGAGGCAGTCTTGCTCACCCTTATTACAAGTCCTCCATCTACCACCCTTTAATAAAATTACTGACATAAGTTGGATCAAGACCTCCCTTGCTTTCTACATACCAGGCCCAGTTTACCGAGTTAAAGCTATATTTTATTAAGTCTTTACCTCCATTTGATCACCCCATTTATTAAATTGTGACATAAAACTGATGGGTGTCGAGATCTACTCCTGCTAGCAATCTAGGAGTGACTTCCGACGCTAACATAAGGTACATAGCTCTTAGAAGCCTCCTACTCCCGCATCTCCTATTTGACCTCCTCAACCCATAAAACCTATTTTCTAGTTCTGGAAGATGTCTCTTTCCCATATAAACCTGAGGGGGAACTCCCTTTGGATGACCATATCTCCCTCTGAGCCAACTGACTTTCCCTAAGATCGATATGACACTGAGACCGCATGCTCCTTCTGAAACCTGACTCCCTCTGAGTCGGTACAACATCTCGGGCCATATTCTCCTTGTTCACTATCCTCTGCATAGTGTTGGGAGGTTGCTCCTCCCTCCTGGGTCCTTAGGTCTAACTCCCTCTGAACTCTAGCTCCCTCTAAGCTAATACTTCTAGTGAGACCACCTTCCTCACTACTTGTGGAGCCACTTGCTCCCTTTGATCTGATACTATTGGTGAGGCCACCTTCCTCACTACTTGTGGAGCCACTTTCTCCCTATGAACTTGTGCTACTAGTGAGACCATCTTCCTCACCACTGGTGGAGGTACCTACTCCTCCTCTGTCTCTTTTCTCCTGCTAGCTAGAAAACTCACAGGATGTCCCCTTAGTCTATATAGGTTTCCCTCCCTAACTCCAAGAACCATTGTTGATATGAAGCTGGACCGTCTAGGAACAAGCAATACCTTTCCATCTCAAAACAATACATGATAGCCCTTCCTCTTAATCTCCAAGACTGAGAGGACACTCCTCTCGAGTTTTGAGACCCATAACACATTCAACACCTCAGTATTTCTTATGAATCAAATCAAAACGATATTGTACTAGATTCTCATACTGAATGCTTGGATCCCATACCAAGCTCCACACATAAGTCTGAGCCAGTCTCTATGAGAGTGTCAAACAACTCTCATGCACCTGTCATATGGTAATATGCCCTATTGTCGACCAACCAAGTCTCCTTGCTAGAGAGTGTACCTGAAAGGATGAAGACCAAAAACATCTCCCTTTAGAACCTGTCTGCAATGCCATCAACCTCTGATGTTGATGTCTGATGCCTTCTTCCTCTTCTCCTTTGGAGTGGAGATTGTGAAGCATAATGGCCAAAGTCATGACACTTAAAGCATATGATCTTGCTAAGATATTTCTTTTGTCTTGGCTCTAGGGATCTTTCTCTCTTGGGAGAAGCTCTTCTTCCCGGTGGACCTCTTATGTACGGAGAACCTCTTCTACCCCTCCTAGTATGGGATGCAAGGGCCTAGTTCTAATCATTGTTACTATTCACCATACCATCCATATTCTCCCTGGACAACAACCGGATCTCCTCCTAGATATAATCAGTCCATATCCTATAAAAAGTGGGAAATGTCTGTTGTGCACATATTCCCTGCATGGATGGTTCACAATATGTGGGAAGACCTTGCAAGGCCACATTCACCAACTCAACATCCTGCACTGTCTCACCAATGGCTGCAAGTTGATCTCAGATCTGAGTAATCTTCATAAAATAGTTGACCACTATGTCTTCACTGGTCATCCTAATAATATGAAGTTTGTGCTTCAAGTGTAGTATCCTCCCTGTAGTCTTTTTTTGGTAGAGACCCACGAAGGAATCATACATATTCTTGGTAGTTTTCTTCTCAACAATGTGGGGGATTAAGTGATCCTTCACAGATTCTAGCAATACTTGCTTCGCCTTCACTTCTTTCTTCTTATGTGTTGTCAACCACTGTGGATCAGTAGGATCTACAACCACACTCTCAACATACTCCTTGAGGTAATTTTCTTCCAATAAGAGGAGAACCCTTCCCTTCCAATCCTGGAAGTTGGTTTCCCCCTCCAACATGTTCTCAAGCTTCAATGTGTTCACCATATTGACTTGCCTGGAACAAAACAAAGACCAGAACAAGAACAACACTCTTCCAGTATTTTAGAAAAAAGTATGTCTCAAGATGATCCTCTTCTCTTTAGATCCCAAGCTATGATACCATGTCAACTTTTCACATACACTCTATGTGAAATTTTTTTAGATCTGAATATTGCTACATAGTGAGCTAAAAATAATGCCATAGCTGTTATCATTGAATGATTTCACACTGAAAATTATATGCAACAGAAAAACCAAATATCAGAGATGAATCATAGACACAACTGAGACAATTTTTTGTTCTGTAAATTTTATCAAATTCATAAAATATGAGGGAAAAACCAGCCCTCCTTGGTCAACACACTTTGACCAAAATTTAGGACAACCTTGTCCTAAAAAAAACAACAAAACTAGCAAAATTATACTCAACAAAATACCCGAAAAAATTTGACTGCAAATCTTCTCAACTGCGAACTCGTTGCCCCTTCTTCTGCTTGCTACTCTTCCTCCCTCACACATGTGCCTCCTTGACCGAGAAATAATCCTTCCTTGGCTAGAAAATTGAAACAAAAAAACCACCCCAAACCATAGGCTAGATTTTCCTCACAATTTCAGATTTCTCCTTGCTGAAATTTAAAAGCTCCTAGCACAAGTGAACCTCACTTATGATATCTCCATACTTTCACAATATGATGTAATGTCACAATGAATTGACCTTTATTTATACAATTCCAAAAGGGTGTGTCAAAGAGCCCTTTAACAAGTCAACATTAAATTATAATATTTTGATCTCCTCTTGTGGGTGTGGAACCCCATCACAATCCCACAAGGCTCATCATCTTTGCCATGAGGCCCTAGCCTCATTTCTACGCCAATTTCAATGAAATGAAAGGAAAAAATGGTGCCACCGAAAAATTCCCACATGCATGGCACCTTGGCCTCTAGTGGGAATACCTCCCAAAGTTACAGAATAAACACGTAGGGAGTTACTTAAGGGGAATAATTAATGTTTTGTGACAATAATCATGGAATAAGGTCCGCTTAGTATTTGGTGGGTAATAAATAGTCCCATTAGACAATTAGAATGAATCATATAATAATGAGGAGTTATTGGCATAGACACCAAACAATATCCATGAGAAAGTTTACATATATGTACGTATCATTGTACTAGATGTGTTGAGGATTGTATCGTAACAAGCATGGTCTGTGGAATGATTCCTTCTATAAAGAGTATTTTATAATGTTACCCTATTGTAAGGGNGTGGGCGTTCCCAAATTTTATATTTTTCGCTTATGCATTTTCTACTTGCATCATACACCTCGTGTTGGTTTAATTATATATATCTTGTCTAAGTTCGTATTGAGTGATGCAGGGTTCATGTCTATTCGGGCTTCCAACAAAGCCTCTAAAACTATCGGCCCTCTTAGTAAAAAAGAAGGCAACGCAACGCACATAGTGCACCACACTGTCTCACTTGAGATAGTCTTAATGGGTGGCTGAAATACTCATGTGTTTGCAGCCCAGGATTGAGTGGGAGATATGAGAACTGTATGTTGTGGTTTCTATTGTAACTTATTAATGTACTGCAATATCATTTACGATTAAGAAGGAAATATAACAACTCATTCATTTAGCATATAAATATCTACTGAAGACAATAAATAAATACATGCATTCAATCACATAGCATAGGTGTTACCATGGTTCACCCCGCTTGGGCTACATCCACAAAGATCTAGCTCTTATCTCTTTTATTATAGTCATTCTGACACTATAGCACCACACGCTTTACAACCCTTCTCAGTTGGGTTGAGATCTATTATGAGGTGGACTAGATCGCACTAGGCTCCACAACCTACAATCTAACCCTCAATATCTACCCTCCTTGGTCCTCTCTAGCTCAATAGATTACAAAATTAGGTCATACAAAAAAATATTACATAGCATCCTCTTCCTCACATCTGACTCTTGATATTCTTCTCTCTTTATCAATCAACAACTAATAACTAACTACCCTTCTATGAGACCTAGGTATCTATATTTATACATTTTTGGATCTTCAGCCATTACAATATATTGCAAAAACCCTAACCCTAATGTCGTTAGGTCTGCCATGCATGTGCGTGATCCTTTTCCTTCCAGTTGTCCCTTTCCTCATGCAGCCTTATTTCCCAAAATTTCATTTCTTTCCACTTTGGCTTGCTTCCAATAGGCCCCCAACACTAACATGTGGCTCGTCCTGAGCCACCTAGCCTTTGTTCGCTTCGTCAATCTCCCTGGTGATCGCCTGGAACTTCTCCTTGAGCTCTGCTGCTTGTGTTTGAGCCTGCGTGGTTTTCTCCTTGAGTGTGTCCACTATCTAGACTCCAATATCGTCACTGATCAAACCTATGCACTCTGCCTAGGTCTATTCCATATATGTCTTAGCTTCCTCTGCCTGTGCAATGACTTTTTCCACTCGCTTTTAAAGTTCCATCTGAGCCTGATGCTCCTTTTTCTACATTTTCACAGTGGTGAGTCTTGCCTATAGTTTCTTCATGTCCTACGCCCCTTTGAAACACTCCATGATGTAAATTGTCTTCTACCTCTGCTTGAGGTCATGAATAGCTGCGATTATCCTTTCTTCTTCCTTGTCCCACTATTGGACTTGCTGATCCTCTTCTAGCTTCGTCCAAAGATGTGCTTCTTTATCAAAAAACTTGATTGATGTGTTGATCTGTTGCTCTATCTCCTGTAGATGTTTTGTTTTCTCTTGCTCCCTTACCTTTGGTGGAGTGGTAGGTGTGAGTTGCTCACGAATATTCTTGATCTCCTTCTGATATTGATTGATTTACTGCGCAATTTGATCAATCTTTTCTGCTTCTGTGAGTTCAGCCCTATGTGCCATTTTTGGAATCTTCTCATAAGTTTCAGCCACGTTTTTTTCCAATCCATTCACGCGCTCCCTCTCCTCTTCGGTCTCGAGCTTGGCCTGCTCATATATCAATTCCAGCGCATCCCGTTTATCCTTTCCCTACTTTAATTTGATTGTTTCTGTGCGTGCATGAGTCTGTACTTCTTGGGTAATGCTAACTTGTAATTTGTGTAGATCTTTGGATGGTATCCATGAAGATACCAATTGGAGTTGAGCTAAGTCCTTTAGGGGTGTCTTCCCCATGATCTCATCTATGTGTAGCATGCTGGGTGTAATGTGGAATGTTGCACTCGACTGTGGTATTGTGTGGAATGTATCTCGCTCACTTGCTTCAGGTTCTTCTCTTGTCTGTGATGTTGAAGACCCTGTTCCTACACTATTGCCCACTTCCTCGATATATTGGAGGAGTTGTTGCATGTCTGCGATCTCTTCTTGAATTATGTCCCCATGGTGCACATAATTGTAAAAATCCTTGGATGTATGATCCTGAACCATTTGGAATATCATTTCTACATCATCCTCTATGATCGTGTATTATGGAGGTTTTCTCTGTGCCTTCATCTTCTTGCGCGCACCCCCCATCTGAGTAGCTGGTCTCTTGGTCAAACCTAGTTCTTGTGGATTGGGACTTGGTGTAGTCCCCTGCACTGCCTCAACCTCTTTATGCCATACTTGGGCCAACTACGTATTATTCTTCTTCCCCTTCAGGGTCCTCGTCTTAGCTGTCCCTTCATTCATATACTTTGTTTTGGTATGTCCCGTCCTTCATTTCTTCGGCATTGGGAATTCCTGAGTCTGTGTTTCTTCCTTCCCTATCTCCTCTTTTGCTGTCCTTGCAGGCATGTCTTGGGTGAGGACTGGGATCTTCCATTCGTCTTCCTAGTCTTTGATAACCATTGCAATGTTTCCCTCTGTGATGTAGTAGCGCAATTGTAGCCACTTCTTTTTGGGGTCCTTCTATGCCCGTATTCACATCACATGTCGAGTGGCCTTGAAGTTAGCTATGTCTCGTTAGTATGCCACAATCTTCAGTGTTATTATCCATAGATTGGCGATGGTATCCTATAGGTCACGAAGGTATCCTTCGAATACAACTGTGTTCGTCTTCCTGTGCTTAGCGTCTGATGCGACGCCAAGTGATAAATATCTCACTCCATGATTTGTCTCGGGTCTGGTGGTGAAAAATGTGTAATCTGATTCCTTCCATTCTATGATGGCGATCAACATGAGTAGCCATGAATAATGAAATTGTGTTCCCATGTCCTACACATCCTTGCAGTCATCCAGAAACAGATTCAAAATATAAGGGCCCAGCTGACTGTGGTGCCCTCAACACAATGAGATGCAACTATGACGACCCCCACTAAGACTTCCTCCTTGCGGCATTTTCTTAGCAACTTCCAGGCCATGCTTTTTGCGCCCATTTTTGTCACGGCGTCACTGATCCATTTGATGATGATTCCTTGCATCCCCCTTTTAGTAACAAATTTATTTTTCATCTCTTCCGTGAGTGCTTTATCCTTTGTTTTGTCATAGAGAAATTGCATGGGATCCATTCCTCGGGATGACAACCCTATAATGTGCGCAATGAGCTCTACGTGTATAGAGACGATCTTGTCCAACCATATATCCCCGCCATGTTAGAATACCATCAATGTTTTGAAGCAACTACTTACGTATTGTCCTCTGCCAAAGTGTGGTAGCTCTAGAAGACCTAAAATCCCCATTTTTTCCAGTCCCGTTTCCCACTAGAGTGGTTGATCAACCGATTTACCCAATGGATCTAGGCCCAAAGTCTATAGGTAGACTCTCTTTGCGAACTCCGAGAACTTATCCATGTCCGTTACATTTTGGTACGAGTATTTTAACTTCTTGACACAAACTAGTAAGTCTGATTTCACCCATACCCCATCTGGTATATGCGGAAAAACAATGGCTGTGACAAGTTCTTGTGTGGTGACCTGGGACCCTGCTAGTTGTCCTTTTTCGGTTGTGGCTGGCTTGAGGTTCCAACCTCCATTAGTAGTACTTCAACATACCACTCTGGCCAGCCCATGACATCTTCCACTGTTCCTTCATGTGGGTGGTCTGACACAGTTGTTTGATATTCGTTTGGCTCGACTGCTGATTCCTAATTTGTAGCTGTCCCATTGAATCTTAGAGCTCCTTTAGGGTTCTCTAGTTGTACCTCCTTCAAGGTTCTTGTGCCTTGGTTTTGTTGCTYCTSTTCTTCTTCTGACATGTCGACATTGATGCCCTCAAGTGCTTGCTGTTGGGTTTCTTCTACCAYAGGTGCGRGGTTCACCGGTGTTGTATCTGGTGAAGAGATTTCATCGACAATGATCTCTGGCGGYTGTTKCTTGCCCTCCTGCAATTGCACTTGTTCCCTAGTTCTAACTCTGGAGTGTMTGGTAGTCTRGTCTGGTTCTGCTTTCTTTGGTGGTGCCATGGTGGTGAATGTCGATCGATTGTTGAACTTCGTAGCTTCTRCAACMTCTRTGAACTYTGCTCTATGCTTCGTATGCTCTCTCTCTCTCTCTCTCTCTCTCTCTCTCTCTCTCTCTATCTATCTTTTCCACTCTYGGAATAAACTGTTTACTCCCRCGTCGATGCTTTGTRTGGGAATCATATGAATCTTGTCGAAGACGCTAACTTTATTATGGATTCAATGAACCTATGGTTCCTTYGTACTTTCCATTACTCTCCTTCACCATCTCTAGTTGGCACGATTAATGYGGCATCCCTTTGGTCCTTTTCAACATTCAATTATGTATGCCTTCGCCATTTTGTACTTCTTTTGTCATCGTTACTTTTCCTTCTTGTTTCCCTTTTGACCTGGTCRTTGGTCTTATCCTCGTCAGGTTTGTATTTCAATCCTGCRTACTCCTTTGTAATATTCYAGATATAAAAAGTATGGAGAACATAAATAAAATGCTAGCAATGGCAGATAAACRACAATATAACCAAAAMAACACCACAATAATATGAAAAAGATATCAAAATAACACCAGAAAGAGCACTTTGATTCTTAGAGAAATGTTCACTTTCCTCTTCGAGGGGGAAACCTCCAGTTGAGTAGAGCTCTATTACAATAATATCCAAGACTCCTATTTATACTAAATATGTCTATCAAAAGAACCATCTAGAGGAATATCCTTCTAGAAGTGGAAGCTTCTATTAGGTCTTCTTACATTCGAATTATTCTTCCTTATTGCTAGGCCTTATTAATATTGACCTTTATTACATCATAATATATTATTCTACCTACGTGAGGGGTTAGGTCCCTAACATGTCCTCCCCCTTAAAAAAAACCTTGTCCTCAAGGCTTGAGATGTGGAAATTGTTGCAAAATGGTAGCTGGTTCCCAAGTGGCATCTGCTAGGGTTGTATCTTTCCATTGGACTAACACTTCCTTGATGGTTCGTTGATGCAAGAAACACTCACATTGGTCCAAAACTGCTTCTGGATGTAGCCAAATGGAGCCTTATTCATCCAACTCAGGAAGGTTGGTTTGATTTTGGAACTTAGTTCCAATCACCTTCTTTAAGCATCAAACATGAAACAAGATGTAGCTTAGAATGACTGGGAAAAACTAACTAATAGGCCACCTGTCCCACATGCTTGAGAATGGTATAAGGACCATAAAATTTGGGCACCAGTTTCTGAAAATGGTCAGCCTTGAGGGAATTTTTATTGTAAGGTTGCAGCCGAAGAAACACCTAATCCCCTTCTACAAAATGACGTTCATAACGACCTTGATCTGCTTGTTGCTTCATGTGATTCTGGGCCATGACCAAATTCTCTTTGAGGGTACGAAGAATAGCCTCTCAAACTATAAGAATTTGATCCACTACCTAGACCTCAAGACACCTGGTAAATATGAGAGAAATGAAGATGGGTTTTGTCCATATACTTCTTCAAAGGGATTCATGCAGGTAGTTGTATGGTATGAAGTGTTTTAACACCATTCAACTAGTGGCAACCATTGAGCCCACTGATTTTTCTTTTCCGATGAAAAACACCTCAAATATGTTTTCAAACACTTGTTGACAACTTCAGTCTGACCATTAGTCTGGGGATGATAAGATGTGCTGAGATGCAATTGGGTGCCTTGTATCTTGAAAATTTCTTGCCAAAAACTACTGGTGAAAGTTGGGTCGCGATCAGAAAAAATAGAATGTGACATGCCATGAATCTTGAAGACTTGATCCATGAAAAATTGAGCTACAGTGGATGTTGTAAATGGGTGTTAAAGAGCACATAAATGAGAATACTTGGAAAGGCATTCAACGACCACCATGATGATTGATTTATTTCCGGATTTAGGTAAGCCTACAATAAAATCCATAGAGATATCCCGCCAAATAGTAGGTGGAATCAGAAGCGGTTGTAGTGTGCCAGGAGATTTTACTGTTTCTCCCTTGTTGCATTGACACACATCACATTCAACCACAAAATTACAAATGTCCTGTTTCATACCCTCCCAGAAGAAAGAACGTTTGACCCTATCATAGGTTTTGGTAAAACCTGATTTCCCAGCTGTGGGTGTAGCATGAAGCTCAGAAAGTACCGTGGATTTAAGTTTTGACTGTTTACTTAAATACAAAGGGCCTTTGTATCAAATTTCATCATGGGGCCAAGAGTACCTTGGGGAAACTGGAGAATTGGACTGCAATTGTTGTATAAGATGAAAAATTTTGGGATCATGTAGCCATTCCTAGAAAATGGCTTGGAGCCAATCTGGTACAATGAAGGAGAGAGAAAAAAGGGACCCTTCATCTTCATATTTTCGGGAAAGTGCATCTACAACCACATTGTCTTTGCCTTTATTGTAAATGATATCATAATCATATCCAAGGATCTTAGTCACCCATTTTTGTTTCTCTGGGGAGGAAATGCATTGTTCTATAAAATACTTGAGGCTTTCATGATCTGTCTTAATTCAAAAGTGTTTCCCCAATAGATAAGCGTGCCAAAGATCAACAACATGCAAAATAGCATAAATTTCCTTTTCATAGATTGATTTGCCCAAACTTTGTTCAGAAAGTTGTTTGTTGGTAAAGGCCAAAGGTTGACCCTCTTGCATAAGGACAACGCCAATTCCTTTTCCTGAAGCATCACATTCTAGGGCAAAGGCCTTTGCAAAATTAGGAAGTGCCAGGACTGGAGTGGTGCACATGGCCATCTTCAAGGTTTGAAAAGCTCGAGCAGCTATTGGAGTCCAGGTGAAAGAATTCTTTTTAAGGAGTGCAGTGAGAGGGGCTGCAATATTTCCATAGTTCTTAACAAAGTTGCGATAATAACCCATTAAGCCTAGAAATCCATGCAATCTTGTGAGAGTCTTTGGGTGAGGCCACTCTTGCATAGATTCAATATTTTTAGGATCCACCTTGACATCATGCTTGCCAACAATATGACCTAAGTATTCGACTTCAGAGGCGCCAAAAGCACATTTAGATTATTTTAGGAAAAGTTGGTGTTGAGAGAGTAGATGGAGAACTTGATCCACATGAGAAAGATGGTCTATCTAGGTTTCTCTATAGATAAGGACATCATCAAAGAAAACTAAGACAAAATGATGGAGAAAAGGACAAAAGACATGATTCATGAGGCTTTGGAAAGTGGAGGGAGTCCCTAGGGAGTGGAAAAAACCACTTGATGTTTAGAGAGGATGGATTGGATATCCTACGGCATAGAGGGTGTCTCAGTTGCTTGTATGGCATGGATTTGGGAAACAATGCTTGAATATCCTTTTTTGAGTAGCTTTTCCATGTGATGGGAACTAATGATCTCAGGGGAACCGACGGTGATGTCTTGAAACTTATAGTGTCGACCCTCCTTGTCGAATTGCATGGTTAATTCCTTAAAATCCATGAGAATGGGATCCAAAGTCCTTATCCAGTCTGCACCCAACACAATGTCACAAACACCCATGTCAATAGAAAACATATGATATTTCAGGTGGTAGTCACCAATTTGGAGACACACATTTTCACAATGCCCTCCACATTTCATGGACCCACCATTGGCAATCATGATCTGAAAATTATTGACTACACGGATATAGCAATTAGTTTCTTGGGAAATGCGGTGATGAATAAAATTATGGGTGCTTCCACTATCAACAATAATGATGAACTTCCTATGCTTGATGTAGCCAATTAGTTTGAGGGTTTGGGGAGTAGAGAAGCCAGTGAGAGAATTTAGGTAAATGAATGGTTCTACTTTGGTAGGGTCTGAGGGAGGGGAAATTTCAGTGGGTTCAGTTGAATCAGACACAAGGGGAGATTCAACATCCTCTTCTGAAATATCCTCCGAGATGGCCATAAAAATATTGTGTTCCTTACACTTGTGTCCCATAAAATATTTGTCATCAAAATTATAACAAAGGCCTTTAAGTTGGTGTTCATCCATTTTGTCCCTGGTCAATTTTTGGATCTTTAGTGGAGTAGAAGGAGGAGTGGGATTTAATGATTTAGTGCGAGGAATATAGGAGGGTTTCCGGTTTTGGGAAGAGAGAAATTGTTATGCTTCCTTAGCTCGTTTAGTAGCCTCCACCCAACTCTAATGCCGAGCCATGAGGACATGGGCACAAATATTATCCTTGAGGCCACTGATAAAACATTCTCAAAAAAAAGCATCAGACATGCCCTCTATACGAAAGGCCAGCCACTAAAAAGCATATATAAAGTCTTCCACTATGCCATATTGTTTCAACTTTGTCAAATGACCTAAATGGTTGGTGTCAGTGTCAAACCATTCATAAATCTCTGCCACAAAGTGTGTCCAAGCAACATACCCTTGACGAGAAGTTTTTCTCCATTTCCACCATTGCCAACGTTCTTGAACTATATGGAGAACACCATACAAGAGTTTGGCCAAGTCATCTGTAATGCCATACAAATAGAAATAATGTTCCATTTGAGTGACCCAACCAGTGGGATATGAGCCATCAAATTTGGTCACTTCCAACCATGGAAGGCATAGGTCACGTTGAAAGTTACGGGGTTGAAAATTATGAGAATGAGAGGAAGTTTAATCTTCAATATGCAAAAGTGGGTCAGATAAATAAGGATCTGTAGGGATATGCAGTTTGGTGCAAATCATCGAAGTGACAGATTCAAGCTGGGTAGTCATGTCTTGTTTTAGGTCTTTTTTGAGTTCTGTGATTGAGGCGACGATGGAGGAATGCATGTTTTTATTGATGGTGGAAATATTGGAACTGAGCTGTCTCACTTCTTGTTGGGTCTCTGTGAAATTAGATTGCAAGGTATTGAAGCGAGCTTCCAAGTCTTGGCTATGGGTATGGGCCATGATGACGAGGAAATTGAAAAGGGGTGGGTGGGGTCAAAAATTTTGATGAAAAATGATATGTATGAAAGTGATAAGGGAGAAAAGATAAATCCAATGGAATAGGTCTCAAATAATGGTGCAAAAATTTCCAGACTTTGTTTTTACACTTGTTGAGTTATACTCTGGTCTGAAGAATACTGCAGTGATGAAATGCCCAAATGATTAACTAGGAAGAAATGTGTAGTGATTTGGAAACTCGAACATAGTTGCACGACAATAGATATTTTCTGTTTTATTTTTTGTTTTCATCCCCAAGGGTTAGGTATTCAAGGGTTCTGCAAACAAGGGTTTACCCTCTCTGATATACGTGTGGGGTCTAACAATAGTACCAGACCCAATATCTCAGGGCACCAACTAAGAAGGCTAGATTGTGCCCTTAGCCGTACTACCTGACTACCCAGGTACTAGAGAGTATCTTCCTGAGTGTTTTTATCAGTGGCACTATAGCAGTTAGGAAATCAATCAGTTTATATAAAGAGGGCTTCATGAAATCTAGGTCAATCCGTACACAGGTGATGTATGATTCACTACCACTCAAAGGGGTACCAACATAGGTTACAAGGGTGTCCAATAGATGTGCACTTAAGTACCAGTTGTATTTCCTGCATGTATGAATCCCTCAACCACGAGTTTATGTGCATAACGACATATCTATGTGGCTTAAAGACATCGAAATATGTCTCTACCCTGAAAAAAAATTTAACCCACAATTTTCTGCCAAGGAAAATGCTCTGATACCACTTGTAATATTCCATATATAAAAAGTATGCGGAACAAAAATAAAATGCTAGCAATGGCAGATAGACAACAATATAACCAGAACAACACCACAATAATATGGAAAAGATATCAGAATAACACTAGAAAGAGCTCTTTGATTCTGAGAGCAATGTTCACTTGCCTCTTCGAGGGGGCAACCTCCAGTTGAGTAGAGCTCTATTACAATAATATCCAAGACAACAGTTCTCATACCCTCGACTCCTATTTATACTAAATATGTCTATCAAAAGAGCCATCTAGAGGAAGATCCTTCTAGAAGTAGAAGATTCTATTAGGTCTTCTTACATTCGACTCATTATTCCTTATTTCTAGGCCTTATTAATATTGACCTTTATTACATAGGAATATATTATTCTACCTATGTGAGGAGTTAGGTCCCTAACATCCTTCTCCTTTCAATGCACTGTACCTTTGTTGGTAACTCTGTTATTTTTTTTTCTACTGTGTGGTGACTTTGCAAGTTGTGGGTGGTCTACTGTCCTTTGTACAACTTCAGTCGGCTCCCATTGATCATCCCTATGAGTTATGTGCCTGCTAAGTCTTTTTGTTGTACAACTCCCCCATCTGTGACAATTTTTACTTTGTATGGTCCTAACCAATGCATTCTGAGTTTCCCTAGCTATTGAATGGATTTGTTGTCATACATAAAAACTAAATATCCTTCCTTTAAAGTTTTCTTTTTGATGTGTCTGTCATGCCAAGATTTGTCCCTTGATTTCTGACCTTATTGGTGGAACCCTGCTAGGATCTGATCTTCCTCCATGGTCATCAATTGATTTAGTCTATCTTGTACTGTGCCTCGTTCCGTCATGTGTGAAATTGTTGCTACACACAAACTGGGTACCCAAAATTCTAATGGCACCACTGCTTCTTCGCCATATATCAATCTAAATGGCATGTGCCCTGTCAAATTCTTACATGTGGTCCTGTAGGCCCACAATACTGTTGGGATTTTGTGGTCCCAATCATCCCTGTTGACATTACATATCTTTGTCAGTGCATTCTCAAGGATTTTTTTAAATTCTTCTACTATGCCATTTTCTTGTGGGTGATATGGTGTTCTCTTCTGATGATGGAATTAAAACTCTTTAGTCATAGTTTTGATAGTGATGTTAATGAAGTGAGTGCCTTGGTTGCTCATCAAAATTCTTGGGCATCCAAATCTAGTGATAACTTGTTCAAATAGAAAGTGTGTTGTTGTTTCTATGCTGCAATCCTTCACTAGTGCTTCTTCCGCCCATCTTGTCAGGTATTCTATTGCGGTGATAATGTACCTTTCTCATGTTATTTTTGTTGGTGGGTTGATTGGTCCCACAAAGTCTATTTCCCATTTATTGAATGCATGCAATGTTACCTATGGTCGTAATGCAATATCGCCCCTTCTATTAGGTTTACCAACCCTTTGACAAATATCACATCTCTGGCAGTACTCCTTTGAGTCTCTATGAATGGTCGGCCACCATAATCCTGCATGTAATACCTTCTACACAATAGATTTTCTTGCGTAATTTCCTCCTATTCCCTCATGGGATTCTGCTTAAATTCTTGGTCTTTCGTTTTCTAACACATATCTTCGTAAGATGCTATCTGCACCCATTTTGTATAAGTGTCTGTGATCAGTTGATAGTATGCAGCCCAAACTACCAAGTTTTTCTTCTACATGGTGTTATATTCCTGTGGCACAGTACCTGTTCTCAAGTATTGAATGATATCTGCAAAGTATTCATTAGCGATATGGACTGAAAATAACTGTGTGTCCGAGAAATTGTCTTGTAAATTTGTAGGTTCTTCTCCATTTGTGACCCTTGATAGGTGGTTAGGTCCTGCATTCAATTTTCCTGGCTTGACTATTACCTTAAAATCAAATTCTTGAAATAATAGTAACCATCGACAGATTCTCCCCCCCAACACTGGCTTGTTGACTAGGTATTTAAGGGATGAGTGATCTATGAAAATCTTAAAGTGTTTTCCCAATAAGTAGTGTATGAACTTCTGTAGCACGTAGACCATAGCTAGGCCTTCCCTCTTTGTGGTGTTATAGTTTTGTTCTGATTCTGATAGCTTTATGCTCGCAAATGTTATAGGGTGATCCAAATATCCCTCTCCTCGCTACACCAAGATAGCTCCAAGTGCTATGGCTGATGCATCTACATGTACGTAGAATGTATTCTCCCAGTCTGGAAATACTAGCATTGGCACGGTTGCCATTTTTTCTTTCAGCGTATCCAAACCATGCTGACAATCGTCGTTCCACTGAAACTTTGTATCTTTTCTTAACAATTTTTCCATTGGCACGATATTCTACACGTATCCTTTGATAAACTTTATGTAGTATCCCATGTGTCCCAATGTCACTCTTAGTTGGCAGACTGTTTTTGGTGGTGGCAAGTTAACAATTAATGCAATCTTTGCAGGATCTACCAGTAAGCCTTGTTTGCATACTATATGGTCCAATAGTATCCCAAACGGTGTTCCAAATATGAATTTCTTGATGTTTAATGATATCTGGCATTGCCTGCATGTTTCTAACATCATCCATAATACTTATACATGGTATTTCAACAAGCTATAGACGGTCCAATCGTCCAAGTATACCTCTAGAAACTGGTGGATGAATTCCTTAAACGAGGCTATGACTACTCTGAAAAATATTGCGGGTGCATTCTTTAGTTCAAATGGCATGATTGTGTACTGGTAGAATCCCCATTCTATACAAAACGTGGTCTTGTATCTATCTTCCCGTGTTATCTTGATCTGGTGGTAGCCTGAGAATCCATCAGTGAATGAGTAAACTTCATGTCATCCTACGTTCTCCAACACTTCATCCGTGAAAGGTGTAGGGAATGGGTCATGTAGGCATGCATCGTTCAACTTCCTCAAGTCGACGCATATCCTTATCCCTCCTTGTTTTTTCTCCTGAACTACCATTGGGATTATCGATTCTGATTCTTCCACTAGTTCTATGATTCTAGCTTCAAGCATCCCATCGATCTCAGCTTTGACTTTTTGCTTATATATCGAGTTAAATCTACATGGTCACTGTCTGATCGGTATCTCTTAAGCTCTGAGTGGTATATTCATTTCTCCTAACTCTCCTGCTATACCCTTCATCTCTGTAAATGTTGTGGGAAACATGTCACTATATTCACACAGTAACTCTGCTATTATTTCTACTGTTTTTCTCATCCCAGTAATCTCCAATGATGGCCATTTTGGGATTCTCAACTGTCCCAATGTTGACTTTATTCACCTTGATCGACGCAACAATGAATTCTGATTCTATAGGTGGACCTTCCACTGCTCTTTCTCCTTTCACTTCCTCGATCTGAATATTGCGCAGATCGTCTTCATCTGGTGCTTCCTCCTACACATGGTAACATGACAACAGTTCTTTAACTTTCTATTTATTCTATTGTTGTTCTTCATTTATGAGTTCAAATTCTAGTTCCTTAATTTTAATATGACCCCTCTTATATGTTTAAGAGCTGCATCTATGTTGGGGTTCTCATGCTCGAATGAAAAAGTCTCTGTAAAATTTTATTGCAATACCATCCAGGTCATAGTTCCTTTGCATAGTTCCTGGTCTGTATACCAGTTCATTGGTATGCCCTCTAGAGTGTGTATGAAATGATGAGGCCATTCCTTTGGGGGTGTCATTTTCCACAACATTTTTCACTTCTCCAAGTGTTCTGTTGGTGCCCCCTGTCCATCATATTATTGTTGCTTGTTGTTTTTCTATTTTGTGTCGAATCTTATGCGCAGTAACTGCTTACATTGGTACCAAACTGTTATTGTCTCTTTGTGTGTGCCCCACCATCTTGCAGGTGTGGCCTTGAGAGCTACATCAAGTGCTAATAGTATCTGATTCTCTAAAAATTCATCTTCTTACTGTGCCAAGAATGCTTCTAGATCATTTATTTTATGGAAACTAGGTGTTTCCCTTATCTTCGTGCCTACCTATCTTTCTGCATGGTCTATTCGTGCACATCTTCTCATGGAAAATTCATGTAGCCTTTGTTTCCAGTTCTCTAAACCAGTAGTCTGTCACACATGAAGTAATGGTATGCCAATTGAGTATCCCATTCGCAGTTGGGTTCATGTAATCCTCATCGCGCGCAGTTGTTCTGTACAATGGGATGATTTCCTCTAATTCTAAGCAAGTGGGTTCTACAAACCTTTCCCCTTATGATGGGTTTAATGGCACGATGACCCTATATTCACTTGACTCAAACGTCATTTTTCGTGTCTTCAAATTGATTATGGCCTAGTTGTCAAACACCAAATCCAAACCAAGCAACGCTGGATATGGTGTTGTGTCGTCCACTATTTTGATTACTTCAAAGTATGCTTTAGTGCGCACTCCATCCAGGTCTACTATCACTCATTTCATTCTACCGATTGGTAGGACTCTGTGTTGGTTTTCTAGTTTCACTTGCACAAATGAATATCCTAATGTGGTCTCTCCCATACATTGCCATGTCTTCTTTGGTAATACATTAACTTCAGACCCTATATCTAGTATGATATTTCCCATGTTGAAATCTATGATGTTGGAATTCAATCTGAACTCCCTACTTGTTCTTCTTCTTGTATGTAGGTGATTGACTATTTTTTGTTCTAGTTTTACTTTCGTCTCTATACTACATCTTTCTAATATGTTTTGCAATGTTTTGACAGATGATGGATCATTCAATACTTTTACACATGAATGAAAAAAACCTTTGATTGTACTTACTTGTCCCACGGGCTACATTTCGTTGGTATGGTCCAATAA
>JZKD02S2286245.1:14999-25411 GCA_000966675.3 Picea glauca | reverse complement strand
ATTTAGGGTTGACCAAAAGGTGTTAGTATTAAAAATATTAATTTTATGTTGATTAAAGGTTAAATTAAGGTTAAATTAATGAGGTAAACCCTAGTTAGGAGGAAGTTAATATAATCTTAAGTTAATTTGACTAAGCAATGTTAGTATTATAAATATTAATTTTATGTTAATTCTAGGTTAAATTGAGATTAATTTAATGAGGTAAACCCTAGGCTTGAGAAAGTTAGTATTATTAATATTAATCTTAAGTTAGTTTGACTAATTATAGGCTAAATTTAGGTTCATATTATTAATATTAAATTTTATGTTCAAAAAAGGCTAAATTTGGGGTTAACATATGGTAAAAGGTGTTAATCATATTAATATTAATTATATGTTAATTATGGGTTAAATTAAGGTTAATAAAAAGAGGTGGCATTAATACTATTATTAATATTAATCTTCTGTTAATTATAGGTTTTATTAATATCATATCAGTGGTAGAAGATTATAAGTTGGAATTACTTAGGTTTTATTAATATCGTATCAGTGGAAGGTTATGAGTTGGAATCACTTAGGTTTTATTAATATCATATTAGTGGTAGAAGATTATAAGTTGGAATCACTTAGGTTTTAAGTTGGAATCACTTAGGTTTTGTTAATATCATATCAGTGGTAGAAGATTATAAGTTGGAATCACTTAGGTTTGATTAATATCATATCAGTGGTAGAAGGTTATAAGTTGGAATCACTTAGGTTTTATTAATATCATATCAGTGGTTATAAGTTGGAATCACTTAGGTTAAATTAAGGTTAATAAAAAGGGGTGGAAATAATACTATTATTAATATTAATCTTTTGTTAATTATAGGTTTTATTAATATCAAATTAGTGGTAGAAGATTATAAGTTGGAATCACTTAGGTTTTAAGTTGGAAACACTTAGGTTTTATCAATATCATATCAGTGGTAGAAGATTATAAGTTGGAATCACTTAGGTTTTATTAATATCATATCAAATTAACTTAATATTATATTAACTTCCTCCTAACTAGGGTTTACCTCATTAATTTAACCTTAATTTAACCTTTAATCAACATAAAATTAATATTTTTAATACTAACACCTTTTGGTCAACCCTAAATCTAGCCTACGTTTAACATAAAAACCTAATATTTAAACCACTTAATTAAACCACTATTTATTATCTTTTGAAAAGTCTCCTAAAAATGAGGGTTTCACTTAGCCGACCGAAGTTTTTTCACCCGCCTCATCACTATTTATTAAAGGCTCCTCTCTTATTTTTCCTCGAGATTTTTTGTCCTGATGATGGATCCTGTTGTGGATCCGAAGCGTCGATGACAAGCTGTCAACAACACTGTGGTTCTTCCGACAAATTCTGAACAATGGAATCCTTATCGAGGCTAATCCCTAAGAACTCAATGGGAGGTCTTATCCATTGAAACTAAATCGAAAATAGGAGCTTCTAGACTTGGTCGCTCCCTAGACACATAGACAGAGTGATCGGCCACTCCTTGGAAAGCCATAGGGTGTGACCACCCCTTTCAGTCACTCCCTCAATGAAGGAAAAAGGTGACAGAGTTGGAATTTGGTTGGAAACTCAGGGAAAAAGTGGTAGGTTTTAAGGGTTAAAATGAGATATTTCTAGGGGGTAATCACCTAGTGATTAGGTGATCTTTAGGTGATAATGACCTAATGATTAGGTGGCAAATAACACTATAACACCATGACACTGGGAAGAAAAACAAATATGTAGATTACAACAACTTCCTCAAGTGTATGCCAATTGGCATACAGAGTGGGCCCAATGGCCTACTGTGTATGCCACTGTGCTTGTTGTGTATGCCATTGGGAACGTTTGGGAAATGGGTACTGCAGAATCAATAAACCTTTTTGCATTACATCTTTTGTTGTAATTGATGACCTGTACTTTCATATATAATGAAAAATATTGAACCATCAACCAAACCGTGTATATGTTTTAAGATGGAAAATAGTATATTCAGTTGATGTTTTAATATGGAAACATGTTCAGGTACATGTTTGTCATTTTTAAAGAACCCATTTCTTTAATAGTGCCTAATCTATGAATAATACACTATAAATATTTTAATAAAACATCATAGAAACAAATTCTTGTATTCAAATTTCAAACATTGTTGGACTTCATAGAAACTAAATATAATTATGTTTCTATTTACTACAGTATGCAGTTCATGCATTTGCAGATGCTCTAGATGTTGTATCAATGCAATGCTACACATTAGAATATCAAAGATCATATATGTCTTGTCTTTTTTCTTCTTTTTATGACTTCTTAAGGTTCCTTTTATTTATTTATTTTTACATTACCATCATTTGTGGGCCACTATGGGGCCAATAATTCTATCTAATGAACCACACCCAAGTATATTGTAGCATATATGATTTTCTTTAATTCATCATATCATATGATTCACACAACTAATCTAATACTTCAACATGGTTTTTTGTGGTTGTGTATAAGTAATCCCCTAGATATCATAGTATAAGCATAAACATAATTATGCAATAGAGTATTTGAAATGAATAGATATAGATACCGCTTTCGAGTAGAAAATACAAATCATAGGCACCAATGAACCTAAATACTCATCCCAAGTTCCAAGAAGATGAAAATCAAGCATCCCACCAGCCTAGTGTGTTACACCAATGACCTTTATACACTCCTATGATATTTATTACTCTCCTGTGATATTTATTGTAATATTTATTATTTTTTTGTCGAGTACTGCATTAGCACCAAAGGAAATTATTCCACCCTTACCTCTAGAGGAAGAGAAACTTGAAAATTATTTAGCTATAGACATTTCTACCAATCTATTAACCAGTGTCATTCCACCAACACTTGGAAGTTGCACTTCACTCGAATAATTGAATCTCTATAACAATTCCTTAGAAGGTTACATTCCATATTCACTTGAGTATCTACAAAATCTCATGGACATGGATCTCTCTTATAACTCCTTATCAAGTAAAATACCAATTACTCTCAACAAGTTGAAAGAGCTTCACTATTTGAATTTATCTTTCAACAATATCAATGAATAAATATCAAAAGGAGAATTTTCTACAAATCTTGAAGCATTATCATATCCTTAAGTGGAAATTTAGGTCTCTATGGTCCAAAAGTATTTTCCTTACTCAAGGCCAATTTGTTGGGGAAGGATAGTTTTGGATGACTGTACAAAGGAATTTTGAATGATTGCATGATTGTTGCTATGAAGATTTTCCATTTGCAAAATGAACAGGTTGTGAGCAGAGTGTAATTCCTTGCAAAAGGTTTGACATCGAAATCTTATGAGAATCATAACCTCATGTTCCAAATGAAGAATGTCCAACCATGAGAGATGTTTCAAATGTGATGGAGAGTCTTAGAGAGGATTTGGTGGAAAATGGAGTTTCTTCAAGGAGATTAAGACAAAGCATATTTCTATTCTTGTCAATAGTAAATGAAATACAATAGGGAATAGTGCAATGGCATAAGAGATCAAAGTTCTACATTTTAGTTTCTAAATATTTATATTCTTTTAGCTACAAATATTTATATTCTTTTAATATTTTAAGCAAATTGATGTTAATATAATCCTTGAGCAATAGTTTTCAACATGAAAATTAGATGCTTTTGTAAATCCATATTTTAATGGCATCAAAAAACTAGATATTGAAAACTAGATGTTGTGGTAAATCCATATTTTAATGGCATCTCAGAACTAGATGTCTTAATGTTCTTCAACTTTTCATCCATTAATGAAAGAACTGAAAGGGTTGTATGGCTTCATCTCATGAAATTCATTCTCTTTTATTCTTAAGCATCTCCCAAATTAGAGAGAGCATCCTATGGAAATATTTCTCTTTCAAGCATGTTTACTGCCAAAGGTTTCACATATTCCATTTACTAGCAACTTTGTAGTTGTCCTCATTATTGCATTAATCTTTAATATATATATTTTTAAATAAATATATTTCATAGTTGTTGCGACAAACATGATCATCGATCGTATGAATAGTTCGTCATAGCTATTGATCGTTTGTCCCTCTTGCGATGACTTGTTCATCGCAGAAAATAGGATATGTTGTTTGTCTTGCGACGACCTGTTCGTCACAGAAACTAGGATATGGCGTTTGTCTTGCGACGAAGATGATCATCCATCATATGAATAGTTCGTCGCAAATGTCAACCATTCGTCAGTCTTGTGATGGCCTGTTCGTCGCAGAAACGAGGATATGTCATTTTTCTTATGACGAACATGATCATCCATCGTATGAATATTTTGTCACATCAATCGACATTTTGTCACTCTTGCAATTATTTTTTCATCGCAAAAGATAGGATATGTCGTTTCTCTTGCGACGAAGAGGATCATCCATCATTTTCATTCTTGTGATGATCATCCTTGGTTGTCTTTCTTGCGACGATTTCCTATGTTGTCGTTCTTGCGACAACCTCCGTAAGTTGTCTCTCTGGCGATGAAAGCATTGTTTTGTCGCTCTTGCAACATTATCTCAGGTTCGTCGTACTTTCCATGGGATATGATGTCATGTTTTAGGGACCCAAGATTCATCACAATCTCCAGGACATAACATCGCAAGAGCGTCAAAATGGCCATTGCAAAATGAACCAAATTTACTAGTGTTAGGTGGTCTCTCTGCTGGAAATGGTTCAAACACTCTTTCATGATTTCCAAGAAATACATGGATATCCATAGGGTAGTGTTGGTGATCTTGTGATGGATTGTCCATGGTGATCAAGCACTTTACTCCGCAATCCACGTCTCCATGTCTTAAAAGGGCCTCAATGCATTGGTTAGACATGATCATGGGGGCACTTTTCAACATACCTCTTAGGATGACTCGATGTCCACCCTTGTCCTGGAACTCCATCCTCATGTCCCGATAGTCCACGCAGATATCTCTCAATGAGTAAAACCACTGAAATCCTAGCACCACATGAGTATATGATAAATCCACGACATAAAATTCATCTATCAATGTATAGTTTCCCAATGTTACTTCCAATCCATTGATCCTCTGAGTACACGTCATGTTGTACCCATCTTCTACTACCACATTGAATCCCTTGAAATCCTCCACAAGGATTCATCTCCTGGTGACAAGTGCAACATCAATGTAGTTGTAGGTGGCCCCACCATCAACCAATGTTGTAACCCTTTTCCCATGCACAATCCCTCTGAACCTAAAGGTGTAATATTTGCGGGCTCTTGAAAGTGTGGAAATGTTTACTCCCTTGGGGATATCCTGCAATGGCATATTCTCTGTATCATGGAATGTATCATCACTGTCTTATCCAATTCCCTCATCATCATCATCACCATGTTTGTCGGAAACTACCTCAATGTAGTGGACTTTGGCTTTACCCATACATCGATAGCGTGGTTCCCGTGGCTCCTTGCAACTGTAGTAAAGATTCTTCCTCCTTATTTCTCTCAGAGTTTCTTCATCCATCCTCTCCTTTCACGTCTATTTTTTATGACAAAACTTTGTCTCCTGACCCTTTTGTGGAATAAAGGTTTTCACTGGTGCCTTATTGGATGTTGTGTCTGCCATATCCCAAGTCTTCATGATGGAATTTGTAGTGTGGTTGGTATAAATTCCTTTACCCAACTTCTCAAGGGTTCATTTAAGACATAAGTGAATAAAATTACCAACCTCTTCTCAGAAATATCAGTCACAATGACAAGCATCCTGTGAAACTCGGTGAAGTATGCATGTCTACCTCAACTGCGCTAGCTCCTTGAAATGGATATCAAGGTCCTTTCTATCAAACATATCCATCAGCCTTTGGGTGAAATACGTATATGATGTGATGTTGGAATTCCCCAACATTACTTGCCCATGGTACCACCACTCATTAACTTCTCCCTCCAAGTGTAGGGTGGAAAACTTGATTTCCTCTGCCTTCGTCACCAGGTTAATCTAGAGGTAAGTGTCCAACTTGTTCATCCTTGCTCTGGATCTGCTCTTGGAAGATCCATCAAAAGGTGTCATTGTCCACTTCCCTATCTTGCATAGAAGGTAAAAATTGTGTTGGCTATGGCTTATCCTAGGATTTTTACTCATTCTAAGGTTGTAGTAGTCAGTGTAAGGCATGTTTTCTTGTTCCTCATCCTCTATTTCCTTATACTCCATGAGGTAGGATTTGACGTCACCAACTAGATATTTTTTTTCATGTGTTCCAGTCGAGTGAAATATATGCTATCTATTTCGACATTAAATTGTCAACCCAGGGATCATATGATTCGAGGTGCTATCACTGTATGTGGAGGTCTAGATCTCTAATATATCCTAGTCTAGCCTAATCTAATCTAATTCCCACAACACACTCATATAATAAAGAGATTAAGTGAACTTTGATTTGTAACATAGTATGTGTCAAGATAGAAAGGAAACAAACTTTTTGTACATTCCTATAACTTCATTCTTTAATTAAAGAAAGACTATAGCTTCAACATAAAAAATGAAATTGATAATTTTGTTTTAAGAAATACTATAGATGAATTAATATCTACTTGAAAAGTGACCATGTGAAACTACTACAAACTGTACTCTAAAATAACTCTTAAGAGAGCAACATAATCAACATTAAGAATTTGTACTCTAAAATAACTAGAAAAAGATAACATTAAAATTCAGAGTTACTTCTAGAAAAGATAACATTAAAATCCACAAATAATTCTAAACTGGAAAAGACAACATCATGATACTATCAACATAATGGATTGACATAAGAAATTCATACCAGAAATCAACATAGGAAATTGAGAATTTATATTTCTACATTTTATTTTTCAAATGATCATTCTCTAATGTATACAACAACGAATAACATCATGGTGACATCTCAACACAATATCTAATTCAAATGGTATAATCTCAATATTAATTTCTACAGAAAGATGTAGAGTGTGAAAAAAACAATCTACTGAGATCTTTTCCATTAAGGAAATTTGAGATACATGTTCTTTCAATTGATTAAACCTATGAGCTACTTTTAAAATCATAAACTACACTATTGTACTTGAACAATAAATGTCGTAATGAAATTATGCTACTGTACTTTAAATCAGAGATATCTATGCTATTGTACTTTAGACAAGGAGAACAATAATTATACAGACCTGCAGAGGTTAGTTTAATCTATTTTAAATGGAATATGAACAACCTCTTAATGAATATGCACATTTTTTAGTGATCAACCTACAAAGAGGATATACATGTTTGCAGCATAATATAAATAATTAAAATGAGTACATACAATGATGACATAGTTAGAAGAGAGGCATTTGTAATTAAACACAACTTGGATTATAAAAGTTTGAATAAACAGAGAAATTATAGAAATTCCTGCAAAAGAGAAAATAGAGAAATTCCTGCAAAAGAGAAAGTATAGAAGTCGAAAAATATAGTAAAATAAAAACACACAGACCACTGGTGGTCCCTCCAAGTAGCTGCGGTACTCTATCTCACATGATAATCACAACTTCAACACAATTTTAAATTGCATTAGAAATATATAACAAGGACAAATTTTAACAGAGTTCATCTGCTATCTTCTTTGGTAATCCCATCATTCTAGCAGACTCATGTTTATATAGAGTTTGAGAGGTCGACCACTGAAAGGGTCGACACTTTACCAAAAATAAAAAATTGTTAAATCTATATTAATAGACAACAACTTTATTAAAATCATAGCTCGAATATAGGGGTGAGTTCCAACTGCCTAAATCGAAGTGTGAGAGGAACCATAGTAGGGGGATGATAATGGGTAAAAAACCCATGTTCTGGTTTTGCTCGAAAATGCCCACAGGTATGTTAACAGATAAATATGTTGCACTCCAAGTTCTGTAATGAGGACCGGATGAAGGTCCTAATGGAGGTCTAGATTTGTCTGATATAAAGTCGGGCTACCACAAAATTTGGGTTTTTCACCCCGTCAGAGAACCACAAACTTCTCTCAATCTGTGTATAATTTTAGGAAACAACCTACAAGGGACCTAATTAGGCATATTATGCAAAAAACCCATGTGTCGTATTTTTCTGATTCCACTTCATTTTCCCATAAATTGAGCTCAAATTTAACTTCTTGGAAAAGGGCGTGACAAAAATTTTGAACTGTAATTTGTTCTCTTAATTAAATGTGCTTCAACAATATCTCTTAATTGTTGCTATAAGATGTGGCACTGTCATCGCCTTTTCTTTCATACTGACACCCGTTGGAATCTCAAATCCGAGTTGCTTGTGATTAAATACTTCAACGAAGCTTGCATTCAGTTCTGAAAAACACGATCTGTTGGATGGAACAATCTCCCTTCATTTTTGTTTGTACAATCGTCCACCTAACAAAAAGAACAAAGATTATTAAATTGACATTTCAATTATGCAAACGTTTTAATAATGTATATAGTGAATGCATCCCCCATGATATCCATTTCTTATCTGTTCAGTGGATTGTATAGCTATATAAAACAAGATGTTCATAACACTACGTTTATCATCTACAAATTAGTTAAAACCATGTAAAATACATTAAAAATTATAAACTCACATCATTTATTTTTAATGCTTCTAATCAATATATTTTAAATAAATTGTATGCTTTAAAGGGTGAAGGGAATGGATTATGGTCAAATATGATGATAAAATAGTGAAATGAAGTGAAAGAAAGGAGGTATTTTAAGAGCTCATCAATTCCCATAAGTTTCTCCTTAAGGAATGGTGGCAACAGTAGTCTGAGTACCTTTTTTCTTCCTTCCTAAAGGACACCCTGTGATGGAATATGTGTATTTCTACCCTCAGATTGGTTCCCATTGTCCTCTCCTTGGTTTTGATTCATCTAGTTGTCGGTAAGGAAATGTGCTAGGAACTGTGTAAACTGTCGTTTCTCTATGTCCATATGTTTATGTCCCTCGGCTATGGAATCCAATAGTTCTAGCGTCTTTTCCTCACCATGGTCCCCCATGCCTCCTTATGGCTCTGACTATGTTTGGTTTTCTTCTTTTTCTATTTCTAGTTACTCTTGAGCGAACAGTCCTCCATGTCCCTTCCTCCTAAGCATTGATGTAATTATAGGCTAGTAGAATCATTATCTATGATACCACTGTTATGTCCCCAACGAGGCTAGGTGGAAATATTATGTTTTTTGTCCCAAATTTGTTACTTCTTCTTATGTAAATATGTCAAACACTTGTATTAGTAGTGTTGTTAACTCCTTACAAATAATTTTCTCAAATAGGAATATTGTCAAACATATTGCATGCATCCATTACACAAAAAATAGAGAAGATAGCCATGGCATCTTATTATGGATGGAAACTCCCAAAATGTCAACAATGCAATGATATCTAATGTCTATAACAACAATTGAAAAATACTCCTAAGAACACAAGTCTAATGGTTTCTAGGCATCTACACAATCTACTATATAAACAATACAAGAAACTCTGGAATGATGCCAATCTTTGATGTCCACTGATCCAAGGATCCCCAAGACCTTCACTGCTCTGCTCCAATAATGTCTACTCTACAAGTGACCCTCTAGTCTCTTCGGTAACCCTCATAATCCCTATCCAACGAACTATTTCAGCCCCTAATTCACATAGGTCCTCGTGGAACGACTGTTGGATGTCTAGCAAAGCCTCAAGGGACAACTCATGCTCAACCCGTGTGGATGTCTCCTTAAACAGTTATGTGAAACCCTCCTGGCACCTGTATATCTAACGATCGACCTCCCCTTAAGAAATGTCGCAAATACCCTATCCAAGACGATATCCCTCCAAACTCTCTCCAGGATGAAACCAAACACCACAATTAACTCAAAGGAGGACACCAGATGAATCCTCCTCCTTGTCTAGCCAGGATGGATATTTCACCACTGAAACTAAACTGAAATGGAAGGGTTTTTCCAAACCCTAATGAAAACTTGGCTGAAAGAACACATCAACAAGAGATAAAATCATAATTCCAAAGAGAAGGGTTACCTCTCTATTTATCCTTCCTCTAGGACTTCTCAATATTTCCCTCTTTTTGACCAAATCAAACCCTCACTTAATTTTCCCTCCTATTTCATTTAAATATAATTATTTATTTTATTTAATGTCACTTTAGGGTTTGACACCAAATAAACCTCCTTGACTCATTTTTTCCTTGTTGACTATAGACTACGAGAGTTGTATAGGCTATTGAGTCACCCTCCTTTATTATCAATTGGAAGGGAACATTTTTTGCGGCCTGATTCTCACAAAAGTGTTACCGACATTCATGGTTTTACCCACTTAATACTTTCATGCCCTCTATGTTCATGTGTAGAGATGATATTTTGAAGAACACAACCAAACAAATATATATATATATATA
>JZKD02S2286234.1:24245-34611 GCA_000966675.3 Picea glauca | reverse complement strand
AGAAATGGCAGAATAACAGTAATATATCCAGCATAATCTCCACAATAACACAGAAATGATATAAGAACAACAACAGAAATAACACTTTGATTCAGAAAGCAATGTTCACAGGCCTGTTTGAGGGGGAAACCTCCAATCGAGCAGTGCTTTGTTACAATAATCTCCAAGCTAGGGTTTTCACACCCTCGACCCTTATTTATACTAAATATGTCTATCAAGAGAAGCATCTAGAGGAAGATCCTTCTAGAAGCAGAAGCTTCTATTAGGTCTTCTTACATCTGCCTTATTCTATTTTATTGAAAGGCCTTATTAATATTGACCTTTATTAAATCCAAATATATCGATCTACCTATGTGTGGGTTAGGACCCTAACATGTCCACCCCCTTAAAAACAACCTTGTCCTCAAGGCTTGAGATGTGGAAATTGCTACAGAATGGTAGCTTGTTCCCAAGTGGCGTCTACTAGAGTCATATCTTTCCACTAGAATAGCACTTCCTTGATGGTTCTCTCATGCAGACGACACTCACGCTGGTCCAAAACCACTTCTAGATGTATCCAAATGGATCCTTCTTCAGCTAGCTCGGGAAGGTTGGTTTGAATTTGACACCTAGTTCCAATCACCTTCTTTAAGCATGAAACATGAAAAACTGGATGTAGCTTCGACTGACTGGACAGAGCTAACTGATATGCAACTTGTCCCACATGCTTGAGAACTATATAAGGACCATAAAATTTGGGCGCTAGCTTCTGACAATGCTTGGCCTTGAGGGAAGTTTTCTTGTATGGTTGAAGTTGCAGAAACACCTGATTCCCTTCTGCAAATTGACATTCAGAATGACCTTGATCTGCTTGTTGCTTCATGCGATTATGTGCTATGACCAAGTTCTCTTTAAGGGTATGAAGAATATCCTCTCAAACTGTAAGTGTTTGGTCAACCGCCTGGACCTTCGAGGTACCCAATAAGTATGAGAGAACTGAAGGTGGCTTCTGTCCATATACCACTTTAAAAGGAGTCATACGAGTAGTTGTATGGTAGGAAGTGTTGTACCACCATTCGGCTAGGGGTAGCCATTGAGTCCACTGATGTTGTTTTTCATAGGAAAAACACCTCAGATATGTTTCCAAACACTTGTTGAAAAATTCTTTTTGACCATCAGTTTGGGCATGATAAGCTATGTTGAGATGCAATTGGGTGCCCTGTAGCTTAAACAGTTCTTGACAAAAATTGCTTGTGAAAGTTGGGTCACGATCATAAACAATAGAGTGCGGCATGCCATGAAGCTTGAAGACCTGGTCCATGAAAAGTTGAGCCACCATGGATGCAGTAAATGGGTGTTGAAGAGTGCAGAAATGAGAATACTTGGAAAGGTGATCCACAACCGCCATTATGACTGATTTATTCCCTAATTTGGGTAAGCCAGTAATAAAGTCCATAGAGATATCCTTCCAAATAGCAGGAGGAATTGAAAGCAGTTCGAGTGTGCCCAGAGATTTGATTGTTTCTCCCTTGTTGCATTGACATACCTCACATTCAGTGACAAAATTACAGATGTCATGTTTCATACCATCCCAGAAAAAAGAACGTTTCACCCTGTCATATGTTTTGGTGAACCCTGAGTGCCCCGATGTGGGTGTAGCATGAAGCTCAGAAAGTACCGTGGATTTAAGCTTTGATTGTTTACTTAAATGCAAACAACCTTTGTATCAAAGCTCATCCTAGAGCCAAGAGTACCCTGGGGGAGCCGGAGCCTTGGTCTGCAATTGTTGGATCAGATGTGAACTTTTGGGATCTTGAAGCAATTCCTGGCACACAGCTTGGAGCCAATCGAGAACAATGAAGGAAAGAGAAAAAAGTTATCATTCTTCTTCATATTTTCGGGACAATGCATCTGCCACTACATTGTCTTTTCCCTTCTTGTAAATGATCTCATAATCATAACCAAAGAGCTTAGTCACCCATTTTTGTTTCTCCTGGGAGGAAATGCGTTGTTCTAGAATGTACTTAAGTCTTTGATAGTCGGTCTTAATTTGGAAGCATTGCTCGAAGAGATAAGGGTGCCACAGATCAACTGCATGCAGAATATCCAACATTTCCTTTTGATAAATGGGTTTTCCCAGATTCCTTTCAGACAGTTGCTTGTTGGTGAAGGCCAAAGGTCGACCCTCTTGCATAAGGACAGTGTTGATTCCTTTCCCTAAGGCATCACATTCCAACACAAAGGTCTTTGTGAAATCAGGAAGGGATAGAACCAGAGTGGTGCACATGGCCATCTTCAAGGTTTGAAAAGCTTGAGCAGCAACTGGATTCCAAGTGAAAGAGTTCTTTTTGAGGAGAGCGGTGAGAGGTGCTGCAATCTTTCCGTAGTTCTTAACAAACTTACAATAATACCGTGTTAAACCCAGAAATCCACGCAAGATTTTGAGAGTCTTTGGGTGCGGCCAATCTTGCATAGCTTCAATCTTTTTTGGATCCACCCTGACGCCATCCTTGCCAACCAGATGACCCAAGTATGATACTTCTGAGGCACCAAAAGAACATTTAGACTGTTTCAGGAAAAGTTGGTGCTAGGAGAGGAGATGGAGAACATGATCCACATGAGTACTATGGTCTGTCCAGGTTTTTCTATAGATGAGGATATCATCAAAGAAAACTAAGACAAAATGATGGAGAAAGGGATGGAAGACATGATTCATGAGCCTTTGGAAGGTGGAGGGGGCATTACACAAGCCAAAGGGCATGACCAAAAACTCATAATGGCCCTCATGAGTGTGAAAGGTCATCTTGGGAATGTCTGCCTCTTTCATATATATATGGTGATAGCTCAGGCGAAGATCAAGTTTAGTAAAGAATTGGGCGCCACTCAATTCATCCAGGAGGTCATCAATGACAGGAATTGGAAATTTGTCTTTAATGGTCAATTTGTTGAGGGCACGAAAGTCAGGACACATTCTCCAAGAACCTTCTTTCTTTAGGACCATGACTATAGGAGAAGAGTAAGGGCTCATACTAGGGCAGATAACTCCTGCCTTAAGGAGTTCCTAGACCATTTTCTCAATTTCATTTTTTTGTTAAAAGGGGTGGCGATATGGACGGATATTGGGAGGAAGGTTTCCAGGTACAAGGGGAATGCAATGATCATGAACACCGCGGGAAGGAGGGAGTCCTTGGGTAGTGGAAAATACCAATTAATGTTTAGAAAGAAGATCTTGGAGGTCATGCGGCACCGGGGGTGTCTCGGTTGCTTGTATGGCATGGAGTTGGGCAATGGCACCAGAATGACCTTTTTTTAGCAGCTTTTCCATGCGATGGGAACTAATGACCTCAGGTGAACCAGCAGTGATGCCTTGGAATTTATATTGGTGGCCTTCCTGGTCAAATTGCATGGTTAATGCCTTAAAATCCATCAGAATGGGACCCAAAGTTCTTATCTAGTCTTCACCCAACACAATGTCACAACCACCCATGTCGATAGCAAACATATGGGATTTTAGGTGGTAGTCACCGATTTGGAGACACTCATTTTCACAACGCCCTCCACATTTCATGGAACCACCATTGGCAATCATGATTTGGAAATTGTTGACAGAATGGATGTAGCATTGAGTTTCTTGGGCAATGCAGCGATGAATAAAATTATGGGTTCTTCCACTATCAACCAAAATGATGACCTTCCGATGCTTGATGTAACCGATTAACTTGAGGGTTTGGGCAGTGGAAAATCCAGTGAGAGCATTGAGGGAAATGACAGGTTCTACTTCGGGAGGGTCTGAGGGAGGGGTTATGTCAGTGATTTCAGGTGACTCAGACACAAGGGGAGTTTCAACATCCTCTTCCAAAATATCCTCATAGATGGCCATAAAAATATTTTGTTCCTTACACTTTTGGCTCGGGAAATATTTGTCATCACAATTATAACAAAGGCCTTTGAGTTGGCGTTCAACCATTTCAACCCTGGTCAATTTTTGGATCTTTAATGGAGCGGAGGGAGTAGTGGGAGTGATGGGTTTAGGGCAAGGGATAAAGGAGGGTTTTCAGTTTTGAGATGATACCACCTATTGAACTTGTTTAGCTCTTTTAGTAGCCTCAACCCAAGTTGAGGGTTGAGCCATGAGGACATGGGCCCGAATCTCCTCCTTAAGTCCACTGATAAAACACTCTCGAAAGAAAGCATCAGTCATGCCCTCTATTTGAAAATCCAGGGTCTCAAAGGAAGCTATGAAGTCTTCTACTATTCCAGATTGTTTCAACTTTGTCAAACGACCCAAATGGTTGGTGTCCATGTCAAAGCGTTCATAAAGCTCAATCACAAATTGGATCCAAGCAATATACCCTTGACAGGAAGTTTTTCTGCATTGCCACCATTGCCAACGTTCTTGATCTAGATGGAGAACACCATACCGGAGTTTTGCCAAGTCATCTATGATGTCATATAAAGAGAAATAATGTTCCATTTGGGTTACCCAACTAGTGGGGTCCTAGCCATCAAATTTGGTCGCATCCACCCGTGGAAGGTGTATTTCACGTTGAAAATGATGGTTCTGAAAGGTATGGGAATGGGAGGAATTTCCGCCTTCGGTCTTTGGAGGTGCTTTAGAGAAATGGTCATCGGTAGGGATCTTTAGTTTGGTGTAGAGGGATGCAAAGACAGATTCAAGATGGGTGGTCAGTTCTTGTTTGACTTCCTCCATTGAGGACTGCATGGTTGTATTTATGGTTGCATTGATGGATGAATCGATGGAGGCAACAATATCATTGAGTTGTTTCACTTCTTTTTGGGTTTCGAGGAAACCAAATTGCAAGTTGTTGAAGCAAGTTTCCAGATCTTGGCTACGGGTATGGGCCATGAGGATGGGTGAACTGAAAAGGGGTGGGCAAGGTAAAAATTTTGTCAAAAAATGATATGGATGAATGTGATAAGGGCGAAAAGATGAATCCAATGGAATAGGTCTCAAATAATGGTGAAAAAATTTCCAAAGAATATGTTGGTAGACATTCCTCATTTTTCCACTGTCTTATAAGCTGCCTACACCAATGTTTTGCAAACATCAATTTTTCGTTGCAATTTTCAAATAAACGACACTTTTATTTTTTTTCGCGACATTTGCACATCTACCTTCGTTTTTTTTTCACGAATGTAAGTGTGAAAAATTAGTCTTTCGAAGTCGCATTAAAATCATTAATTGAACTGTCGTTTCCCTTTTTGTTGATATGCCCATTATGCTTACATTTCACTTATCATCATGCAGCTAGCAAAACTTTCGAACTGTACTCACTGGGCATTCTTGGATTGATTGAGTGAATTGGTTTCTTTGAGTTTGTAATGCATTGGCATTTGGATTTACATGCTATTTGATCTACTTGACCATTGGTTTCATGAAAATACATAGGTGTTATGGTTAAATCCTTCATATATATCTTTTAATATGATACCTATGTTCATGTTTTCATAACTATTGGCATCTTGATTATATATTACAATACATTGGCGCATGGTTAAACATTTGGTATTGGTTTTAATTTGTATGTTGGCTGGTTTTTAAAACTATGGCATAACGTTGATTGCGTGCGCTGGTTTATACACTTATCATTGGTTTCATTGGTTAGCCAAGTGACATGATTGTTGAACTATACTATAGTGGGTTAAACAACTATGAGCGCCGACGGTTGTACATTAGCAATAACTATTATGCATGGCAGAGATAAGCTCCACCACCTTCGCACGATGACATTAATGTCTATCCTTTGTCCCTCTTACACGCCTGTTGGATCGGGTAACCCTTCGTGCACTCTGATCCTGTGTGTGTTATGATCCAAACCCTGGTCTTACCATGTGTTCGGCTCCATGGCACCAATCATGCAAATCGAACCAAGCCTTGTTATTATTTGACAATGCCTGGAAAGATTTGGAGGATAACGGGTGGCTCACCTTTGTACAATGATTTGAGGGTTTTAATTTAGTTGTGGCACAGCAGTTCACCCTGACTTTTGATGGTTGTAGAGCCAAAGTGGGTGACATCCAGTTAGAAATCAATGAGGAGTTTATTAGTTCTGCTACAGGGTTACCATCCTCGGGACAACATTGGTTCAAAAATTCTAAGGTCGAAGAGGTGCCATGGCCACTACTGTTCCTCTCGCGCAAAGTCACATCTTGTGACAGAGGTATGCCCATCTCTGTGCTTAAATCATGATGGCACAATATTTTGATGGTGGTCAAACAATTCGTGACCTGTGAAGGTCAATATGGACTCATATTTCTCTACCACCTACGTTTGTTAATAAATTTTATGGGATACCTGTTGAATATGCCCTTTTACTTTCAGCGCAGCCTATATAAAATGTCGAAAAGGTTTAAAAGGGAGAAGGCTGACAATAGCCTGCTCCACCATGGACTTATTAAACTTATCATTGTTCTTTACTTAAGTCTCTACAGTGATAGTTGGCGAGCTTTCATTGCTCGAAATGGTTTTGATGATACAGACCCTGTCCAAGTCGACAAGCCTGTGGTGAACGAAACCAAGGTCGGGCCACCCGTGCCCTTCCATATCCTACTGCCCTCTCCTAAACCTTCGGTCGACCCTGCTATTAACTTACCAGACATTGGAACTGAGAAGGCCGAGGCTATAAAGAGACCTGTGAGCAAAAAGGCTAAGGAAAACCCTATTGCTAATGCCAAGGGTAAAAAGAACGCTCGGCTTATTTCAAGAATGGATAGGAATAAACCTAAACCCACGATTGAGCAGAAGCCCATTTTCCTTAGTGAGGATTCAGACTCTGACATAGAACGTTTCCTAGCCAATGAGTACCCTTACTCATAGGAACTAGCCTCTGAGCCCCCTTATGATTTTGTTTCGAACCTTCCCCCATGCCTAAGAAACAATCTCGGTTACCCAGGAATTAAACTGCCTAACGAAACCCTCAGCAATGTGACCAAACCCTCGCCTGCTCTTTCGAAACCCCGACAGTTGTCCTATGACTAATGTGATTTATGGTTGGAACGATACTATATAGACGTTCATGTGCTTAATTCAAAAATCCAATCTCTGGAAAGTCAAGTTGCAGTATTGACCAGCCAAAGAGACAAAATTCAAGCAACTGATAGGATGAAAAGGACCATTGGTTCCATCATTTTCAAGAATGTTGAATCGGCTATAGCCATGGTCAACTCAAAATTGTCATGATCAAGCCATCTGCTTGTCATACAGGTATGAATTTTGATATTGTTTTCGTTTTGTAAATTCCTCGGATAAATACAATGTTTTGAATTTGGTTTTCAAATAGCTCTGTGTATCTTTTGAAATGACACTGTCATAATATGTTCATCCTGTACAGTGTTTTCGCTTGCCCAAAATAAATGAAATTTCGATTTGGTTACATGATTTACCCATCTTAGTCACTGATAGATTTTATCGGATTTGATCGATTTTCGATTGGATTTGATTTGTTCGATTGAGTTAACAAAATTGATAGTTTGTTGTCAAGTGAATTTGTTTGTGTCCAATTTGAACAGAAAGTTTTTCATACTAGATTTAGAATACGATCATGTTTTGATTTGATTTCGTTATGGTTAGATTGTATGCTGTGATTTTGGAATGACTTCATGAGTTTGAATTGACGTAATGTAATCTTATAAATCGGGAATATAACTCTGATCGCTTCCAATTTAGAAAAACGACTCTGTTTTTATGGAAACAATACTCTCATTTAAAGCCTGTCCAAACGATATTCATGCCCGAATCATGGAAGGTTTTTTATTAGCTATGACTATGCCAAACCCTCGATGTTCGATTCACTTGATTGGATTTCTATGTATTTTCAGTTAGTTCGATCATTTTCATGAGTTGGATTCGCATCGTAAAAGCTGCTCTGTTTGATTTTAATTTGCAAAATGAATTGATTGACTTTGTTATCTCTATCAAATCCAGTTATAATTCATTTGAAATAAATGATTTTGATCAAGGTAAATCGATCTTGTTTGCCCATTTGGCTAAAACAAACGATCCGATAATTATTACGAACCATGTTACCAACTGATTGATCTCATATTGATTTTGTTTGTGGGTAGTTACGCGCCAGTTTTGGTTTAATTCACTTATGGCATAAATCGTTTGTTATATCAATACAGTTATGATCTCGTTTGGATTCGATCGTGTGAGGCAGCATAACAATTTCTTGTGATTTGTTTTAATTATATCGATTTCAAATTAATATGAAATGATTTCATAACTGTTTGATTATGATTATGTCCACCCGACTTTGTAGCAACAAACAAAATAGAATATACCTATCTCTGTAATCAGTTGATTGATCTTGGTCCTGTTTGATTTCGAATGGTATAACAATTTTAGTATTGAATGATTCGTTTTCAAATAGCTATTGGATGTGAGTTAAATTTAATTCTTTAAAAGATTTGAGTTGATTCTAATTCCGATTCTGTGTCTTATTTAGACCAGCTACAGAATCGCAAGATTCTATAGCTAGTCTATAGAATTAGATTTTTATCTTTTTATTAATAAAGGATCCTTCTAACCTGTCCATTTTTTACCTTTTTTAGGTAAATTCGAATTGCATGAGACATGCTGGAGAGTCTAGGGGATATTTGTGTGTTTTAGTTTTATTTTAGGTCCCTAGTTTAGTTAAACTTGGGATGTCTTCCCAGATTTTCTGTAAACAGTTTGATAACTTCTACAGGGATGTTTTGCCCTGTAGAAGCTCTTTAAATACTTATTATTTTTTGTAATAAGGATCATCCTCACTTGTGGGAGAACCAGGCTATGGATTTCTAATACAAACAGAGACAGGAGTTGATGTTTTGCTACAGCTTTCGCTTTTATAATATCAATCCTTTGTTTCATGTTTATGCTTATCAATTTGCATTTGATTAGTGACTACTTTAGCTATCATAGTCTTTTGCAGAATGATATGATTTAATTAATGTGATCCATGTCTGATTTCCTTCATTAATCTAAAATACAACAATTATTTTGTTCAGTTAATGAACGATAGATTTCTCTTCTTCATCAATTGAACTATTATGTATCAATCTTTGCATACAGGTTTATCTAACTGTGAAGATTTATAAATTATGAGATTGTTGTTATTTTTATGTTTTGTTTGTCCTGTGATCATACCTTAAGAGAATTGCAGCTTATTGTTTACAAGAATCTCCTGGATAATTCGGTGTGGGTTTCCTCCCTCCAATCAGCTAAGACAGTCATCATATACAGGACAAACCTGAAGCGTTTCTCTAGGTCAGTTTGTGATTTATTTTTGTTAATTTGTTTAGTATGTGTATTAGTAGTTTAGTTAGATATATGTTTAGTTAGATTTTTGGTTAGAATTAGTTTTTTTTTATTTGTTTAGTTTAGTTAGTTTTTGTTTTATTTCTCGTTCATAAAAATATAAAATCAACAAAAAATATCTCTTCTGTCTTAGGGAAGAATCCAAATGAGTTTTCCAGGTTTTATTCAAATCTGTAAATTGTAGATATTATACATTTTGTGAATAAGTTATATTTCCGTTAGTAGTTAGATAGTTAATTAGTTAGAGTTAGTATAATATTAGTTAGTAGATTGTATATATATATATATAGAATAGTTAGATTAGTTAGTTTGTTTAATAGTTAGTTTTAATTAGATTAGTTTATTAGTTTGTTTTATTTCTTTTTAGTTAGATTAGTTTAGTTAGTTTTAATTGTTATTTTTAGTTAGTTATTGTAGTTTAGTTTTCTTTTTTTGTTTCCTTAGGATCTTAGATCGGCTAACGGAGCCGCTAAACCCATCAGGGTGGTTCATTCCAAACGGCTTGGGTTATTAGACAACCCCGGACCGGTTCCACTCTTCCAGTTGACGGACGGTCGATTTTCGCCCGTCAACAAATGGCGCTAGAAGGAGGGCATGAACTTAATTAATGGCACGAGGCAGTTGCAAGACTCCTCCACCCCCTAATCGATCACCTATAGTGACTAGAAGCCATTCAAACGATAATATTCCCCTTCAAACAACAACAAATTCAACCGACGATCCACAGATCACAGTTGAGCCAGCAACCCCTAATCCTACAGGTGGTGGCATACAAGAGATTGTCTGTCAATCTCTTATAAAAACACATAGTGCCTTAGCCCGTTTGAGACAACCTAACCACCCGTGGGGACAACCTTTGGACTTCTCTGATATCAGAGAACAATTAGGAGGCACTAACTGATCCGGCAGGATCTTTTCAATGATTATGGTTGAGTTTGAAACTTGCATGGATAATTTAACCATTTGAGAATTTAATGAAAGAATGAGGAAAGAAGAGGATTATGACATTCAAAACACATATGCAGATCTGAAAAGCATCATAAACAGCAAACCATAAGAACGCAG
>JZKD02S2286234.1:8256-21325 GCA_000966675.3 Picea glauca | reverse complement strand
CGGGCCTTTTTCCTGTGGGGGAGGCTTCTTTATTTCTGCTCAAGTGCTCAATATTACATCTCAGCAATGCCCAAAGGCTACAAGACTGATCTGGTCTTGTTGTCCCAGATCTCAATAACCCTACAAAAGAAACGGCATGCAAAACTGATGCTCCAAGCTCCCAGAAATGATCCGACCGCGTTTCCACCTCAAAGGCTTCCCTGCAACAAACTGGCTTTGGCTTGGCTTTCCTTCAGCATAACTCTGCCCTGAATGACTGTCCATTGGCCTCAAACAGGCCTGGTTTATATAGCAAAGGAGTTGGTTTCTCATCCCCAACTTCCTCCAAGAATCTGGCCTCCAAAAATGCCCAATATCCCCCAAAAATGGAGAAAATCAGCTAATAAAAGGTTGATTTAATTAAAATAAACCAAAATCTGTTGTTAAAACCCATTTTGGACTATATAATAGGCCGCAGCCCCCAATTTCCGGGCGCGCGCACCTTTTGTGGTCACATGGTGGCCATGTGGCCAAGCGCATGGCGCTGGCCACCCCACTCTCGTGGCTCTGCTCTGGTCATATGGCGCTATACATGGGAACCGTGGCTAAGCGTTAACAAATCCCATGCCCAAATAGTAATAGGCCCCAGGTCCTCTGGCTACGGTTACATGCGGTGGTAACGGCCCCCGTCCGAACTCCCGCACGTTCGTTATAATGTACGCGCCCATGGTCCAATGGAACGGTCGTATGTGATACATATCGCGCCGAGGGTTGGGGCGAAGCCCCGGCTCTTTTTTCCGCCCAACGAACCTTTGCATTAATTCAAATAATTATTTTTTCATTTGTATTACAAGACCCGCCGAATGCCCAGGTGGCTAGCCCAACGTAATAAGTCCGTTCAAGCCCGGGAGGTCACGGGTTCGACCCCCGGCCAAACCAACAAAGTTTTATATAACCATTAACCAATCATGGGGTGCCACGTGGTAGCCCTTGACTGGGCCATGTGGCAACCTTACCCACCAATCGGAATGTGCCACATGTCGACCTGTCATTGGCCCACGTGTGTGCCACATCATCCTGTCGTACGCCACCTGTCTCTCTGCCATGCTGCCACATGTCCTGGCCGTACAACCCAGTCACTTTCCGCGTTATCTGCCATGTCATCATGCTGACGTCATCCTGCCACATGTCACCCTATGAGTGGTGACACGTGTCACCTCAACATTGGTCTGATCGTACGCCAAATGTGCCAAAATCACCTGACACGTGTCGCGTCCTGGTGATGCCACGTGTCCTCCGTACAGTCTGCCACATGTCACCTCCTGGTTGGCCCACGTCAGTTGTACGGACATGCCATGTCAGTTGTACGGCCCTACCACGTCAGTTGTACGGCCCTGCCACATGGACTGTACAGACTGTACAGTCATCCCCCTTTTTTGCATGTTTGACTTTTCAGACAGAATGCGATATCTTCTCCATACGGACTCCGTTTGACGAAGTAAATATATCGCCGGAATCAGGAAGGCGAGATGGACGCAATGGAATAGGTTTCGTCGCATTCTGAGCACTTTCATTTTTGAGCATTTTTCAAGCCCGATCAGGCTTCTGGATCCGTTTTCGGATCACTAACCTCACTGAGAATCCTACAGATCCAATCTTAAATCCTGCTGCAGGAGGATCTGGGATACCTCCTTCACCACCTCCATCATCTCCTTCCTCTTCTGGAGTAGATTCCTCTGACAAAGGCAATTCCCCTTCTCAGCCTTCCACACCCACTGAACCAATGGAAAATCAGAACAACCCTGCTAGACCCTGGCTTGATCAAGATGTCGTAGTTGTACCTGGAGCTTAGCATCCTTTGCCTAAACACCCAGAGAAATGGCTTCCCAAGTTTGATCCTGACTCAAAACAGATCATTGAAGATCACATTAAAAAGTTTATGTTAGCCATAAGACTACGCAATGTCGAACATGAAGACGTCGTATGTAGGTTGTTCCCTTATACTTTTGAGGGTAATGCATCCACATGATACTTTTCCCAGCAACCCCATACCATCGTGTCTTGGGAAAAGTTCGAGTCATGCTTTTTGGAAAAGTTCGGAGATGGAAAACCTCTGGAAGTCTTAGTCATGGATCTTTCTAGCTTAAGAATGAACCCAAAAGAAAAAGTTAAAGACTTTAATCAAATATTATTAACACTCAAAAACCGAATCCCTATGGATTCCATGCCTGCTGAGAGTCTTATAATAGCATATTACACTAAAGCTTTGCATCAAAGTATAGTTATTTGGCTTAAACGATCTAAGAAAAACACGTTGTTAGAAGCCTTCGAGGAGGCCAGTCAGATTGGAAAAGACATACTTAGTCTTAAAGACTCTTCTAGCAACGAAATCAAGACTAGTTCTTCTTCCAAAAAGAAGATCGAGATCCTTCTCAGACCTACTCAAAGTAAAACACAACCTGAAAGCTCTGATTTAGAAAACTTAACTAAAGTTGTACAAAAATTGTCAAATCAAGTTATAGAATTAAAAAGAACGACCGAAGAAGCTTCCTCGAGTAAAGGGCCTTACAAACCCCCGTTTCGGAAGCCTTTTCCTACCAACCGACCTAATCCAACCACCGAAGGCCTAAATCTAGAAAGCCTGCAATGCACTCTTTAAACAATTCTAGAAGCCCAAGATAACTTGATACCCCCTGAGATCCCTCAGGAGGTAGTGGAACAAGAAACAGTTCAAGAAGAAGAGTCTTCTCCAAACATTTTTGGACACTTCTCGGATAGCATCTTTCAAGCTAACTTCGAGACAGTACATCCTTATAACACAAGGAGTAAGACAACAAACAAACCTCCTACCGAGAATACTACAACTTCGCCTTCGAAGCAATCTAAATCAGTTGAGAGTAAACAGAGTAATGTGAACCCCAACTTAGATTATGATGTAGTTGAAGATCTTAAAAAGTTAAGGGCTAACATCTCTATTTATGAGTTATTGAAGTTTCCATTTCTACTACAAAAAATGTTACAGAACATTTCAGAGAATAGCAAAAATGGTAATTCAAGTGGTAACAAGGTTGTGCAGAACAAAGTTCCTCAGAAGACTTCCACTAAAAATAATCCCGATCCTCAAGATAAAGGAAACCTTCCTGTAACTAATGTAAATAATGTAAATAATGTAGATAAAGTAGCTTTAGAAACTGCAAGTAAAAAGCCGCAAGCTACCACTCTTAGTACTCGCAAAAATGTACCTCCTTTCCTATTAACTTTCGAGATCTTTAATAGAAACATGCACAATTGTATGGTAGAATCAGGAGCATCATCTAACGTGATGCCTTGGTCCGTTTGCCAAAAGATTAACGCAGAAGTTGAACCCTCGACTTTAAAAATCATACAACTTGATCGGACAAATGTTAAAGTTATAGCTGAACTAAAGAATGTGCTTATTAGATTATCATCTAACCCCAAGGTTCATCAAGTTATTGATATAATCGTTGTGGATATTCCAGAAGTGTATGGTTTTTTTTTAAGCAGGGACTGGTCGGAGCAGCTACATGGTTATTTTGCAACAGATTGGTCTCATTTATGGCTTCCGGAGAACGGCAAGCCTAATAAAATCAAAGTAAATCGTGAGCACTACCTTAAGTTCATGGTCACATATTTGAACGATACCAACGAACCGTATACACCTTCTGCTGATTCGCCTGAAGTACAAGGGATGGACACCTTCTTCGGTAATTTCATGGCAGAGGCTTCACCTATCATTAATCCAGAACAACAGTCCGAGATTGTAGCGTATATGCAGCCAACAGCTTCCACGCAACGGTCTCATGCACCCGATGGAAATCAAATTTGGTCTCTGTATTTCGATGGGTCAAAGTCCAAAGAAGGAGTTGGCGCAGGCTGCGTCATTATCAATTCGACAGGTAACAAAACATTGATGGCATGTAGGTTGGAATTTGAATGTACTAACAATACTACAGAATATGAGGCTTTACTGCAAGGTCTCGGAAAAGCTTCAGATATGAACATTCAAAATTTAACCGTCTTTGGGGACTCTGAAATAGTGGTTAGATAGGTAAGAGATTATATCCATTATTTATCCTCGCATCTCAAAAGCTACCAGTCTAAGGTATGGAACTTAATGAATAAATTTTCCGCTTTCAATATAAATTCTATTCCTAGATTGAATAATTCTGAAGCAGATTTATTGGCTAATGTAGCTTCTAAACTTCTTCCTGCAGAAGGCTTGTCCCCAAACGCATTCTCCGTTGAGCTACTATTTCGGCCATCCATTCCCAACAACATCATGAACTGGAGAGTATTTGACGATGATCAGCAGATTATTAACTTTCTGCACATGTAAGAAACCTTTCAAGGTGCGGTGATAGATGAACACACACACGATGACAATTTGCACGATTTCACGGTAATACCAGATCCGAGAACTCCTGAATCTTCATCGGATATGGTAAACTCAATCCCTAAATCTGTAATTATATTAGAGAAGTTTTATGATTTTCAAGATAAATTTAAAAAGACGGTCAACTGTAAAACCAATAGTTCCTCGTTATCCTATGAAAAAGTGAACTTAGGAACTAAGGAAAATCCTCAGTGCATTAATCTAGGGTTGGGATGTTCTCAACAAGAAAAAGTTGCATTTATTAAATTGTTCAAAGAATTTAAAGATGTCTTTGCATGGATGTATGATGAACTTAAAACTTTTGACCCTAACATCATACAGCATGTCATCCCGATGAAGCCCCAAACCTTACCCTTTCAACAAAAACTGAGGAAAATGCATCCCAAAATCGAACCGACCGTTCAAAAAGAATTGAATAAGATCCTAAATGCTAAGATAATTTTTCCTATTAGGCACACTCAATGGGTTTCTAACCGTGTCCCAGTCCGGAAGAAAAATGGGGAAATCCGACTCTGCGTCGATTTTCGAAACCTTAATAGAGCGTCTGATAAAGACAACTATCCTGTCCTGCCCATGGAACAGATACTTCAACAGGTATCTGGTTCTAAGAGGCTATCCTTACTAGATGGTTTCTCAGGATACAACCAAGTCTTGATGTCTCCAGCAGACCAACTAAAAACTACCTTCCGCACTCCGTGGGGCACTTATGCTTATCGCAAAATGCCTTTTGTATTTATTAATGTTGGTGCCACTTTTCAGAGAGCAATGGACATTGCTTTCCGAGGCTTAATCAATCAGTCCATCGTAGTTTACTTAGATGATGTGACTGTATTTTCTAAAAATAAAAATGATCATCTAGCTCACTTACGAAGCGTTCTACAACGATGTCGAAAATACGGCATCTCATTGAATCCCAAAAAGTCCATATTTGTAGTAGAACAGGGTAAAATCTTAGGATTCATTGTGTCTAGTGAAGGGATGATTATTGACCCTGAAAGGACTCAAGTCATCACGAAACTTCCCCCTCCTACATCCAAAAAATCTATGCAGTCTTTCTTAGGCCAGATTAACTTCGTGAGAAGATTTGTCCCTAGTTTCTCCGAAATGGTCAGGCCTTTACAGAACCTAATTAAGAAAGACACTCAATATCACTGGGGACCCCTAGAAAATCAAGCTTTTAATGCAATAAAGAAGGCCATAATAGACACGTCGTATCTCATGAGCCCGAATTTTTCTCAAGACTTTACACTCTACACTTTTGCTTCTGACCGTTCCTATGTCGTCGTCCTAACCCAAAAGAATGTCGAGAACAACGAAGTACCCATTGCCTTTATGAGATTTGCTTTCAAAGGCATTGAACTTAATTATCCAGCAGTAGATCGACAAGACTATGCTATGTTCAAAGCAGTTAAACACTTCCAGTCTTACCTTTTGAAGTCAAGGACGAAAATCATTGTCCCCTACCCAGCCGTAAGGAACCTGTTAGTGTAGAAGGAACTAGGAGAAAAGAGGGCCAACTGGGTCACCTCTTTGCAGGAGTATGACTTATAAATCACCCCAGCTCAAATAGTGAGAGGCCAAGGGTTATGCAAGTTAGTTGCTGATTCAGCAGCAGGACAACAAGAAGAAAACAATACGTCAAACATAGGACAAAGCGATCAAAGTCTAATTTGTTGCGCGCAAAACCTTTATAGTCCTTGGTATGATGATATAAGATTATGTCTTGAACATGGATCATCCCCCCGTCACCTTGACCCCGCTAAAAGAAGAGCGTTGATATTAAAGTTTGTCTCCTTTCATTTGATTAATGGTGTTCTGTTTCGTCAAAGTTTTGACGGTGTACTGATGCGTTGTCTTGAAAAAGACGAAGCAAAAAAAGTCTTGCTAGAGTTGCATGAAGGAGAAGTTGGCGGTCATTTTGTTGGTGACACCAATGCTCATAAAGTTCTAAGAGCCAGTTATTATTGGCCGACACGTTTTAGAGACACCCATGCCTTGTGTCATAAATGTATCATCTGTCAGAAAGCATCGGGGTGGTTACAAAAACCAGCCTTTCCTTTGCAGCCCGTTTCAGTAGATTCTCCTTTTCAGCAGTGGGGCCTTGATATCATAGGTCCAATCAACCCCCCATCCTTGCAATAGCACAAGTTTATTGTGACAGCCACAGATTACTTTACTCGATGGTCTGAAGCTGTTGCATTAAGAACTGTCAACACCAGTCAGGTAATTGCCTTTCTAAATTCGAATATTATCACTCGTTTCGGTATCCCTGACTGTTTAGTATTCGATAATGCTTCTTACTTTTCTTCTCTTGAGATGAGAGAGTTCGCTTTGGAAAAGGGAATTAAGCTGAAATATTCTGCTAGCTATTGCCCCCAGGGCAACGGATTGGCAGAATCCACAAACAATAACTTGATCAAAATCATCAAGAGAATGGTGGTTGAAAATCACAAAAATTGGCACAATGCACTGCTAAACGCATTGTGGGACAATAGGGTAACGCCAAAAGATGTCGTAGGTAACTCTCCCTTTTTTCCCATTTATGGAAGAGAAGCAATTCTTCCACCTCACATTCTTCTTCCTTCACTACAGTTATCGCAGAAAATCCAAGAAGAAGATTGTCCCCCTTTGGAAAACTGAATTAACGCTTTGATGAAGCTAGAAGAGGTAAGAGCCCAAGCTAAACGTAAGTTAGATCAGCATCAACAATTGGTTAAAAGCTGGTTCGATTCTAACTCTGCTTCTGATAGGAATTTTGAAGTAGGTGACCTCGTCTTGAAGTGAGACAAACTGCATGAGGGAAAGGGAGAACACACAAAATTTCAAAATTTATGGCTTGGACTGTTTTTAATTGTTGAAAAGTTGGGTCCCAGTTCCTTTCGATTGCAGAATCTTGAAGGGCAGCTTGACACCTACCCGGTGAATGGCCAGGCCCTGGAAAGATACTTTGCTTGATGAAAACCCTTGTATATTATGTACATATTTTGCTTTTGTTTGCTTTTTTGTTTGTTGTTTTGTTTTTTATTTTTATTTGAACTTATCAGTTTGTGTTTTTGAAATTCACATACCTGTACACTGAGCTATGCGGACAAGGACAATAGAAATTTCCTTCGCTAAAATAACTGCTAAGAAAAAGGTATAAACATCAATGGTTTATTTAGCGAAGGAAATTTCTATNTCGCTAAAATAACTGCTAAGAAAAAGGTATAAACATCAATGGTTTATTTTTGGAATTTATATCTCTGTTGGAAAAGTTTGTTGTTTAAAAGAAGATGGTTGATTTCGATCTCTGAGTAAAGCTTGTCATGATCATCCATTATCTTTTTACGCTATCCCTATTCCATAAAGGAATGACTCAGAAGATGTCTCCCTGCCTTAAGAAGTTGTTTTTGTAAATGAAACATCTCTGGATCTAAATAAAGGATAGTTCTAAAAAATTCTGATGAGATCTGAAAAAATATATTAAAATATCATGATTTTCAGCGTCACCCCTCTCAACTATGTATCTATAAAAATAAAAATAAAAATAAAAATAAAAAAAAATAAAATATTATTAATAAGAGATGTGGGAAGTGCTTGTAAACTCGTCGGGATGTTGAACAGGTCTGTTGGCAGTGGGTAAATGCATGCATGGCGCCAAGACAACTTCATCAGGGTACTAAACAGGCCCGTTGGCAGTGAAGCAATGTCGGGTATATTAAAATTCATAAATAAGAAACCTCTTAACACGTCCTTTATTCTGATCCAGAACTTCTTGGCAGGATACAGATGTCAGAGTGGGTTAAATGGCAACCCTGTTGAGGCTATGGATGCCTCCTAGCAGCAGTGGCTATGCCAACAGTATTGGAGGTTTTATCTTTAATATCATGACTTTCCAGTCTTAAGACTGTTATCAGTTTTCATCTTTTGAAACACTGCTGGAATAGTTGGTAAATGATGATGTTTATACGATTTTATGTTTGTCATTTCTGAGTTGGAATTATCTTTGCTGTCCTAATCTGAATTTATTCCTTTTGGCAGAGATAACTGCTTCTACCAGTGTGTCGCCATTGTTGGCATCCATTCCTCATTTTTCCACTGTCTTATAAGCTGCCTACACCAATGTTTTGCAAACATCAATTTTTCGTCGCAATTTTCAAATAAATGACACTTTTATTTTTTTCGCGACATTTGCACATCTACCTTCATTTTGTTTTCACGACTATAAGCGTGAAAATTTAGTCTTTCGAAGTCGCATTAAAATCATTATTTGAACTGTCGTTGCCCTTTTTGTTGATATTCCCATTATGCTTACATTTCACTTATCATCATGCAGCTGGCAAAACTTTCGAACTGTACTCATTGGGCATTCTTGGATTGATTGTGTGACTTGGTTTCTTTGAGTTTGTAATGCATTGGCATTTGTATTTACATATTATTTGATCTACTTGACCATTGGTTTCATGAAAATACATAGGTGTTATGGTTAAATCCTTCATATATATCTTTTAATATGATACCTATGTTCATGTTTTCATAACTATTGGCATGTTGATTATATATTACAATACATTGGCACATGGTTAAACATTTGGTATTGGTTTTAATTTGTATGTTGGTTGGTTTTTAAAACTATGGCATAACGTTGATTGTGTGCACTGGTTTATACACTTATCATTGGTTTCATTGGTCGGCCAAGTGACATGATTGTTGAACTATACTATAGTGGGTTAAATAGCTATAAGCATCGGCGGTTGTACATTAGCAATAACTATTATGCATGGCAGAGATAAGCTCCACCACCTTTGCACGATGACATTAATGTCTATCCTTTGTCCCTGTTACACCTCTGTTGGCTCAGGCAACCCTTCGTGCACTCTGCTCCTGTGTGTGTTATGATCCAAACCCTGGGCTTACCGTGTGTTCGGCTCCATGGCACCAGTCGTGCGAATCGAGCCAAATGGCAACCAAGCCTTGTTATTATTTGACAATGCCCGAAAAGATTTGGAGGATAACGGGTGGCTCACCTTTGTACAGTGATTTGAGGGTTTTAATCTAGTTGTGGCACAGCAGTTCGCCCTGACTTTTGATGGTTGTAGAGCCAAGGTGGGTGACATCCAGTTAGAAATCAATGAGGAGTTTATTAGTTCTGCTACAGGGTTACCATCCTCAGGACAGCATTGGTTCAAAAATTCTAAGGTCGAAGAGGTGCCATGGCCACTACTGTTCCTCTCGCGCAAAGTCACATATTGTGACAGAGGTATGCCCATCTCTACGCTTAAACCACGATGGCACGATATTTTGATGGTGGTCAAACAATTTGTGACCTGTGAAGGTCGATATGGACTCGTCTTTCTCTACCACCTGCGTTTGTTAATGAATTTTATGGGATACCCGTTGAATATGCCCTTTTACTTTCAGTGTAGCCTATATAAAATGTCGAAAATGTTTAAAAGAGAGAAGGCTAACAGTAGCTTGTTCCACCATGGACTTATTAAACTTATCATTGTTCATTACTTAAGTCTCTACGGTGATAGCTAGCGAGCTTTCATCCCTCGAAATGGTTTTGATGATACAGACCCTGTCCAGGTTGACAAGCCTGTGGTGAACGAAACCAAGGTCGGGCCACCCATGCCCTTCCATATCCTACTGCCCTCTCCTAAACCTTCGGTTGACCCTGCTATTGACTTACCAGACGTTGGAACTGAGAAGGTCGAGGCTATAAAGAGACCTGTGAGCAAAAAGGCTAAGGCAAACCTTACTGTTAATGCCAAGTGTAAAAAGAATGCTCGGCTTATTCCAAGAATGGATAGGAATAAACCTAAACCCACAATTGAGCAGAAGCCCATTGTCCTTAGTGAGGATTCAGACTCTGACATAGAACGTTTCCTAGCCAGTGAGTACCCTTACTCACAGGGCCTAGCCTCCGAGCCCCCTTATGATTTCGTTTCGAACCTTCCCCCGTGCCTAAGAAACAATCCCAGTTACCCAGGAATTAAACTGCCTAACGAAACCCTCAACAATGTAACCAAACCCTCGCCTGCTCTTTCGAAACCCCGACAGTCGTCCTGTGACCAATGTGATTTATGGTTGGAACGATACTATATATACGTTCCTGTGCTTTAATCAAAAATCCAATCTCTGGAAATTCAAGTTGCAGTATTGACCAGCCAAAGAGACAAAATTCAAGCAACTGATAGGAAGCAAAGGACCACTGGTTCCATCATTTTCAAGAATGTTGAATCGGCTATAGCCGTGGTCAACTCCAAATTGTCATTATCAAGCCGTCTGCTCGTCATACAGGTATGAATTTTGATATTGTTTTCGTTTTGTAAATTCCTCAGATAAATACAATGTTTTGAATTTGGTTTTCGAATAGCTTTGTGTATCTTTCGAAATGACTCTGTCATAATATGTTCATCCTGTACAGTGTTTTCGCTTGCCCAAAATAAATGAAATTTTGATTTGGTTACATGATTTACCCATCTTAGTCACTGATAGATTTTATCGAATTTGATCGATTTTTTATTGGATTTGATTTGTTCGATTGAGTTAACAAAATTGATAGTTTGTTGTCAAGTGAATTTGTTTGTGTCCAATTTAAACAGAAAGTTTTTCATACTAGATTTAGAATACGATCATGTTTTGATTTGATTTCGTTATGGTTAGATTGTAAGATGTGATTTTGGAACGACTTCATGAGTTTGAATTGACGTAATGTAATCTTATAAATCGGGAATACAACTCTGATCGCTTCCAATTTAAAAAAACGACTCTGTTTTTATGGAAACAATACTCTCATTTAAAGCCTGTGCAAATGATATTCACGCCCGAATCATGGAAGGTTTTTTATTAGCTATGACTATGCCAAACCCTCGTTGTTCGATTCGCTTGATTGGATTCCTATGTATTTTTAGTTAGTTCGATCATTTTCATGAGTTGGATTCGCATCCTAAAAGTTGCTCTGTTTGATTTTAATTTGCAAAACGAATTGATTGACTTTGTTATCTCTATCAAATCCAGTTATAATTCGTTTGAAAGAAATGATTTTGATCAAGGTAAATCAATCTTGTCTGCCCATTTGGCTAAAACAAACGATCTGATAATAATTACGAACCCTGTTACCAACTGATTGATCTCATATTGATCTCATTTGTGGGTAGTTACACGCCAGTTTTGGTTTAATTCACTTATGGCATAAATCATTTGTTATATCAGTATAGTTATGATCTCGTTTGGATTCGATCGTGTCCCCTGTTTATGAGGCAGCATAACAATTGCTTGCGATTTGTTTTAATTATATCGATTTCAAATTAATATGAAATGATTTCATAACTGTTTGATTATGATTATGTCCACCCGACTTTGTGGCCACAAACAAAACAGAATATACCTATCTCTGTAATCAGTTGATTGATCTTGGTCCTGTTTGATTTCGAATGGTATAACAATTTTAGTATTGAATGATTCGTTTTCAAATAGCTATTGGATGTGAGTTAAATTTAATTCTTTAAAAGATTTGAGTTGATTCTAATCCTGATTATGTGTCTTATTTAGACCAGCTATAGAATCTCAAGATTTTGTAGCTAGTCTATAGAATTAGATTTTTATCTTTTTATTAATAAAGGATCCTTCTAACCTATCCATTTTTTACCTTTTTTAGGTAAATTCGAATTGCATGGGACATGCTGGACAGTCTAGGGGATATTTGTGTGTTTTAGTTTTATTTTAGGTCCCTAGTTTAGTTAAACTTGGGATGTCTTCCCAAATTTTCTGTAAACAGTTTGATAACTTCTACAGGGATGTTTTACCCTGTAGAAGCTCTTTAAATACTTATTATTTTTTGTAATAAGGATCATCCTCACTTGTGGGAGAACCAGGCTATGGATTTCTAATACAAACAGAGACAGGAGTTGATGTTTTGCTACATCTTTCACTTTCATAATATCAATCTTTTGTTTCATGTTTATGTTTATCAATTTGCATTTGATTAGTGACTTCTTTAGCTATCATAGTCTTTTGCAGAATGATATGATTTAATTAATGTGATCCATGTCTGATTTCCTTCATTAATCTAAAATAATACAATTATTTTGTTCAGTTAATGAACGACAGATTTCTCTTCTTCATCAATTGAACTATTATGTATCGATCTTTGCATACAGGTTTATCTAACTGTGAAGATTTATAAATTATGAGATTGTTGTTATTTTTATGTTTTGTTTGTCCTGTGATCATACCTTAAGAGAATTGCATCTTATCGTTTACAAGAAGCTCCTGGATAATTCGGTGCGGGTTTCCTCCCTCCAATCAGCTAAGACAGTCATCATATACAGGACAAACCTGGAGCATTTCTCCAGGTCAGTTTGTGATTTATTTTTGTTAATTTGTTTAGTATGTGTATTAGTAGTTTAGTTAGATATATGTTTAGTTAGATTTGTGGTTAGAATTAGTTTTTTTTTAGTTGTTTAGTTTAGTTAGTTTTTGTTTTATTTCTCGTTCATAAAAATATAAAATCAACAAAAAATATATCTTCTGTCTTAGGGCAGAATCCAAATGAGTTTTCCAGGTTTTATTCAAATCTGTAAATTGTAGTTATTATACATTTTGTGAATAAGTTATATTTTCGTCAGTAGTTAGATAGTTAATTAGTTAGAGTTAGTATAATATTAGTTAGTAGATTGTATATATATATAT